>SEMN01000485.1:0-255000 GCA_005408345.1 Macquaria australasica | reverse complement strand
TCTGGAGCTGTGGAGGTCTGGGTCTGTGGTTGCTGCCGCCTGCTGCCCCCGTGCTCCTGCTCTGCACCCGCTGATGCTATTGCTGTTGTTGCTGTTATTAGTATTGCTATTATAATGTTGCTCTTGGTGTTGTTTCTGTTGGTGTTGACATCAATGCCATTACCATATCTATGCTGTATTGAGCTGCTGTATGTTCTCTTTCCTCCTGCTCTCTCTCTCCCGCTCCCCCCCTTCCCCTTCAACCCAACCAATCGAGGCAGATGACCGCCCACCTTGAGCCTGGTTCTGCTCGAGGTTTCTACCTGTTAAAAGGGAGTTTTTCCTTGCCACTGTCGCATAGTGCTTGCTCATGGTGGGAACTGTTGGGTCTCTGTAAATATAAAGAGTCGGTCTAGACCTGCTCTATTCGAAAAAGTGCCCTGAGATAACTTTGTTATGATATGGCGCTATATAAATAAAACTGAATTGAATTGAATTGAATATACATAATATAAAGCTGGGTCTCCCTTGATTTATTATCTGTACCAACTTATCCAGTGCAAGGTTGTGGGGGGCTAAAGCCAATCCCAGTATGGATTTGGTGAGAGGTGAGGTACGCTTAGGACAGGATTGGCAGTTTATCACAGGGCTTAAAGCTGCACTAAACGATATATTTATATAATGTGAAGGGGGTTGCCTCTAGTGATGAACAAACAGAGAATTATCCCCACCTCTGGTGTTCCCTTCAGAGCGTTTTATTGTCTTTCAGCTCATTAGTTTTGGTTTAACACCCTGCAACTATACTGTTTTGGTTCACTCTCATGGCTCTCATCAGTGTAGTTTCCATCCGCAGCAGCAGCTGTTTTTAGCAAACAATCTCTGCCAAACCCACTGTCCACTACCTAACATAGTGGAGCATTTAGCAGCTAAAGAGACATATTTCCCTCAGGAGTTGGTGGAGACCAAAAACAGAGCTAACAGAGAGGGGATCCGGGGGTTCAAATGATCATGTTACTGTGTTACTGTGTGTCTGCTGGATGTGTAAATAGGCAACTGTATCCTAACAAGTTAGCCATAACATAATTTATAAGACCATGTCCAACTAATGACTAATGACTATGTCAAACATGATGAAAAAAACCCAAAACACAACAGTATTAGTGCAGCTTTAAGGACAAGACACACATCCTGTAATTGCCCCACTTGTGGACACAGTGGCTGCTGTTCAGCAGAAGTTACATTGGCTTTCTTTAAAGAATAAAGATGGGTTTATTTTATTATATTGTCAGAATATCCATATAAAATACCAAACCCAACAATGTGTTACTCTATCTCTCAATACACTTTCTGACTTCCCTACCCTGTCTGTGGTTCTCAGCCCTAAACCTCATATTCAAAAGGTTCTCAATAATTACTCAAACAGGGGGAAATTTGTTGCCAAATTTGTTGGGGACTATTGCTAACTATGCTCTAGTGGGTATTTGGGGCAGCAGGACGGTGTGTGTGGGATTGAGTCCAAATAAACTACAGTGTGTTTGTTCATGGTGATGAAGGAACAACAGTGTGGCTCATTCCTGTATTTTTAGAAAAAATACACAGACAATACTTGTTAGTAAGATGAATTTAGTGTTGGTTTTGGTATTTCTATTAGATTTGTTGACAGTATGAAAAACAGACAATAATGCTAGCCTTATCCTTTAAAGCTTTTGAGGATATGTCAAGTTTATGTTCCATCATTTGAAATGAGTCATTGGACTCCTGTAGCACACACCTCATGCACCTTAAATAGAAAACAATGCACAGGTGTATTGAGGCTCATCAGATGCCACTTGTGTTTGTTGCCATTTACAGATATAGACAACCAGTGAAACATCCTGGAGTAGACTAGGAAACTGCGATCACGCCTGTAGCAGCACAGAGTGGGCAGTGTAGTGTGATGCCTTGCTCAAAAACACATTCACATTTACATGAGACTTGAGAAGATGTACGTTTATTCCATTAACCATAAAATGTGTCAAAATCCCAAACCAGCCTTGTATAGAAGTGAGGTCCAGTCAAAAAGACCTCACTTTGAACACACACACACACACACACACACACACACACACACACACACACACACACACACACACACACACACACAGTAACAGAAGCATATCCGGAGTGCTGGTGTGATGTGTGCATCAGTAAGTGAGCTAACACTAGGCAGTGGACTCCTCCTCCCCTGTGGCCTATTAGTCAGCGGAGCATTAGTGTAATTACACACTCTTCAGTTCCTGACGCTGCTAGGCTGCTCTAGCGTGTCATTACCATAAATATATAGCCTAGAATAGGATTTACATACATAAACACTTTACATGCCATTACATTCTTGATTGAGTTTGTACTTTTGAGTGTGTTTAAATAATTTGCAGGAACAAACTGCTCGTCCACTGGTCAATCAAGGCTCTGCTAATGGGTTTCATAAGTGGGCAAAAGCTTTCTTCAGTAACATGAGCTCATGGTGACTTTGGGTTTTCCCTCCTATCTTCCTTTTTTTATCCTCATTTTGGCTTTGTTCTTCTGCTACAGTGAACTGTCAGAAAATACATTGCACAACTCAATTTAGAGATAGAACAGAAAACATCACAGAGTCATTTACTTCGCACACATAGCAGCATGATGGTGAGGCCATTTGAACTGGATTTGATCTGTTATAAATGATTTATGACTGCATTATAATTTGAACATAGTGTACATGTTGATGTTGCAGATGACTCATGTTTACACCCATGATCTTCTTATCACTGGTGGATTTTCCACCACTGTCATATCTCTTTCCTGTATCATAGTCTATAGCTAAGCTGAGCAGATGCCGTCCTATCCGGATCTGGACCTATAACCAATAAACTATTGAGGATTATTACATTTTGACAGAGCGTTTCTATTTTAACCAGCGTAGCTTTTCTAGCCTTTACGGCAGAGCCTGATCCAAACATTGTAAACATTTGGGGCTTAACCTAGGGGGGTCCGGGGGCATGCTCCTGCGGGGAGATTTCTTCCCCACATACGACAGCTATATGCACTATTTTTCAAGCCATGTGAGATAACAGAATGCCTAAAAATCTGCACATCATTTGGGAAAAACATGATAGTTGCAGAGGAAGAAAATCATCCTGTAGAGCCTACATCCTATTTTGTATCTAATTGTCTTCATCATTCTGAAACCATAACACAACCAATGTTGAGGATGACTCATTTTCACTCCTGCCACCTAAAAAGAGGCAATAATTGTCTGATGTTACTATTTTTAAGTTAACATAGGTAGGGTAGGAATTTGGTGAAAACAGCTTTACTGATCTTGAAACCTATTACTATGCTGGAGTAGAGTTCACAGAATTAATGTTTAGCTGACTAATCTGCTACATTTGAATCCATGCCATAATAATCTGAGCTGCTCTAATTGCAAATCAAGGATCTCCAACAATGCTGAGTAAATGTGGTCTTCAGTACTCTGAACTGAATATTAGCCCAAAAGAAGAACATTTAATCAAATTCTATTAGATTTCTTTAGGGAATAGCATAGTAGGATAAACACTATGGGTATATATTATTATTTTACAGTACTTTATTTGATCTACTCCTGGTCACTCTGTTCTTTCCTCCTCTTCTTTACTTCTCTCACTCTCTCAGCTCCACTGAGGCCCAAGAGGACCTCTTCCTCTTCAACTGTTCTCTCCACAAGTTTTCACATCTCATTTCCTCTTCTCTCCTTCATTCTTTTCCTCACTTTCTCTTTCGCTCCTCCCTCTCTTCACTCTTCCTCACTCCTCAAATCCAGACTTTCACTTTCACTTCTGTCCTCTTCTCACCAATTCTCCACTCCTCTCCTTCTGGCTTTCTTCCATTTCTTCTTTACACTCCTTACATTCCTTCTCTCCCATCCCCTCTCAATCTTTGCCCTCCTATTGCTGTCTGGGTCTGGGAGTTTTTTCTCCTTTTCTATTTTTGTGCCGGCAACATAAGGCTGTACCGACATGGTTTCAATTGAGCGACTCTGTCAGTAACGTTGTTTATGGCATCCAGATTGTCCTTTTCAATTGACAAGATGGCCAGGCCATTGGGCCTGTCTTGGCCCATGGTCCTCCTTAACCATGTGTGAAGACGGTGCAAGCCACTGAAGGAGCGTTCACAGCTGCAGATGCTGACTGGATTCGTCAGGGCCACTTGGAAGACAGCCTTCATGGTGGGAAACATGTCTTCATCAAGCATTTGGAACACAGTGGCTGTGTCAGGGACTGTGTCTTTCTCCATCCTTCTCTCGATGAAACTTTTTGCCACCAGGAGTTCTTATGGCTTCAGCTGAAAAAAGCTGATGTCTGAAATCATCTTAAATCATCTCATAAGGCCATGGCCCTCTTGAACACATCTTCCCCACCAGTGTCTGTACGGAGATCTGTCAAAGTTTGAAGGGCTACCATCTTGTACTGAACTGCTTTGCCAAGTCCAAACTTTCCCTCTGCAGGTACCGGTGTAGCCCTTCAGTTATGCCAAGGATTTTGGAAAACATCACCAGCATGTACAGTGTCTTGGGCTTGCAGAGCTTTGACTGGATCCCTAGGGCCATGGATGTGTTCATGATGTTGAGACATGTTAAAATGGCAGGAAGGTTGTTCAGGACAGCATTGAGAGAGCTCACCTGTCACGCCCATCTTGTTGTGGAGAGCTGCAAGTTCAGATGGCCTTAATCCAAGTTGTTTCTGGATTTCTACAAACTTGTTGTGGTTCACAAGGGAGTTGCTAAAAAATGTGTACACATTCTCCTGTAATTCAAAGAATGCAGTATCTTCAGGTATAGCTTTGTGTGTGTAGCATAGGACAAGGCTGAGCTCATGTGCATAGCAGTGCACATAGACTGCTTCAGGGTGTTGCTCTCTGAAGCAGACTTGGACACCCTCCACTGCTCCACTCATGACAGATGCACCATCATAGGCTTGTGCAACACACATTAGATCACCCAAGATGTGCGAGCTGAGTACATCTTTGAGATCTTCATTGGCTTGATGATGCTTTTTGTGATTTCTTGTGAAATGCTGGTTATCATTTTGTTTTGGGAGAAATGAGAGACATAGGTGGTATGAGAAGGGGGAGCATATTCTTGTAAAAATGGGTCAAATTGTTTGAGGCGCTTCATACATTCAATAAAGTTGCCCTGATTCTGGCTAGACTCCTGCTCACCATGCCCCCGGAGTGGGATGCCTTGCTTTCCTAGAGAAGTGGTTGCTGCCACAATGTGGTGAAGGTATTGGCACCTCTCTGATATCTCTACTGCGCTAGCAGTTTTCAGCTGCTCAATTAAATCCCCTTGAGTTTTTGTGTTTTTAAAGCTCTGCCAGCATGACATCGTGGACATGTGGAGGGCACTTTTCATGCTCCTGGAAGGATTCCAAAGCCCTCTTTCAATTTGAAAACCTGGAGCCACTGAGGGCAGAGAAATGTAATTTCACATGGCGTGCTCTAAAAAGAGAAAAGTAGACAGCAAAAACAGACTTAACAAAAAGGAAGAAAAGGGGAATCTCAAACTACACTTTTTATTTCTAATTTCTAAAATTAAGCACTTTATTTTAAGATACACAATTTTCAAAAGCTCTGTGTTGTGTGTTTTATTTTTAAATGCAGCCCTTATTTTACTTGAAATGAGAAAAGAACATTTATTTATTATTAGAGCACTTATTGTCATTTGGTGACTACATACGAACAGTGATACAACTACTAGGCTACTTCAATATATATAGCTCAGAATCATAATGCAAATTAGACATTATGATGATCCGGACCTTTGCTTGAAGAAATTTTCTCTAACTGGATCTCTTTGAAATTTAATTGAATACACTGGTCTATGGTTATTTTATTTACTCTTCTGTGTGTCATTGCTTACTCATACCTACATAAAGTGTTATCTTGACTCTTCGTAGGATGACATAACAAACCAGAATCACCTTGTTATCTTAAAGGATAATGGTGCAATTTACAAACGGGGATCAAACTTTCCAGTCTCAAACAGTAATCATCAAACTTTTATTTTCAACAGTTGAATGCTTGCTAAATCCTTGCCTATTTATAGATCCTGAATTTTATTTCAGAGACAAGATAACATAAAGTACATCAGGTCAGATATACTGCCAAAACAACTGGTTGCCTTTCCTGTTTTAATGTGGCTGATGCTGATTTACTCAATTTTCATTTCAATTTTATTTATATAGAGCCAAATCATAACAGAAGTTATCTCAGGGCACTTTTCATGTAGAGCAGGTCTAGACTGTACTCTTATAATATCAAATCTTTATCAATCAGAAACGTTTATTATCTGTTTTCTTTCAGCTTTCCTTAGTATTACTTGATGACAATAACATGAATCAATTCTGAACCTCATGTTTCTGAACAAAATACTTGAGGACCTGGTTTATATTTATCTATCAGATTTTATTGGCTCGAATTCAATATTCCAAAAAATTCGATGTGGCTTCTGTGACAGAAATAGCACGAAAACAGTCTCGCTCAAAGGTTTAAATCATATCAGGTGGTAGAAAATTGTCCATTCTCATCCATTCATCCAGTCAATCACAATCTCTTTATTTATTTAGAGGTTTGAATTGTGGTTTGGGTTCTCTAGCACAGTTCAAGCTACCTTGTTTCCTCTGAACAGTTCTGTTCAAAGAGAGTAAATAGTTCTTGTGGTGTGCCCCAAGGTTCAATCCTAGGCCCCATTCTTATCCGTTTGAAGAAGAGATTTGGCTGTTTTCCTATTTCTGTGGCCAAACAACTTGACCTGGAACATTTTCACGTTATCTGCATTTTCTCAACTGTGACAAATGTATTGATGCTTTTGTTTTATTCATCTTTTCAGGTCATTTCATGACCTCCTTCCAGTGCATTTGGGGGAGGTCACATTGAGTTTCCTTGGTGTTTTTCAATAGCTTTCTTTACCTCAGTGTTCATCTTAGATTTGTTCCAATCCAAGCTACTGTGGGCCAATGTTTGCGTGTTCCTTTTTTCCAGGGGAGGATGAGCTGGAAATATCTCCCTATGATGACACACTAATGGATACTCGCATGGCCTCCTTAGTGGCAGGTAAAACATACTCTGACACACACACACACACACACACACACACACACACACACACACACACACACACACACACACACAATCACTCATGCAGTCTTGTTACCTATTAGGTAGTTTGAGTCAGTGTCCATCATTGTCACACATGGAGTATTTAATGACAGCTATATAGCTCTGTCTTACCAGTCATACAAGTACATGCCAGTGAAGCAGCTCAATGAAACATTAAGCCTCAGACATGTTAATCAATGTATCAGTTGATAAAGATAGTAACTAGTGATCAGCTGGGGCACTCTCCTTTCATTTGCCTCCTTTTCTTTCTGTCTCAGCACCTATTTACACCCTGAGACTTTGTCCTTTCATATTGGTGGTTGTCGGTAACCTAGGCTAGATTAGCTAGACCTGCCAAACTTGTTTTAGTTTTTTAAATGTCCTTATATTTTCCTGTGGATATTCATAGTCTCCAGAGGATGAATCAAAATGTTTGTGGCAATTTCCTCCTTCATATGGCCAATGTTTGACCAAATGGTGGTAATTTGGGCAAAATCTGGCCATTTCTTTGCCTTTTCTTTTTTTGGCAGCTATAAAGTTTACTGAGCATATTCATGCACCCCAGAGGAAGAACCCATTTCCGTTTTGGAGACTACACAAGCTTTCCTTTATCACCACCCTTAGGACAAAGTAAACACTACTTTTTTGCCATAATACTGGTAAGGTTCTCAAAATAGCTCAGCGATATGGGGTGGGCCAGATACCTCAGCCAGGCACCTGGGGCCGGAACTAGATCTAATTTAATTTTGTTCGATTGCTATGTCAATTTACTTAAGAGGCTCTCCTACTGGGATTCCTACTGTTACCCAGTCTGCAAATGGTGACTTTACCCAGTCTGCAAATGGTGACTTTACCCCTACTCTGAAACCCCAAATTATGGTGTTTTAATACCATTCTTTAGTTTATTTTCCTTTATTTTAGTTTTTGTTTAATTTATTTTAGTTTACTGTTTAAGTTATACGAGTTATTTACCTTTAATCTTTTTTGGGTTCAGTGTAATTTATGGTAAGGCTAGGAAGGAATGTTAATGGCCATCAATGTAGTGAGAAGCCAAATACTTTTTAAGACAAGAAAAACAAAGTTGAAACATCTCTCACAGTTGTCGCCTCTTCACACACAAACGCTAAGTATACACCAAAATGTTCCCAAAATCTAACCAATGGGAATAATAGTGTCTGACAATACACTCCCATAGGTCAGAGTTCCAAAACTAACACTGCCACATGGTTGATTACTACAGTTTTGTGTTCCTCCCTTAAACAATGTGTATATAATGTAATGTAATGTATATAAAAAGGCTTGGTACTTCTATTTCCCTCTTCACAACTTTTGGATAATTTGACTTTTCCTCACCCCCTCAGCCTCATCTTTCATGCAAGTGGATGACGAGAACCAGTGCCTGAAGGCAGCACAGGACTGCGGCCTGTACGAGAAGTGTGGTTCTCTGCGATCAGAGTATGTCCTGGCCTGCACCAAACGGGCGCCCGGGACCAACCGATGCAACCAGCACAAGTGCCACAGAGCCTTGCGGCGCTTCCTAGAGCGTGTGCCTGAGGAGTACAGCCTGGGTGTCCTGTTCTGTCCCTGCACCAACACCCTATGTGGTGAGAGGAGGAGGAAAACCATCGTTCCCTCCTGCTCCTACCAGGAGATGGAGGGTCTGCAACCTAACTGCATCTACCAGCAGAGCTTCTGCCGCCGAGATGACCTGTGCAGGTTAGACATGAAGCTCAAACAAATGTATGGTGCTGATACTGGTAGTTAATTATAAAATGTCAAATATCTATAAAATGGCATTATATGGGGCAGTTTGATTACATATTTATTGTAGAATTGATAGCAATGTTATGTAACAACTTGTATGCAGTACAGAATGTGTCTATATTTATGTGTGTGAATATATTTTGTAATTGTGGCTAATTGATCACACACAGTGCTGCCTAATAGTTAATACTAATTAACACTTGGCAGCAAAATAAGATTACATTGTTAATATCCTGTTATTGGGTCAAATATATTAAAATATTTGATCTTATCAAAATCATCCAGCCACTGAATGCCTTTAACCACAGTTGCATGTAGTCAGTTCAGGTGTGCATGACTAAATTGTAAGTAGCACAGTAAAATTCATCCATGTGTCTTTGCAAAATAGGTGGTGCTGGAAACTATGGATGACATAGTGGCTATTTGCAGGGCTTGCTGACAAGCTACTTTAGGTGACACGCTAATGTTGGTTTCAGACCAATTGCACGATCCTCTCTGATATTTTCTGCCGTGCTTGAGATTTTTTACTAAAGTGTTAGTAGAGTCAGAGAGTAGTTACATAACTCGCGGAATTCAGAGATGCACACAGTTAACTTCTGGAGGAAAATGGTGGATTGCTTTCAAGGGTTGGGAGTAGGTTGCTGCCCCAAGTGAAGGAGTTCAAGTATCTCTGGGGTCTTGTTCACAAGTGAGGGTAAAATGGAGCGTGAGATTGACAGGCAAATTGATGCAGCATCAGCAGTAATGCAGGCATTGTAATGGACCGTGAGGGTGAGGAGAGAGCTTTCAATTTACCAGTCGATCTATATTCCAACCCTCACCTATGGTCATGAGCTTTGGGTAGTGACCAAAAGAACGAGCTTATGCATACAAGCAGTAGGGTGGCTGGGCTCAGCCTTAGAGACAGGGTAATGAGCTCAGACATCGGAAGGGAGCTTGGAGTAGAGCCGCTGCTCCTTCGCAACAAAAGGAGCCAGTTGAGGTGGTTTGGGCATCTGATCACGATGCCTCCTCGAAGCCTTCCTTTTGAAGACCCAGAACATGCTGGAGGGAATATATTTCTCATCTGGCTTGGGAATTCCTCGGGCTCCCCCAGCTGGAGCTGGAAAACATTGCTGGGGAGAGGGACGTCTGGACTACCTTGCTTAGCCTGCTGCCACCGTGACCCGACCCTTGATAAGCAGCAGAAAAGGGATGAATAGATGGATGGATGGAGTAAATTAACTTATTCTTAACTTGTCCAATTGTTGTAGCCACTATAACCTCTGCCTCTCGTCATTTCCAGAATCCCATTGGCATGCGTTGAGAAGGTCGGTGTATTTTGGATCTGTTACGTCCCCAAAAAGTCCAGGGGATGAGGGGAGTAACACTAAAAAGAAACCCAGGGAAAAAGAATCAGGGAAACAAAAGCATTGGCACACCAAGGGATGTATTAAACTTAAATCAAACAAAAGTACAACGATGAACAACAGAAAACCAGCTCACTAGGAGCAGGGAAAAAACAGAAAGTAACCACAACTTGAGGTAACATAAACTACTGATGAGAAAAACAAAGAAAGGAGTAATGCTACCAAACCTGGTACTACAACACACAGACTGTCTGAAAGAAGTCTACCGAATGGCCCACTGGCCCCGTCTGCATCCCCTCTCCTGGCCTTTGTACACCTGCCCCTGATCCTGATGAGTAAGTAGAGACCAGCCATGCACAATCACCTGCTGCAGGAGGGGGAGGGTGGTACCTGGAGAAGCAGAGAGGGAGCAGAACCACAACAACAAAAAAACACACAGCACTATGGCCATATCAGGGTCAAAGTTCACTTTAGCTGAAATTTGACTGCAAAACCTCGGCATAAAGTACTCCCCTGCCTGAGAAAGCTCAGCCACTCTCTTCATCGGAAATAATGGCCTTTCTCTGCAATGTCTAACCATGCTTTTGGTGTGAAAGCTCTGTAACCGGAAACAGCTAGCTCACAATTAGCGAGTGAACTGGACAAGTTCACATAGTTTATTTAAGACGTATTAGTATATCATCTCCTGTCTCATGCCTTATTCATTGAGCAGATTATACTTCGACAGAGTAGGGTTATATGAAATTGGATGGTGCAACACAGCTATGATAGCTTTCTGTTTAGCACTCCGTTCCCTCAGAGCTCAGCACTGTGAAGATGGTTTGCTATCGGTCCACTGTACCAATTCATGTGTCAAAGTTCACCAAAGTTGAACTCTGACTTGAATTCTCGTGGATTTACTTTTCTTCTGATAATGAATTTATGGATCACGGATATTGCATTGCAATGAATAGATTTCACCAAAATGTCACTATTTTATATGCTGGTGTGACCGGGCCTTTATGATGATGTGATATGATAATAATGATTGATTCATTTAATTAGTTCATTAATTTTTGTTTGCCACAATGGTTTTATTGCTGTTTTAAAGGCTTTCCACCCTGCAATGTTTAATGTATGTAGGAAATACTGATACTTGAAACAAATTTAAGGATATTAAAATTGGCAAATAGCAAGCTGGTATTGACCTTCAAAAGGAAGGAAGGAACACTGGGTCCAAAGCAAAAGTATCAAGAAGAAGGTAATAATGATAGGACAGAAAAAAAGTACTAAAATGTGTCAATACTTAATTAAAAAAGTATTGGTATTGGACTCCAACATACACATAAAGATTTCCTGCCCACTTCTTGTCTTTGATGTTGAGTTTGTTGTTTGTATTGTTGCCAGGTCCAGACTGGCTGATTTCCTTAATAACTGCCAGCCATCTCCTCTGACGGCCAGCGGCTGTCTGAAAGACTCAGCAGGCCTGTGCCTCCGAGCCTACGCTGGACTCATCGGTATGGGGCTGCAGGGGCTGAATTACGTTAAATAGAAGGCTGCATTTTACATCCACTGGGACATAACTACCAGTAGAGGGTATTTTAGCACATTGTCGAGTTTGTCTGTAGGTCATTTTAAAAATGCTAATACAGATTTCCCTGAAATTTGGGAGACCGAGAGAGCTTGGTTATTGGAACTGTGATTTAGATTTCTGATCAACATCTGAAAACTAGGCACCATGAAAAGTTTTATCAACCAGTCAGCCAAATTCATTGAAATGTTTTTTGAATTGTAAAGAAAAGAGAATTGTAAAACATATGGTCTCTAAAGCTTACATGTGAAATTAGGTAGAAAACAGCACAGCATATTACTGTCACTAGAAAATAACTGTATTAATTGATATAATTATTAAGAGACAGAGAGGGGGCATGTATTGAACATAACATAACAATCGTATTGTATCATGAGTATGTCTGCGATTCCCACCTGTCATGGGTATGCTGGCTAGCATGAAAAGAGGGGCTGAAATGAAGAGAAAAGACAAAGAAGGTGGAGTTGAACCTAAAATAGTCACCATGAGTGACAGCTACATGGTAGATGCAACAGCAAAAAGAAACTTTAAATATATTGTCCGTAGACTCTCTAAAACATAGCTAATAATACACACATTTCAAATTAAAAGTGGGTGTACAGAATCCAGTGAATGGATGGGTGGAAGGATAGATGGCTGGAGCGGCAGAGTAATGTGAATGAGGTGATCAGACAGAGCAGAAGTAGAGGAGAAGGACCAGCAAGGTAGAAAGTGAGGACAAATGACAGGTGACAGGAGATGTGGAGAGAGAAGCATTGAATGGCTTTCTGCTCACTCTGACAATGATGGATGACTTTTTTTATAAGGCTCATAGCTTTCTTAAAGGCACAACCCTCAGAGCCTGCCAGAGATAACCAAACAATGTGAATCCTGAAGAGAAAAAAAAATATTTTGGTAGTAGTTTTTACCACTCCTGTAGAGTGCCAAATAACTTTTGATCACAGAAGACAGAGAATGTCTTCTATCACTGATGATTAGGTGAATGTTGAATGTTACTCATGTATCCATATGAGATATGCTTGAAAACTGATGTATGTTTAAAGTCAGGGCTGACCCAAGGCTTCTATAGTCCCTATAGTTGCTTCTGTAGCCAGTAGCCATTTCTTAGTCCAAAAAAGGCTCTAGTTGTCTCCAAGATTATTTTCATACTTAACTGATATGAAATGACACCAGCAGCTGCCTGTACAACCCAGTCTCGTAGAAATGACACTTATATACTACTAATTTGCAACAGCAAATACATTTTGAGGAAATGTAATGCCACTGGGATTATGTTTTTTGTTATTATAATGAGGAAATTAACTTATCTGACGACTTGCAAAATGGTAATACTGACTGTATCAGTAAAATGTTCACTGAAAACATATTTTGTACAATATCTTCTCATAGCAAATAAATCATTATTTAACTTTTTTATGGTTATGTTTAAGTACTCAAAAATGTAGTTAAGGTAAGGATTCAGTTTAATACAGAACAAGTCCACAGTGACTTTAAGCATGGGGGAGGATGTGTTTTCTTTAAGATTTAACCAAAACCACGATCTTTCCTAACCAAAGTGCTTTCACTGACTAAACTTAACCACTCATCAGTGATGCAAACCCCCGTCTCTGGCGTCAAAGCCCTCCACCATCCACTCAGACCATCTCCCGACAACTAGTGTGCAATAAATGTCCTACACTGGAAGAAATGTTGCCTGTGAACATTGTCAAAGGCAGCTATTATGTTTCCTGATACAACGTCATTGGGAAATAATTAATATTATATAAATATGTATTCTTTGAGTCACAGTTAGCTTGGATCGAAAAATGCATTCATCAACCTAAAAAGCTATGGCATGCTTTGGCAATGCCATAGCTGTAATTTAAAGTATACATAGCTTGTAGAAAATTTGGCAAATAAGCTTTTTCACTTTTCATATGAGAGTTGGATGAGAAGATCAAAATCAATCTCATGTCTGTGTGTTAAGTACGGAGCTGGAGTCAGGACGTGGTTAGCCTATCTTAGCATAAAGACTAGAAGCAGGGGGGAATTTACCAACCAGCACCATTTTTTAAACTTTGGACATAGCCAGGCAAGCGGTTTCCCCCTGCTTCCAGTCTTTATGCTAAGCTAGGCTAATCGACTCCCAGCTCCAGCTTCAAACTTAATGCACAGATATGAGAGTGGTACTGATTGTCTCAGCCCACTCTTGGAAAGAAAGCCAATCAGTGTATTTCCCTAAATGTTGAACAGTTTCTTCAAGACTTAAAAGTGGTATGTTTTGGGAGTGTGTGTGTGTGTGTGTGTGTCGCACTCAGCTATGGTGTTTGCTACCTCAGCTTATTGTCAGAATTTGGGCTGTCTGGCTTTAAAAATTGCCAAGATGGCACTGAGCAGAAAAACACCAACTCCAGGCTTCAAAATGTCGCTTCAGCTCCCTTAGGAAAAGTCACAGAGTCTACATCGTGTTTTTCTACAGGCTATGTTTCAGCTTTGTTTGAAGTAAAAGAGCAGTATCCTTTTTCTGTTTTGTGCCATAAAGCAATTTAGCTGGTTTCCTCCCAAATCGCTCAAAGTAAAATGCAGTGTAGAAGCCAATAGAGGCTTTTTGGCCACAGCCTAATTTGTTTCTGGCGATTTTGTCTACATCTCCGAATCACTGGGAAAAAGAGGAATTAACATTATAGTAAAACTTTGACTTGTCCAAAGCTAATGTTTGCCAACTTTACCCCTCTGACCTGCAGGTACCATCATGACACCCAACTACATCAGTAACAGCTCTGCAGACGTGTCGCTGTGGTGCAGCTGTGAAGGCAGTGGCAACCAGTGGCAGGACTGTCTGAGACTGCAGCGCCTGTTCACCCACAACACCTGCCTGCGTGAGTCTACACTCTATATGTCTCCTATACTGGTCTTTTCATATACTCTGTTTGGTCTGTGCAGTATCTTACCTGAGTTGGACCGTGACAGAGCTGATGAGTTTGATTTATTTATTTTTTGTCTATTGGCCGTTGAATGTGTGTGCAGTATCAGTAGTATTAGTAGTGTTGGCTGAATAAACATTTTTATGCAACATTTTTCTGAAAAGTGTTATTGTGAAGGATGGGTTACCTGGCCAAGACGGGCATCTGCCCCATGGCCTCAGACCCCCAAGGGCCAACAAAGCCCTTGGTTCATAGTGTGTGAGTTTTAATTTGATTAATTACTCATTTGTTTGAGGTTATGCACCTCTATAGCACAATATCACCTGAAATTGCCTTAAGGTAGGCCCTGCATGATCTGGGGCCTCTTGTTGATTAGCCTTTTTTTTTTTATAAAGATCTATATTCCCAAATAAATCTGCATTTAATCAAATTAGCACAAAATTATTTATACATGGCAAACCTGGGGCCAGGTAGTATTCCAGGAGAGGATAATTGTTGTTCTGTTGTGGGTATCTGGGACTCTACAGGCAAACTATAATTAAAAAGCCATGTGTATTCTACTATGTGTACTGCACTTGATGGATACTTGTGTACACTAATTCACATAGAGTGGAAAGGCCCCTCAGCTTATCTTTTCCCCAGAGCTCCTTTACCCAGCACTCCCTAGCAAGTCAACACAGCCCTGGTTATTGTTGCTGTTCTTATAGTGAAGTTATTCAAATGTCAATATATATATTCAAAGGCCACACTGGACTGAGGAGGTGAAACTTGTATTTGTAGGTGAATCTAACCATAATATAACAGATACTACAAAGTAAATGTGGTTATAAAGTCAAAGTGTTTCAGTCTTAAGCAACAAATGTGGTGAGAAATAATGGACAAGACTGGCACATCTTTATTCTCTTGGTCAATTAAAAAAAACTAGTTAGTTGAGATAGTTTGCTGTTAAGGAATAGTTCAGTATTCTGGGAAATATGCTTATTTGCTTTATTTCTAATAAAAGAGAGACAACATGTTAATGAGTAAGCTTAAGGGCTGTTGGTATGTGTGTTGTTGAACTTTGGACAGAGCCAAGCAAGCTGTTACCCCCTAGTTTCAGCCTTTAAAATAAGCTAGGCTAAGTGTGATTTGTATTAATCCTCTAAACTCACTCTTGGAAAGAAAGAGAACAAGCGTATTTCCTCAAATGTCGAACTATACTCAAAGTATTTTCCCTCATCTTTGCTGCTAAGAACATTTGTGCAAATTGGGTTGAAAAAATTCCTTAGAGCCTCGCTGCATGTAAGGATCTTATTTATTTAAAGACGTTTCCTAAGGACATAGCTTAAGCTAGTTTTGTGCAACCAATTTTTCTGATGAAAAATATCCTAAAAAAATAAAAGGAAATTATTTCTATCTTTATGTTTATTATCTCATAGGGGCTATTTGTTGTACAGCCAGCAATAACCACGTAACCATCAGACAAACAATAACCAATAAATACAATAAAAAAATCACATTGAGTTATTCTAAATGCATTGGCCCTGTATCTTGGCAGATTGTATCTGGCAGAATCAACTTGAACTCCTTGGACAGAGGATGGCTAGGATCAGCCAGGACTGACTGGCACAAGTGTGTTAACATACCATGATGCCTTGTATGTGGTTTCAGTTGCTTTTTACCCCAAAGAACTTAAGTATTTAGAATTTTGGGGATTGTTTGGAATATAGTCACATTTAAAAGACTTACCAAAAATACTGCTATCCATAGTGTTTTTTACAAACCATGTTTTAAATTAAGAAAACATAATGTGTCAATGTCACCATCAAAGATACTGAGGAACTAGTCAAAGGGAATAAATGAAAAAATGTCTTTGAGACAGTGTTTGCTGAATCTGTCTGGGTGGCTGGCTCCTACAGCGATGTTCACAGTATGAACTGAACTCTTCCTCTTTATACGTCAGCTAAATGATACAGCTCTAGCATTCATAAGAGTCTTATCTGCAGCATTTGGCTTCTGCAGGGCTCAGGAGGTGTGAGGAGAGGAGCCAGAGGGTGAAGCCCTCCAGGTGTCACTCAATCACAGCAGCTGTCAATATGGCTGTCGATACACACTAAGCCTGTATGTCCAAACACTAAAGCCTGGGTCGATGCGTCAATGCACTTCCCATAAAGCTTGGTGATTTATCAAGCTGCCGACAGCTCAAACAATAAAGCTGCCAAATAGATATGTAGATTCACGCCTACTCAGATGCAGCGTCGCAGCACACAGGCCAGCCGAGTGCACACACACACACACACACACACACACACACACACACACACACACACACACACACACACACACACTCATACTCACACACACAAGCAGTGATGGGGCTGTGTCTCCATGCAGGTAACTCTATCAGTTGGATGGGGAGCCCCGGCTCCCTGCCTGCAGACATCACCCCCCCTCCTGCTCCCAGACCCTCCCCGCTGGTTCAGGAGGATGAGCTGCTGAGCAACAACCACCTGCCTGAACACAACAACATCGTGAGTACTTTTCAGCTCAACACGCGCATCGCCTCCACATTTTAAATTACCTTTCAGACTTTTATCCCAAGGCCTTTTCTATTATCTGTGGTTTGAGCCCATCGTGTCACTGTCACACAGTATATTGTTTATTTAATGTATTTGCTTTATCTCCATTGCTCGGTTTCATTATTTTTACTGTTTCCCTGCTTTTTTCTTGCAAGCTCAAAACATATTCACTTGCTGCTTTTGGATTGTGACAACACAAGATAGAGTTTGTGTTTAAAGATATTCTTTACATATTCACCAAATCTTTCAAATGTCAACGTATGTGGTTTCAGTTTACCACAAGTAATCCACCACATGTCCTCTGACTCACCGTTTGACCTTAGATAGGAAGAAACATTCTGAAAACCAGTTTTCAAAGCAAGACAAAAGAATTACCAGAGGAGGTCTAAAGATTGTCTAAGGAAGATTTGGTCAGATTTTAACTTAACAGAAGAATTTTAACATTTTAACGGTTTGTGAGTTTTAATGTTTTGGACTACTTAGGCATAGATTTTGGTTGCAGTTGTAAAGCTTTTGAAAAAGTTTCAAAACTTTGCAAAAGTAAGAGCAGAGATTTCTCTGCTTGGACCGACCACCAGGTGGAACTGTTACTTAAATTAAGTGTTGTGATTCATTATTAATGTTGAATTAACCTCTGGGAGTCAAGGTTGATGTTGTTTGTTTTCTTCTGGGAAAGGGTCACGTAATAGGGGCGTGACGAATCAGGAAAGGACATGTCGTGGCTGATAAGACCCAGTCAGGATATGAACATGGGTGTCTCATGGATGTGTAATAAGAACTGGATACGGCGCCATCGCTCAGCCTTGCTTCCATTTTTTTCCAGTGGTCACTTGTGGTATTGCAGCGAAAAATCCCCCTGCGGCCCAAAAAGCATTTTCCCCACAGGCCACAACAGTAAAAGAGACGTCTGTAAAACTGTTGACAGGACACCTTGAACTGGAAACAAGGTCGATTATGACTCTTTCTATTATGAATTTTTGATCCAAGGAGGTTTCATATTTGTAAAACTTTCCTCGAGCTGAGAAAAGCGATTTAAAAATTCGTGACGTCATCACAATGTAAAGTCAATGGCCCGAGCGGGAACTCGTGGGCGGGGCCAGTGGGGGGAAACACTACTGCGCATATTCAGTGGGCCGCATAACCCGGAAGTAAACCCGGAAGCTAGAAACTTTTTCGGCGTATGCGCCAGGCGAGCAATTCTCAATGAAATGAATAGGCGCCATCTTTGGGTCCGGCATCCAGTTCTTATAATACATCCATGGGGTGTCTGCCTCATCGTTTTAAAATGTCTCTGTTTCTGCCCGTCCTCACTAAAACACAATCTGGAGTTTTCAAAGTAAAACAGGGTCAGCAGCGTTTTAAAAGGTCTCTGTTTTAGGGGTTATAAAATGCCAGAGTAGTGTGGACACTAGGTGTAAACGTAGCAAAAGTTATGTGTTTCAATTTTAAAACCAAAACGTATTAGTGTGGATGTCACCTTAGACTGTTGCATAGCACTACCACAAGGAGAATATTTCCAATAAGGAAATCACTAATTATTTAATCAATTAATCGAAATGTAAAAAAAATTGTTAAACAAGACCAACACCATGTCCTAACTGAATGCGACGCGAGTGTCAGCGACAAAATCAATTTGATTGAATTGTTTTCTACAGGAATGTCCTAACTGGCCGCGCGCAACGCAATGAAACAGCGCAATGTTTTGAGCTGAACTTTTGTCGGACGTCCCGTTTCTATTTACTCCTGTCGCTTGCGTTGAAAGCCTGGATCATGGATGAGGAACAGCTGATACACGAAGTAGAAATACCTCTACGATACCTCCTCATTTCATTACAAAAACCTAAATAAGGTGGCAGCTGGTTGGAAGGAGATCGCCAGGGAGCTGAAAGTTTATGGTAAGAAAATTTATTTTTGTGTGTTTTCTGTCAGGATGCTCAGCAGAGCTTGCTAGCTAGCTAGCTTTTACAAAAGTGGAGATGGTGGTATAGTAGCTACAACAATGATATCTACACTCGTGATAGTATTGTTGTGAATATGACTAGAGAATTATGTTATAATTGAAAATTGATATCAAGGTCTCTTTCAACGTGTTTGCTGTCATGGGTTGCTAACCATCCATCTAGCTAGCTACTGTTGATCAGCTGGTGGAGCAAGTTCAGCACAATAATATCGGCTGTCAGAATTCAACGAGGTTATTAATTTAATAATTAATTAATAATTTGGCATAATCCTCTCCAAGTCTGTTTTGGTTTTGTTGTTTTTGTACGACGTTTTATTTTTCCATTTCACATCAACATCTGTCTGTACTCTGTACTGTAGCTAGTGTAGTCTCATTGCATATTTCCATTAAACCCTTCATGTGCTGAGTTTCTTAAAGCAGCACTACTATTTCTCTAATTTATTTATCACTATTTTATTGGAATGATCATTACTTTACTAAACAAAGTATTTAACCAATGCTTGGACTAATTGCTTCTTTAGGAGAAAGTAAGGCACTACATTAATTCAGTATTTTTAGTCTAGTCTGCATTAGCATTCAACAACATTCCTATGTTATTATACATATTATTAAGGAAAATTATATTCATACAAACATAGCTGTCATTTGAGAAACTGTTTAATTTGATGAGAAAGAGATTAAAAAGAGAAAGATGACCAAAAGAGAGAAAAATAAATGATGTCTTTATGCCTCTGAAAAATATTGCACAAACTTATTCCGCACAGCAAAGGCCTCCTGACCACTGCGATTCGGATGGTCATTCACTGACTGCAGGTTTTCACCCTTCCACTGCAGTCTGCATTCTGCATCACCAGGCCTCGTGAGAAAGTTATGCAGAGTGCAGGCTGCCACAACCAGTGTGTCCACTTTCTCCACCGACATGTGTATTGTACGGAGTATGATCCTCCATCTTGCCGCCAGCATGCCAAAGGCCCTTGACAGCCTGTAGTTATATGTGGCTCTGTCCCAAGAGAGGTTTCGTCCTCCAAAGGGTTTCAGGAGAAATGGCTTTAGGGGAAATGCCGCATCAGCCACTATGACATATGGCACCTCCCCTAGGAACTCAGCATCTGGCAGGGGTGCTGGTGGTACATGGAGGGTGTTGTTCTCCAGCCCCCTGTGCAGGGCAGAGTTTCTGAACACACCACCATCACTGATTCATCCACAAGGGCCAGCAGTACAATCGAGAAAATCCCTTTATAATTGATAAAGAGGCTTCCACTCCTAGGTGGGGCTGTGATCGCTATATGCTTCCCATCAAGCGTTCCAATGCAACTGGGAAATTGCCACTTCTCCAAGAAGCCCCTGGCCACCATAGCCTAGGTTTCTTCTGTTGGTTGAGGGAGAAAGAGGTGCATCATGTGCTTTTCAATGGCCCTGGTGGTGTCCAGGATACAGTCTGACGCTGTTTGCACCCTCATTTGGTAATTGTAGGCCATTGGATGCATGGAATCCCCTGATGCCATGTATCTGCAAAAGATATACATAGGTTTAGTTACATGGTCTTTGCTGTTAAATAATAATCTTTTTTTCTTTTCTTAACAGATTCTGAGCAATGCAGAAACAAGTGGAAAGCTCTGCGTGACACGCTGGCCTTGCTACGCTTTGTGCAGACTAGAGCTACATAGGAGAAACTGTGTGTGTGTGTGTGTGTGTGTGAGATTCCCAATATGAAAAGGCTTAGTTGCAGTTCTATGATTTTACCACTAATGGAGCGACGCCTGCGAGCTAGTTCAGGCAGTCAACTCGAGCTGCATTGCTACACATGTGACATACCTCACTCTCCTCAACCATCTACCGAACACACCCTCTCAATTTGGCGGTCTATTTAAACTGCAAAATTTCTCATCTCTCCCTCCGCCTGTCAAATGCCACTGCTGCCCTGCATCAGTATTGCCGCTTGTTCTTTCAGCCCCACCACCACCCCAGCATCCACCTGCAGGCTCCGGCTAGGGGGTTTAAGATATGTGCTCATCACTCCTCAATATATCATGTAAACACATTGGCTGGGAGTGATGAGGTCGGAGCCTAGACGCCAAACTCTAACTACGTTCTGCTGCATAATAATCATCTCAACGTGAGTTGTCTGACTGAACTAACTATATAAGCCTGCTGGGGGCTCATGTTAGGATCATGTAAATATGGGCCTGGTAAAAAAAAAGAGTCATTGATAGAATACATACTAAATATTAATGTGCGAAGTGTATAATATAATCTCCCACTTGACATAAGTGTTTGTCTATTTTCAGTTCTAAAAGCAGCCTCGACCAGTAGTAGAGGAACAAATCCCCCCAAAAGGCTTTAGTTTTTGAGATACCCCTACCCGAGGTAGAACAAAGCACAACCATGTTTTTTACAACTTTATTATATCTAGTTTTTGAAATGGATGGTTGTATAAAAATATTTTACTGCAAAACTAGTTTATTTGGTTATTGTTTGGATCCTCCCCAAAACCAAGGAGACCAATCACCAAAAAATTTAATTTATATGTATCAAAGACTGTTATCTTATCATAAAAGTAGGTTATTTGACTATTCACCCTCTGATGTCATTAGCCCCTAACAGGTAGCTAGTGCAGCCTGCACTTCAAACCGACATATACAATGGGACCCTATTGGTGTAAATGTGTGAAGAGAAGGACACAAACCATAGATTAAGTTAAAGAAAGACGATATAATATAACTATATATTATAATATATATAATAATGAATAGTGCAGCGAGCACTTCAAACTGACACATATAATGGGGCAATGTAAATACAAAGGGTTACGTAAATGTGTGTGAAGGATGCAAACCAGATTAAGAGAAAAACTATATACATTTAATGCAAAGAGGTTCAATAGACATTTCTTTATCATTTTAAATACACTCTTTCTATATATTTGAATAACACAGACAAGATATGATGACAATATGAGCCAACAGAGTGCATGACACAATATTTTCACATGATTTAACTGAAAAATTTGACTGAATGAAGATTAATCATAAATTGGATCCTAAATGAATAATCAATTATAAATAGTATAGATATACAATATGACCCAACATTTTGCAACTATGCCGTCAACCACAATTTTGTTAGGGCACTCTAGAAAGTCACAGGCACAGAATATAATGCATAGCAAGCCAGCTGCAAAACAAGGACATTGCTTCTGTTGACTGCATTGTGTCAACCAGTCAGGCTTTCTATTGCTCCTCTGTAAAAGTTAACAAGAACTTGGCACCGGAATTTGTCTACTCTTTGCATATGATTTGTTCTTGCTTAACATCACTTGCTGTAAATCCGAAATACTTTCAAACAATGGATTTTGATCCATTCATTTGATTTTCGTTTTGTCCGGTTGCTCTCTGTTGTATATTACCCTTCTACTCTGGACTGCAGCTGCAATATCCAGGAAATTTTTGCAAAGGCTGTCTCTGCAGGGTGTGCGTGGAGCAGCATGACTATGGAGTTAAAATAGTCTCAATATAATTTGTAAATGTGTATTCCATGATTTGTAACTAAAAAACAAGATTTGTAACTGAAAAAAAAAGGATTTGAAAATATTTTACTTACAGACTTTTAACTTCAGCTTCTCAGATCTGATCCTTTACGCTTTCAAACAGCTTCCTGCGCATACAAATGTCTCGTGTTACGCACGGATCAGGTTACTTTCGCTTTCGGGATTTTGAGACTATTTTAACGCTGGTCCCAGCTCCACAGATTCGTAAATGCATGATGCGTTTAAGTGCTGGTGGAAAACTGGGACATCTGGGCTTTCGGCGCTACGGGAAACACAATTCTAACAGGAGGGAAACACATTTCGACGGGGGAACGGGCTTCCACACAACACCATCTCCTCAGCTTCAGGCTCAGGTTGTAAAAGTACTATCCTGCACAGCTGGTCTGCACAGGGCTTGAGGAGCCTTGAGCTGATGCCATCCGGACCCGCAGCCTTTCTTGCCTTGATCGTCCTGAGTTCTTTCCTCACCATGATGCTGTCCAGACTTGTTGTTCGATACAGGTGCTTTCATTTCTGCAAAAGTGACTGAGCATTTTACTTTATCTGGTTCCCAGAAACTCTTTATTCTTGTGTCATTCGCAAAGGGGTTGCTCTAAGAACAGCTGGTTTAGGTGTTGAGCATCTTCAAGAAAATAAGACAAGCCTTTTGCCACCTTTTCGGAGGCAACTTGGCCAGTGACAATGTTTACAAGCACTAACGCCAGCGTTGGGTGTTAACACAAACATTAATAGAAATGAAAGATGTTACTGGGTGTATTGATCAAAGATTTGGCTGTTAAATTCCTGATGTTTCCCTGATAAGTATCATAAATTATAGCACTCATCAGAGACATTTAGAATGCACAGTCTACAACTACTATGGTTTACTGTTGATATGCCATCAGTTGGGAACCAGCTGATAGCAACTAGCTAGCTAATTAGCTTAATGTTAGTTGCTAATCTATGGGAACATTTTCCTTTTTCTGTGGTTTTCAATACTTGAAACCAGATCTTATGTTTCTGGTTCTCCAGAAGAATTACACCTTTTTTTGAGTATGTCAATAAAGCAGACACAGTATGTAAATCTTAGTCTAAGTAGGAATAATAAATAGTAGGCTAAATGTCATCTATATATCACTGATTTGAATGGAAAAACAACAATAGGTTATATAAAGCATAAATGCAAATACAGAGGACCCCAATGTATGCAGTATCTATACTGTATATAATTTATCATTAGTTTATTACAATTGATTTTTCACTTCATTAAGTCAAAGTTTTCAATTAAATCATGTAAAAATATTGTGTCATGCAGCCTGTTGGCTCATATTATCATCATATCATATGTTATTCAAAGGTAACAAACATAAAAATGTATTTAGAATGATAAAGAAATGTTTATTATTATATAAATAATTATAATATATAATAATTATATTATATCTTTTAACTTAATCTATGGTTTGTGTCCTTCTCTTCACACATTTACACCAATAGGGTCCCATTGTATATGTCGGTTTGAAGTGCAGGCTGCACTAGCTACCTGTTAGGGGCTAATGACATCAGAGGGTGAATAGTCAAATAACCTACTTTTATGATAAGATAACAGTCTTTGGTACATATAAATTACATTTTTTGGTGATTGGTCTCCTCCTTTTCAGGATCATACTTCTATTTGGGGGTTCTACTAGAATAGGTTTACATGCCTTAATGTTCAAAAAACACATAATTTTTCTCATACTGACGATTGCTGCAGCACCTCTTTTCACTCTGTCTGAAACACTCCGTTTTAGCTCCTGTCTCTTTAAGGCCCCCCTCCCTAAAAGCCCAGTCTGCCCTGATTGTGCCAGCGCAGGCACTGAGTGGGCACCGCCCACCAACTTCGCTAATGCTCCACCAGGTTTTTGCAGCCAGGGATCACTGTAACCGAGTTTAGCTACACTTCTTCAATACCACACAACATCGGCAACCAAGACTACAGGTTTCCCTGATTGTTGGCTCAGGTAAATACTATTTAACGTCATATCTCACACAATGTTAGTTTAGTATTTATGCATAAACCGTAAACACACACTGTTTTACGTTTGTCTCTACAGGTACATTTGTGAGAAGTGACATACAAAGGCCAATGAAGTGGAAACATTTGTTGTGAAGAGAGACCATGTACATGTAGCACTGTATGTAAACACTTACAGTAAGCCTACTTATCAGAGTGTGGAGGTGGAAAGTAGCCTACGATATGAAACAATAGAAAATGTGAAATATTAAGTAATTATGGTAAAAAGACACCTGATAAATGTAAAAAAGTAATCAATTAGTATAGTGATTACTGTAGCAACTGTCCAAAGTAAGTTGCTTATGTAGTAGAAAAACTCCACCAAAGTATCTGCAGCTACTGAGGACTGTACTGTCCATGTTTCAGAGCAACTTGGATCTTTTCACTTGAAAAGTTTTTACTTATCAGTTGTCAGACATTTATTGCCATATTTATGCTTTAACATGTTTGTTTAAGCTGCAGATTATGTTGATACCCTTTGAAAATACTGTACAGAATATTGTATAATATATACTATGATCTGTCGACACTAATAAAGTTTGACTGTTAAACAGAGAAATGTCTTGTGCTTTCTAATGTCTTGTGTCACTAATTACTACCTGTAGTAAAGAACTACTAGCAAATCTTTCACATTTTCATAGTCAGCATATTAAATTAACCATTTTTAACCCCTCTACATGGATGAAATCAAATAAGGTTTTCACATCACCCATTTAAACAGTGTAACTGCATAAAACCTTTGTGAAAAAACACATTTTCTCTAATACCACAGGACTCTCACTACTAAATTTAAAAATGACCAAAATCCTCCTTGAAAATAAAGGACTTTATTCATAGCAATTAAAATGTTAATATAAATTGTGTATATGTAATGCACAAAGTAGCAAAGCCATAATTTTTATGTAAACTGTCCAGATGATGTCCTCCATCAGGGTAAAGGGTTTCTTGTATACTGAAGTTGTGTCAGCTGGTAATGGAGCTCTCAGGTCACAGTGGTCATCCTGACGCATCTTGATACCGAGACTTTCCTGATGCTGCTGGCCGCTGTGTTGTCTTCAGGCCGTCGCTTGACTGAAGCATGACACTTACCCAGCAATAACTTCGGTTTTGGGGAGGATCCAAACAACAACCAAAAAAAACTAATTTTGCAGTAAAATATTTTTATACAACCATCCATTTCAAAAACTAGACATATTAAAGTTATGAAAAAACATGGTTTTGCTTTGTTCTACCTCGGGTAGGGGTATCTCAGGCCTTAGTTCCTCTACTACAGGGAGATGTAGTGAGGATAGAGGTGCAAGAGGGAGGAGAAAGGCCTGGAGACATGGAAGTGGAAGACAAAGATGAGGATGAGAGGAGAGTAAATATGGAAAGTGGGGAGAGAGCAGAGAGGGAGAGGGAGGTGAGGGGAAATGGTGGGGAGGAGAGACAGGTGAGAGAGCAACTCCTACAGTTCCAAAGAAGGAAGCGACCAAATCCACCACAGAACCCCTCTACCGAAGACCTATATGAAATTCTTAAGACATCTATTGAACCCAATGACCCGGATGAAATTTTTGCTAAGTTTACTGCCCGAGTTTAAGCAAGTCACCTAACAAGGGCCAGCTGAAAGCACAGCTGTTGGCCACAATTTTAAATTGGGATAGCAACCAGGTTTTTAACCCTTCCACCCAAGCATACCGCCCCATCCCACCCCACCACAGTCTACTAACTATTTCAACAACCCAAACAACACCCCTTATGAATAATTAGCATATCTTTGAATTGTTATTTATTTATTGCTCTTGAATTATATTCTGTATTCTTGTTATTTATTACTGTCTCTTAATGTATCTATTATTACAAGTTTGATTGATCCGTTTAATTGCCCAGATTTACTGGAAGCATTTTATATGGAATCAAAAAAAAAAAAAAAAAAACTTATTATCTAAAGCTTGTGTCTTTTTCATTTACCTTAATGTGACAGCCAATCTCTGCTTAGCCTCAATTGGCTCTTTGTAGGTAGTCCTTTGTTTACAAAGGTCCTGACCTACATAGGACAACACCTCTTCTAACCGTGCAGCACTCATCCTGAAATAATTGTAGTATCGTTTGCTGTCAAGTGCCAATTCCTGTACGAGGTTATAGTAATACCCCTGCTGCTCTCGCGCTTGGTTGAGAGGATGGACCCATTGCCTTGTCCTGCTGGAGGTTCTCTGCTGGAGGAGTAGAATAGCAGCCACCTTCCTTTTTTTCAACTTCTGCTGTTTGAACAGCAAAGACAAAATCTAATATATTTTTGGGTGAAGTTAAACGTTTTAATGATTGAGGGTGAGCCTACTCTAGCCACACCCCTAGTTACACACAGATCTCTATGGTTACAGACAGTCTGGCTAACTGCGGTACAAGCTAGCTGAACTGGAGTAACCTTGTCAAGGTAAAATTACCATTGTTGTTGGATATATTGTATGCCATTGCCAGTAAAGAAACATCTAAATATCACAAAATAAAATGTGTGTTTTCTGTTTTAAAAAGTACAAAGTTACAAAAATAGGAAGATAGCAAGTACTCACTCATATTTTACTTGAAACGTCTCCAGTCTGATCTCCAGCGCACAGCTGATCGGTACGTGGTTTGTTTACATGATGTAACAGAAGTGCATATTTAACGGATTCTGTGTAGACAGAGAGTGTCCGATGTTACGCGATGCGACGTGACGCGACGCGACAGTCGGACGCTCGCTTGCTGTTAGGACACGGTGTAAGAGTCTGCAGCCATGCTAACAGCACTGTGAAGCTGTGCTTTGAGTGAAATGCTAATGTCAGCATGCTAAAATGCTCACCTTTGCCATCTTAGTTTAGAGTGTTAGAAAGCTAAAATGAGCTAATTAAGTGCAGTTGAGGCTGAAGAAAGTGTCATTAGTTTTGTAGGTATTTGGTCATTAACTAAAGTATTGGACACATTAAAATGTTGACCTGATGATGGCGCTAGATGAAAAGTCAGAGGATCACCAAAGTTATTACAGTACATCCTGAGGGGGACATGGTCTAAACTGACTTTAAGACAATCCATCTAATAGTTGTTGAGACATTTCACTCAAAGCCACAAATGTGAACCTAATGGTGGCGCTAGATGAAAAGTCAGAAGATCACCAAAGTCAGTAGGATTCATTATCTGGGGACCACGACCGCCTGTACAACATTTAATGGTAATCCTTCCAATAGTTACTGAGTGATTTCAGTCTGGACCAAAGTCGTGAAGCGGCTGACTGACAGACCGTCAGACCAACATTTCCATTCGTAGAGCCATGCTAAAAAAATCCCACAAAACACAAATATATTCAATTTTCAGTGAAGTATAAGAAAAAAAGCAGCAAATCCTCACAGAGGAGAAGCTGAAATGACAAAAAATGACTGAAACGAATAATTATCAAACAGAAAAAAGACGAAATACCAGGAAAGACACACAAAAGCAATTTGGCAATGAATGCCATCCAAATACAACACAGAATCCATGTTATAGTTTTTTGTAGAATTGTAGATAACATTAGTTGCAAATGAAAAACATAACTGCCTCTATTAAAGGTTCCCTGTGGAGTTTCTGACCTCTAGAAGCGCAATGGAGCTGTTGTTTTGATGAGCGGGTCAACAGCAGGTATTTTGTTGTACTTGTACTATGTGCAATGAGAATAAAGTTGAATCTAATCTAATCTAATCTAATTTCTAATCTCATTCACATGCAGGTGATGTGGTACACACTCCTGGCAATCATTTCGCACTATTCCACTGCTCTACAGGTGGCGGTAACACACCAAGATATGCAGCATTGTGCCAACAAAGGCAGGGAAGAAGAAGATGGCTAGCAAGTAAACATGGATGCAACCAATCCAGGGTTTAAATACTTTTAGAATCGGCTTTGCAAATGTTTTATGAGGAAGGAAATGCATTCAGTGCATTTGTAAGGCTGCAAGAAAACTCCACAGGGCAGCTTGCTTCAAGATGCAGTATATTTAAAGACAGAGAGGTGAATTCACAAAAGGATTGCGTGGCTTTTGCGGCCACTAAACCTGCACCCACAAAGGGTGAAATGCAGCCCTAACTGCGCTGCCAAGCAAATAGTGTCTCGGTGCTCTGTTGCTGTTTGAACGTATTTAAATGAGGTAGAATATGCAGACATTTGGCGCAAAATTATCCCCTTTTTATGCAAATGAGCCTCATTGCAAAAAAGTCAAATTCACAAACACCAGCCACACGCAGTTAGAGTGAAAATGATCTTCAGATCTTCAGAGAGTTGGTGGTAACTGAAGCAAATTTATAAGGGGTGTCACGGCCAGAATTTCCAGTGATCATGACAGCTGTAATTGTATCCAGGTGAAGGCATCGGCATGCCAGGCGTGCTCGTGAACAGATATTTGGAAGGAGAATATCACTTTCTGATTGTAGCTTGCCATCTGAAAATGTCAGTTTTCACCTTCTCTGCCATTTTCTTGTCTGCTGTGTTCTTGGCTCAAAGCCATCATTTATAGCCAACTTTGCCATATGGAGAATTGCAATCAGACACAAAGCTTTATGGCCATGTTTGCGCTGTGATTTCATTAGCACAATATCTTTTGTGAATCAGACCTTGAGACAGCGCAGATAGCGGTTGCATGTGATTCGCAAGTCATGGTGCTATCAGCGGCCGCAATCCACTCTTTGTGAATCCACTCGAGAGTAGTTAATGTGCAGAATTCAGTATATTGATTGGTTTACTTTCATAGATTATCTAAATTCATAGATTATCTAAATTATCTAGACCTCAGAGATGTATTACTATCACATAAAATGATTGACATGAATATTGCAGTATATTAATGTTTATCGGGCATGATCAGTTGTTTCACTGCTGTTTTAATTACATGAATTGAGTGCGTACTATTAATTCACAGTTTCAAGGAAACGCTACTGGAAGGCTTTTATGATGAAGCAGCTGCAGGAAGTGCTGAGAATATTAGCTTGCACTAACAGCAGATTAATACGGCGCTGATGTGAATCAAAGCTCTGGATGTTAGCTGCTCCTGTACATTAAAACAGATACACAGGCCTAGTAATTACCATATATGCAAATATGAAAATGAGAAATGCAATGAGGGAAGTTGTAAGTTTGAAAGACTGAAATGTATTTATTTTTAATTATGCATCCAGTAATGTTTCAGTGACAGTCATCCTCATGAGAAGGTCAAACCTCTCATCAGTGGTAGTAGAACACAATAGTGAGTCAGCATTTTGATTTGAAGATTAAAGGAGTAGCTCTGGGGCAGGAGTTATCAGAGCACTTTGGCAAGCCTTCAAAAGATGCTACAGTGTGTACGACCCAACTGGAGCAGTGTGTTTAGGACTGCTGATGTCCAGATGATGGGTGACACCTCATGAATACAGCGCGAGTTATTCAGAACTAAAAACAGATGTTAGATATTCACCTGTAAACCTGGGGGATGCCTGATTTAGAACTAGAAAAATGATTTGCCGTCTACTTCAGAATCTCTCAACAGCAACTGAGAGAAGCTTTGCAGGAATCTTTGGCTTTAATTTCAACACTGGAGCTGTACTGATCGTTGGTTTAAACACAACCAGGGCCCAAATACTTTTACATTTGGTCACCTGGTAAAAGACTGTGGACTCTGGTTTCACAGCGGTGAAATGTCAGAAACATATATCACAACTTTTTCCATCAATGACCATAGTTGTTCAGTCTTGACAGTGAGGAGCATATCCTGTAATGAACAACTGAGTAAATACAAAGACAACACACTGGGCAATAGGTAGACAACTAGGCTGCCAGACTAATCAACCACAGAAATCCCACAAGAATATGAATTCTTCGTGTGGAAAAGCCAAAGAAACGTGGAGATGAGGGCAGCATGGACTGTAAACTCTACAGAGAAACCTGGAGGAGGGAGAACATCAGTGTGAGGTGAACTCCAGCTGAGCTCTGCATGATGATAAAGAGAATTATGAAATAAAAGCTACTCTCTCGCAGCACATTGCACTAGTTTGCTATTTGCTCTGCCATTTTTGTTCTTATTATTATTTCTCCCACTCGCACACATGATGTCAGTGTCCTGATTCCAGGTGTCAAACATGTTTAAAATAATTGGAATGACAACAATGGGTAGTGACTGAATCAGAAGGCAAACTAGTAGAACCGTTCAACAACACACACTGTAGGATTTTATCTCCTGGCTGTCAACTACTGACCCACATTGGAACAAGTCGATCCAACTTGGTCTGATCAGCTGTCAAAACATATTAATAATCGTAATATTGGTCTCCGAGTACCAAGGCTGTGGTCTGAGGTCTTTTCTCTATGATTTCTAAGTGGATTTTTGGACGTTTTTTAAATTCACCTCACACAGTATCTTTGCCTCCCCTTCAACTCTTCCGTGCTCCGCTGGGGAGGCTTTAGTCTTTGTCCTGCTGAATGTCCATGTCTATTACAGACCCTATCCTATTCCATCCTCGTGTGTAAGTCACACTGAATCTAAAAATATGTGTATCATGTCTGTGTGTTCAGATTTGACTGAGTTATGACTCTGAGAAGGATTACGAATCATACGGACGCAAATTGTGGCTCACGTCCCCCACCCCTTCAACTCTCCTGTGCCCCCCTGGGGAGGCGCGCCTCACAGTTTGAAAACCTCTGGTATGGACATTGATTTTTACACATAAATGCCATTTTCAGATTGAGCAAGTTTAGGGGTGAAAATGTTCACACATGTTCCTGCTATTTGGTACTAAGCAGGTGGGTGGTGAGGGGATCAGGGTCAGACCTCAAATACAACCAAACAAATGTTCAAATTGTCCTGAGTGTGTTTATTTTGTGTCTCCCAGCCAATCAGGATTCACACAGTCTGTGGCAAGCACACAGACAAGTCTTGGCCCTGAAGTGTTCAGATTTCATCATGCCTGCCATCTCAGTAATGTGCAGACAGTAACAGACACACAGACATGCTCAACACATATGTTCTGAGAGCACCACAGCTCCTGGCTGCCCTTGTCCAAAACTGACCATTAAATGTGGTCCAATCCTATCGCAGTCCTGGCTACTGTAACCTTGGCCAGACCACAATCTGCCATGGCTGTGGCTCCCTGGCTCCCAGCATGCCTCACTGCCAGAGATAATCTGGGCTGCCAGACAAGAGGGGATTCCAACTCTCTCTCTTCCTCCCCTCCTCCGCTTGCTCTCTCTCTCTCCCTCTCTGTGTCCGTCTGTGTCTCTCTCCCAGTGAGCGGATTAGATGAGGTGTTGGTTGGAAGCAGTGCATCAGTCAGGCTTCATTAGTATGAATTTATTCATGCCCATATGTCTCCCCCCTCTTTCTCTTCCTTTTCCAAATAACCCTCTTCCCACCTTCTTTCCTTCCTTCTGTCCTTTTCTCAGTTCCTCCATCCTACCTTTTCTTCTTTTACTCACTCACTCTATTCTTCCTGTTCTCAATTCATTCAGTCTTGGATCCTCAAGCCCCCCCCACCATACCTGCTCCACATCTTCTCATCTGTCCGTCACTCAGCTGCTTTTCTTGTCTTTTGGAGGAGCTTTACCTTGTTTCTCTAAAGTGATTTTTCCAGAATTTGAAAGGTTTCACTTCAAAAAGCTGAGTATCCGCTCTGGCAGTGAAAAAAATGTCACATTTACAAACACAGATGACTGCTCTTGTTTTAAATGTTACATTTCCACAAGGAATGCAATCAAGTATCTAGTGAGGTGGGATTTTTGAAGGATTTTGAACACCAGTGGCCTGTTAATTTTGTAGAGATATTCATTTGTGTTTTGACATAGCTGAAAGCTTTACTGACAGTGTGCTATCCAGCCAACACATTTTTTAAAATTAATTTTCAGTATGAAATTATTATTATTTATTATTATTTTTATATTTTTATTATTATTATTTTTAATGAAGACAAGTTGAGGGACATTCCAGCCAGTGTAGAGAAGCTAATATTGGAGAAATATGATCTCTTTTTCTGGTTCTGAATCAGCTGGAGAGTCTTAAGGGACTTATTGGGGCAGCCTGATAATAGAGAGTTGCAATAATCCAGCCTAGATGTAACAAATGCATGGACTAGTTTTTCTGCATCTTTTTGAGACAGGATGTGCCTGATTTTTGCAATGTTACGTAAATGAAAAAAGGCAGTTCTTGAAGTTTGTTTTATGTGGGAGTTAAAGGACATATTCCTTACGGTTTCGCTGGAGGCCAGGGCAATGCCATCTAGAGAAACTATATCTTTAGATAATGTGTTTTGAAGGTGTTCGGGGCCAAGTACAATAACTTCGGTTTTGTCTGAGTTTAACATCAGAAAATTGCAGGTCATCCAGGTTTTTATGTCCTTAAGACATGCTTGAAGTTTAGCTAATTGATTGGTTTCATCTGGCTTGATCGATAAATATAATTGGGTATCATCTGCATAACAATGAAAATGTATGGAGTGCTTCCTAATAATATTACCTAAAGGAAGCATATACAAGGTAAATAGAATTGGTCCAAGCACAGAACCTTGTGGAACTCCGTGACTAACTTTGGCGTGCATAGAGGATTCATCATTAACATGTACAAACTGATATCGATCTGATAAATAGGATTTAAACCAGCTTAGTGCCTTTAATGCCAATTAAATGTTCTAGTCTCTGTAATAGAATGTGATGGTCAATGGTATCGAATGCAGCACTAAGATCTAGTAAGACAAGTACAGAGACAAGTCCTTTGTCGGATGCAATTAGAAGGTCATTTGTAACTTTCACCAGTGCTGTCTCTGTGCTATGATGCACTCTAAATCCTGACTGAAAATCCTCAAACAGCTTGTTGTTGTGTAGAAAGTCACACAACTGATTGGCGACTGCTTTCTCAAGGATCTTAGAGAGAAAAGGAGGGTTAGATATAGGCCTATAATTTGACAAAATCCCTGGATCAAAAGTGGGCTTTTTAAGAAGAGGTTTAATTACAGCTACTTTAAAGGACTGTGGCACATAGCCTTTTAATAAGGACAGATTGATCATATCTAGTAAAGAAATGCTAACTAAGGGTAAAATTTCTTTAAGCAGCCTAGTTGGGACGAGGTCTAAGAGACACGTTGATGGCTGAGATGAAGAAATCATGGAAGTTAGCTGACTAAGGTTGATGGGAGAAATGTACATTAGGTTTTACAGTTGTTTCTAAGGTTCCTGTGTTTGAAGATAAGTCAGTACCAACTGAGGGCAGGAGGTGCTCAATTTTGTCTCTAATAGTTAGAATTTTATCATTAAAGAAGCTCATAAAGTCATTACTACTGAGGTCTATAGGAATACATGGCTCAACAGAGCTGTGACTCTCTGTCAGCCTGGCTACAGTGCTGAACAGAAACCTGGGGTTGTTCTTATTTTCCTCTATTAATGATGAGTAGTAGGCTGCTCTGGCATTACGGAGGGCATTCCTATAAATTTTAAGACTATCTTGCCAGGCTAAACGTGATTCTTCCAGATTGGTGGAACGCCATTTCCTTTCAAGTTTTCGCGATGTTTGCTTTAATTTGCGGGTTTGCGGTTATACCATGGAGCTAACCTCCTCTGTTTTATTATTTTTTTTTAGAGGGGCGATAGAGTCGAGTGTTATTCGTAGTGAGCCTGCAGCACTATCAACAAGATGATCAATTTGGGAGGGACTAAAGTTAGCATAGGAGTCATCTGTTACATTGAGACATGGAACTGAATTAAATGCCGATGGAATCACTTCCTTAAATTTAGCTACAGCACTATCAGATAGACATCTAGTGTAGGAATGTTTGCCTAATGGCGTGTAGTCCAGTAATAGGAATTCAAAAGTTATTAAATAATGGTCTGATAAAAAAGAATTCTGTGGAAAGACTATTAGATGTTCAATTTCTATGCCATAGACAAGAACAAGGTCGAGGGTGTGGTTAAAACAGTGAGTGGGTTTATGTACACTCTGACAGAAGCCAATCGAATCTAATGAGATAAACGCAGCACTAAGGCTATCATTTTCTACATCCACATGAATATTAAAATCACCTACAATAATTATTTTCTCTGTTTTAAGGACTAAACCTGATAAGAACTCTGAGAATTTAGATAAAAATTCAGAATACGGTCCAGGAGCTCGGTACACTATAACAAATAGAATTGGCTGTAGTGTTTTCCAGGTTGGGTGTGAAAGGTTAAGAACAAGGCTTTCGAACGAATTATAATTTAGTTTAGGTTTAGGTTTGATTAATAGGCTTGAGTCGAAGATGGCTGCAACTCCACCTCCTCGGCCTGAGCCTCGAGGAATGTGAGTATTAATGTGACTGGGGGGAGTGGATTCATTTAGGCTAACATATTCATCGTGACACAGCCAGGTTTCAGTAAGACAAAATAAATCAATATTATGACCTGATATTAGATCGTTTACTAGAACAGCTTTAGAGGAGAGATATCTAATGTTTTTTAATTCATTTAATTCTCCTATTTTGTTGTACTGTTGCAGTGGTGGTTTCACTTTTTATTAGGTTTTTATGTGTAACTCCTCTTCTGTTTACTTTTGATTTAAATAATTTAAGTGGTGGGGGGGGCAGACAACCTCTCTGTGGAGTTTAGGGTGGGTAACTGTTCTAATGGAAGCGCAGAGAAGCGTGTAGGACTGCAACTCTGCCTCCTGGTCTGGACCACAGACTGTATTAAGTCTATGGTCTGAACTCTGAGCTGTCATGGCTTTGGGCCACTAATAAATTCGGCCAGATTTCTAGATATAAGAGCGGCTCCATCCAAAGTGGGATGAATGCCATCTCTCCTAATCAGACCAGGTCTTCTCCAGAAAGTCCGCCAATTATCTACAAAGCCCACATCATTACCAGGCCACCACCTCGACAACCAGCGGTTGAATGATGACATGCGGCTATACATGTCATCGCTAGTAAGATTAGGTAGGGGCCCAGAGGAAACTATGGAGTCCGACATTGTCTTTGCATATGTACACACCGACTCAACATTAATTTTCGTGACGTCCGATTGGCGCAATCGGGTGTCATTACCGCCGATGTGAAGAACAATCTTAGCATATTTACGCTTATCCTTAGCCAGCAGTTTTAAATACGATTCAACGTCGCCCGCTCTGGCCCCTGGGATGCATTTGACTATGGTCGCTGGTGTCGCTAATTTCACGTTTCGCAAAATGGAGCTGCCAATAATCAGAGTTGGTTTCTCAGCGGATGTGTCGCTGAGTGGAGAGAACCTGTTAGAAATGTGAACGGGTCGGTGGTGAACCGTGGGCTTTGGTTTAGGGCTATGCTTCTTTTGGACAGTCCCCCAGCCTCCCTGGCTTCGAGTTGCCGGGAGACGGCTAGCAGAAGCTGCCTTTGGTCGGCTCGCACCGGCTAGGGGCTGGCTAGCTATGGCTGACTGACTTTCCATGGTGCAGAGCTGCGATTCTAACTCACTGAGCCTCGCCTCCAACACAGTGAATAAACTACATTTGTTACACATACCATTATCGCTAAAGGAGGCAGAGGAGTAACTAAACATCTGACACACCGAGCAAGAGAGAGCGGGAGAGGGAGAGAGAGACGCCATCGCTAATTTAGCTAAAGTAGCAAGCAACTAATTAGCGTGTAAACAACTGTGGGATTAGCGAAAAGTCGCTAACAGGAGAGGGATATGAGTGCTTAAACAGAGCTAGTGTACATATAACAAAATTAACTGGGTTTAGCTAGGGCAGTAAAATTTGCAACCAGTAACACAGAAGAACCGTCAACCGGATATGAGAATATACGTTTACCTCAGCACGTCAGTACGTCCACGTCCGACCGCCAATGACATGTGATCACAGGCCTTCACATTCACACCTGGTATTAATAAGTGTTCTTGTTCTTTAATCTGCCCTCATTATGATTTGATCTCAATATGCAAAATAGGATCACAAATTAGATTCAGACATATAATTCAATACATGGTATCGACCATGATGCAAACAATCCATATTAAATACAGTTTCTTAATCAAGGTTATTATAAAATTCAGTGTTTCTGCTATTAGTTACTTTTATATAGTCACAGTGGGCGACTGACTCCGTTTTTCGTGCCACAGCAATCTCTGGCCTCATGTTACGTTACATAAAAATGATTCCAATGAATTCCAGGCAGTGAAAGTAAAAAGCTCTGGTATTAATGCTGTATCATCAGATGAGTTGAGGTATCAATATTGGGAGAGAAAAAGTTGGATCGGTGCATTTCTAATGCAAATTAGGCTGGCAGCGCTGGTGGGCAAACATGATGCTTCTTAAGCTCGAATTCTGCGTCTCCAAATATAAACGTATCTGCAAACCTACACAGAGAAGGGTGTTATGGGTAACTGTAGGTTGAAGAGGCTTGCAGGGGAGCCGACAAGCACAGCTCCCAAATCTCAACTACGTGTTGTGGACCTGTGCATCAAGCAAATTGATTGGTTGATATAACTCCTATGAGGACGTGGGTTTGAAACAGAGACAAAAACAAATGTAAATGTGCTACATACAAGTATAAAAGAAACTGCCATGTGAACATATCCAAGCGATTTCCTTTCATGTTCGCCAGCGTGTAGCCAGGAGAAGCAGAATTTTAGCATTAAGTCAAGGGAAATGATGCAGGATAGTCTTGCTATGATGTGCAAGACAAGGGTCACGTAACAGACTGAGAAAGCCAACGTCATCCGTGGGATACTTTTCAGTATCAGTAGTCAAATTATGTACTAATTATGTTACTAAGAAGGTAAAGATGTCAGTATGCTTCTAATTCTGTCTGAAATACCCTTATCCCCCACACCTTTCCAACGTTGAATTGAAGAGAGTGTGTCTGACAATTTCTGTAGCTTTCCAAAACCAGTGATCCATCAGTCCTGCCCACTACAGGCAGCATGTGGCCCAGGTGTGAGGGGGTGTGAAAGTAGCTCTTATTTTGACTTCGAGTGTTGCCATTTGAGCACTTTGTACACACTTCGTATTAACTAGTTTGCTTCAAGCATACCCCCATCTAATCAGAGCAAGCTGCCAGGAACAGGACTGGGCTGTGAGGTGATTTTGGCATAGTGGCCACACTCAGTATTGCAAGATCATGGCCCAAAATGTATTTTCCCCATACACAATCACCTTTCAACTTGTTGGGCAGATAAGAATGTGGCCTCATTGTGCAAACTGCATTTACATCTGACTGAAGTCCGGGCCACACCGCTGACCTGAGCAGCGCGTGTGCATCGCAGAACCTCTTGCTTTTCATTTCGGTGCCCATGTTAACAGGTTAGAGCAGCCACACAGCCTGAGCCGTGCCGGAGTGTCACCTATTTTTTCCGCATGACACACGCGGTTCTCAGCAAAAATAGACAGTGAAAATGATCTGTTGATAGTCATATTGACATCAAACCAGCAACATTACACCTTTCAGTTTCAGTGTCTTATCTGTAGAATATGTCACAGACATGAAAAACTATAAATATTCTTTTTTAAATCCCGAGTTACTTTTTTCTGTCTAAACTAAATATAAATGTAAGTATCATGAAATGAAATGAAACATTCTATTTGATGGCCATTATCAAAGGCAAACTCAATGCAGAAAGACAGGGCTGGCAGGAGCAGTGCAGCAACACTCTCTGTGTGGACACCACATGCGTGTGAGCCACAGCAGTTCAGCGAGGTAGCCGTCACGCACAGGTAGAGGTAGGCGCTGTAGCCCGGGCATAAGATCTGATCACAGTTTAAGTCAGACCACCTCACGATGTGGTCTGGGTGATCCAGTCACATTCCTCACTCCAATTATCTTCAAAGAAATATTAACAATGTTCTTCAGGCCTTTTCTGTCCCCCACCAATGCTTATAAAAGCAGCAGATCAAAGGAAAGGTCACAAGACTCTCAATGAAAGATAGTGTCTAAGAACTGCAGTCTGGAGAAAAGTTTAAGCTTAGAAAGAAGGTGCTCTCTCTGCTGGTCAGGCTTCAAATTTTTAACATCCCATCTTAAATGATTGTCAAACACTGCACACAATATGGACTAGAATATATTTCACTACTAATGAACAAAATTATGGCAAGTCAGAAAAACCTAACCATAATGAATTTCTGTACCCTGAAGGACAGCAAGATGACTGTCTTGTTTACAGCTCCTGCAACTGTCAGACTAGATGATGAAAAGTTAAAAATGCTAGTCAAACAATCTTAACATCATGACACAAGCAGGTATCAGAGGCAGTATTTCAATGAAATGATAGAGCGGCGTATTATTATCAGTAGAAGAACAATCTGCACACAGTAACCTAGCATGGGCCTTGGGCTCCTCCAGATGTTGGTGCATATCATTGAGGATGAACAGCTGTGCGTCCTCAACACTCAACACCCATAACACTGCACTGAATCATATTCATCAACAGCTTTAAAGTTTTAAATGAAGACTTCTCTTGATCAAAGTGTTCACACATGAACACACATGGTACATTTAACATCATGTTTACGAACAAAACAAACATTGTAATGTCAACCATGAACCAAAAAGGCATTCAAGTGACTTTAAAAAAAAAGTATAATCGCACAGTTACATATAATTAAATACAATCTGTATTCTGTATTGTAACTTATTTCTTGTATGCTTCTGAAAGCTAAATGTCAAAAGTGTTTTAAAAAATATCATTTTTCTGCAACATAAGACCTCAACCCTCTTGCCAATATAATAAGAAAGATACACTAGTTCAAATACAGAACCTTCTGCCTGTATTTACTTTCTCTTCTTCTTTGGTTTTACTAGCGGACTACAAACCAATGTCAATGGTGCATGCCACCACCTACTGTTACCGTGTTTAATATACCCAGACTCATCTGACCAATAAGCGGAGTGAACGCTCTCACATGGTTTGTAGTGATGCATTTTGGTTTGCTTGGCCTTTTCACTGTGTGAAAAGAAACCGAACCAAGGGGAAAACACTCCAAGTTTAATCAAGTGATTAGGACCAGAGCAAACGAACTAAAGGTGTGAAAACGCCCTTAGATTTTGATGTTTTCAGGGGTCCCAGGTGTTAATTAGGGGGTCCGAGACCACACATATTTCACATACTGAGTGCAGTAATAGAGAGACCAATCAGATTATAATGGCTGTGCTGCACACCTGTATGAATATGATTGGAGGTTACTAGTCAGCTGGTAGCCAAGCAGCTCATGTATGAGCCACTGATGTTTGATCAAATTCAATCTCAAAACCAGACATTCAATTTCAAATTAAAAAATACAAAATAAGACCTACCAATGGGATTTACCGGCACAAAAATGTGCCCGTCTGTACAGTATGTAATAGGTAATATGTGATATAAATTGTGAATTACCAAATTTAATTTAAGTACCTGGCACAAATATCTGACCAAATGAGACAAATCAAACTTGATCTTCACTATTTATCCTCTGATAGTTAAGGTGAACACTGCCTGTTGTAGGACTATTACTGTTGTATCTGCTGACAGTTTTTACTAACACTATCTCCTCCCTCTCAGGTGGTGGAGAGTGAGGAAGAGGAGGAACTGACACAGACAGAGGAGGAGGGTGATGAAGGTGGCCAGTTTAACATCATCCCGCAGTACTCAGAAAGGGCCACCGTCTCCAACCTGGGCTCCTCTGGCACAGGGGGGGCTGCATCCCTTACCACTGGCCCTTCTAAACCCATACTACTGCTCCTTCTGCTACTGTCTGCCTCCCTCAGCTGGGTGTAGAACAGAGGATATAGAGAAGACACACACACACACACACATGCACGTGGACACACTCGCATATAATGGACCTGCCAACAATCCTGGACTGATGGCTGTAAGATTATAAGAAGGATAGTGAAGAAATGGACTTCACATTTTGTCAGTAGCACCCCCTTTTCCTCACTTCTTTCCTTGCTTCCTTCCTTTTCTTCTTTGAAAATAGCACTTTGTTCAACATTGTCTGACTGCAGCTGCAGTGGTGTATTAATGTCCTGGGAGCACAGGAGACCTAGTCGTGGTAGGGTGTTCACATGCTGCCATCAACCAATGAGCATAATGTAGCTGTTGCTGTGATAGGTCCAGAAAAATTATGTCTGTTTGAGTGGCTTGCTCGCTTGTAAGCACACAAACATTAGCAGGCCAAAGTGTGTTAGCAGGATAAAATATTGGCTTGTAGGTAATGTTGCGTTCTTGCCATATCATACAGACAGTAACTGTTAATGTCAGCCCCATAAATTTTAATCATCAGTAGTAGATATGAATTTCTGACAGCTATGATATCTCTCAGTTGGTGAAAAGAAATAACCAAGTATCCACAAACTGGTGCCAAAATGGTTGCAAGCCACCATCTCTGGCATTTCAACATAAATAAAATGTATAATATTAAGATAAACTTGATGCAACTAAAGGATTTAAAAAGGAGCTGCATAACTTACACAGTTAATGACTGGTTTAAAGGTTGGGTAGGCAGTTTCCTTTTGGTGTCACTGGGCAAAAATGCCATATTAACCGTGCAGCATATTGTAATTCAAGTGGTCTGAGAGCAGACCTCTACTTCAGCCCCCCCTCTTGCCTCTGTTTTCAGGCTTCAGAAAATCTATCCTGTGACGATAGACTTTAGCCAATCACAGGTTATTTCAGAGAGACCGTGCGTTCGTATTGGCTAATCTGCAAGACAAAGTGTGAATTCTCCCAAGTCATAACAATGGGATGTTTTTCCTCTTCTTTCTATTCTGCACAGCATACAATGCACTAATCATTTTACCCTAGCGTACTTTACCATGCTAATGAATTGTCGTGCTACAAACATAGGGTGTTAGGCTGCAAATATGTTACTGAACAAATGTTAGCATTTTAGGCTATAGCACCACATAAAATGATGTTGCATACTGTTGCAATCTTTTATTTTAATTTTAATTTTCTTTAATTTATTCATCAATTGAGCAATGGCCACTTTCTATGTAAAAGGGGCTCAGTTCCCAAGCTGACTAGTCTTATCAGCTATGCTAGCAACATATTTAAATTGCTGGCTATACAGAAACATGCTCCAAACTCTTTCATTTGGCTTATTGAAATTTTACAACATAGAAAAAGAAAATCTGAAAAGGTTGGTACATGTGATGTTGCCAAAGTGCAAACAAACATTTTAGTATCATCATGAACTATAGTTAAAGGACCAGTGTGTAAGATTTAGGGGGATCTATATAATATTCATAAGTATGTTTCGTTAGTGTGTAATCACCTGAAAATAAGAATTGTTGCATTTTTGTTACCTTAGAATGAACCCTTTATATCTACAGAGGGAGCGGATCCTCTTCCACAGAGCCCGTCATGTTGCACCGCCATGTATCTACAGTAGCCCAGGCCAGACAAACCAAACACTGGCTCTAGAGAGGGCCTTTCGCGTTTTTCACGTGTTTCGCGGCCACCGTATGTTCTACATGCTTGGGAGGGTGAGGGGAGGGGTTATCAGTTGGTTTCAATCTGCAACCTCACCGCTAGATGCCAGTAAATCCTGCACACTGGTCCTTTAAGTTGATAAGGGTACACTACATAGAAAAACATGACTTTTATGATGTAGACGTTTTAATTTATAGCTACTCCAAAATTAACCAATAGCTACTTTTTAGGTATAATGGACACAGTCAAAATAATGAACATCCAACAGCCCAACAATCCAAACTCTGCTAACTAGCAACCATTAGCAGCTACGCATAATTGAGTGCCACACTCCAAACACCTTCATTTGGCTAATGGTCATTGTAATTTTCTGGTAATTTTTTATTTTAAAAAGCAGAGAATAAAACACAAATGGATAGAACATTTTCAACATGTTTTTGGAATCAAGCAAGCAGATGATGGGCCAGGAAACAAGACAAACAAAGGATCACCTCCCGGCTGCAGTCGGACCTTGTTGTTGTTTTGTTTTTTCTACATACTGATGGATGATGATTTGTCCCACTGGTTGCGACTTACCTGTCTATGGGTCATCCTAACAATGACTGAAGGGGGAAGGGGCTTTGATATACGATGCATCAGTCAAACTTTATCATGGTGATGAATGGAGCGATCCTCTTCTCCCTGCTGCCATCCCCATTCTACAGCCGTGGTGACAAATTACACACTTGTCTCTCATTGTTTAATGAACTTCAAGTGCCAAGTGTGTGATGTGTGTTTGTGTGCGCGTGCAGGGATCAGGCAGAGAGATTGCCAAGAAAATTGGGTAAAGCTTTTTGTTATAATTTGAGTCTTGCACTTCATCGTTCCCACCCACGTCAGCATAGACACACAAACTGTACAGACTTACACACACACACATACATTTGCACACATACTGCCTGCCATGTATTGAGCCGATGCAGCTCTTTTTTGCTTTATTGCTCTATCTCCGTCCGTATGTCCCTCCCCGGTGACTCAGGACCAGGACCCGAGCTGCCACAGGCACCAATATGAATAAAGCCGTCATAATAAAAACAACATACTAGAAACAATATGAGCTCTAAAACGGCAGAACAAATCAAATAGGTCCCCAGCAGGCGAAAAACACGCTACTTCTGACACTGACACAGAGACAAAATGAAAAGAGTTAGAGAACGAGTGGGAGAGAGATGTATGGAGGAGAAATTAAGAAAAAAAATAAGGCCAAGTCCCTGTGTGGTCTTTGTGCGTTTGATGTTTTACTTGTTTTTAGTTGGGAGGCTGATAATCAGTCCCTGACAACATCTCTTTATCATCTGACAGGCTCCTGGGGGGAGGAGTGTGTGTGTGTGGGTGTGGGTGTGGGTGTTGGGGGATCAGGCAGTGATAGAAATAGTGCGCTATAGCGAGAACAGAAAGGACCCTGGAGCACAAACATAGCAGAGAGAATCGCCGGCTCCTGATTTTCTATGTCTTATAAATCTTTTGCTGACACTAATTTTTTTTCCTCGTTCCTTTCCTATTTCTTGGGAGCGTGTAAAATTAACTTCCATCTGCAGGGGTGCCATTGATGGTGGAGGGCAAGGAGACAGAGGAGGGAGAGAGGGAAGGAAGGAAAGAGAAGGGAGGGAAAAGATGAGAAAGAGGGAATGGAAAGACAGCAAGAGAAAGTGAGGAGGGGAGAAAAGAATGGAAGAAGGGGAGGAGAGGGAGCAGGAGGGGAAGTAAGGAGAAGATAGAAGAAAAAAAGAGGAAACAAATTGGAGGGAGAGGAAGAAAAAAGAGGAAGCGTGAAGGAGAAAAGGAAAGGACACAGAAAGTAAGGAAGAGGGAAGAAGGAAGAAAAGAAAGAATGAAAGAAGATTTACAGGGAGAAGGAAGAAGGAATGGAGGAAAAAGCAGACAGAAGAAAAGAGAATGAAGAGGAGGGAAGAGTGTGAGGTAAGCAAGAAAGGATGGAAAATAGGAAGGGGGAGAGGAGAGAGTTGAGAAGAGAAAAAGAAGAGAAGAATAAGAGGAGGATTAAGGGAGAGCGGTGGAAACAGTTGAGAATGGAGGAGAAGAAATAAAAGGATGGAGAAAGGATGAAGGAAGGAAAAAGCAGAAAATAAAAGCAGAGAGAAAGAGGAGAAAAAGAACATGAAGAAGAAAAGAGAAGAGGATGGGCAGTAAGGAGAAGGAAGGATAAAGGAGGAAGAGGAAGTTTGCTTTGTGAAGCCACCGAGAAAACAAACTACAAAGGGAATGAAAGGATGTGGAGAGAGACAGAGAGAGAGGTGACAGGTCTGCTGTGTACTTTAACCTCTCTTTGTCTTTCCTCAGGCACTGTGTGCCACTACTGAGAAATACACGCTCTCACACACACACACACACACACACACACACACACACAATCTCAAAGGCCTTTCTGTCTGAACACACCCCTCAGACAAAGCGTCTGTCAATCAGTGAAACAGTGATAAGCGACAGAGTAAAGCTCTGTTGGCTCACCGGAGATACTTCTTTAAACATTGAGCAATAAATACTGGTGTTCTTTGAGGAGGACTTTGCTAAAGTATTAAGTATGAGTCATAAACAGTAATCAGGCACTGTAATCTAACAAGAGATACTGATTACAATGAAAGATTCATTCATTGTAATGATTGCAAATGTCTCCATGAAGTGTTTTCATTAAGCTTTACAGGGAATCACCAGAGAGCTGACAGCATGAATCATGACAGCTTTGTAAAGGTTAAAGAAACACCTTCTGCACCTTAAAACTTTGGACCTAAGTAATTTGGTGTCAAATTCAAGCTTGAAGAAATATTTAAAGGATCAGGTGAAATTCTATATTTTTCTCTCTGTCAAAAAGACCCAAACGAACAGTGAATGTATCTACTAACAAGTGTTGTGTGTGTCACAGCCTGAAACATCTTCTTCCTCTGTACCATAGAGCTACATTGTTGTCCGAAAACTATTAAAAACACATCAGTGAGCCACACTGTTGCACTGGGTGACATGTTCCTTCATTACCATGAACACACTGTGGGACTGGACTTTGTCAGAGTTCAGGCTGGTCACACCAGCATCCATAACATTTTGGAACTCAATCAATTAATTTCAATAAAATTGCTCCTATCTGCTCACAGGGCCGACGCAAGTTAGCAAGCCAGCTAGCTTGGACAGCTGTTGTCACTGACTAGCGCTAGCATGTTTCAGACTGGCTAGCAGTCAGCTTGTCTGTGAGCAGGCACTCCGCCACCAAGCTTTTAACACTACCTACTTCACATGGATGTGCAGATAAATTTTGCTGTGCCACTGTCTGGTGTGACCGGGGGTAAAGACGCGTCAGAAACAAGTTGGCTTGATTCAAGCACAAGGCAGTTCTCATCTAAATTTGACAAATGTGAGCATACAGTAAATTACAGTAAATTCCCTCAAAAGGCGATGAGCAGTTTCCTCTGACCTCAGAATCACTCCCTCCATCCATCCTTCCCTGCATTACATAGAATTAGATGGTCAGGACAGAAACCCCCAAAACCCCCACCTCCAACCACCCAATAGTGGGGGTTAATTGAGATCAGGCGTCTGATTGATGTGGCCGGCGGGGGCTGGAGCGACGGCCTTTTACCGGGCCCCGTTGTTCGTTTTAATTGTTGTCTCGGCTGTTTGTCGCCAGGGCTGACACCCGGTGGCAGGATGACAAGAGGGATGGACGGAGGGAGAAAGAGAGACAGCGGAGGGAGAGAGAGGAGGGAGTGGACACCAGTGATTTACATTAATATGTACTGAAATAAACAAGCGGAGAAGCCATGCGTTAAATCAACTCAGAGAGTGAGAGATAGAGAAAGAAAGCCTCAAGGGTGAGAGAGGAATAGAGAAGGAGGATGTGTGTGTGTGTGTGTGTGCTTGGAAAGAAGCGTTCTTTTTATTGTTCTATTACCGTGCAGTAGATTTATACGCACACACACACACACACACACACACACACACACACACACACACCATGTCAGATTTGAGCGCCTAGTGTGTCTGCTTTCTCTCTCCAGTATTTTAGTATTCTAATCCATCATTGGCCTGACATGGGGATGCTGTCTCGCTCCTTTCTCTCTCCTTTCTCTCTCCGTCCATGTCTCTCTCTCCATGCTACTGCACATACACGGCATCCAAACGCAAGATAAAGGCAGAGCAGGGGGAAAAACAAACTCCACAGCAGGGAGAGCTTTATCCAGAGCGATAAAGCAGCAGAATAAAGTGGCGACGGAGAGATACAGAGGAAGCTGAAGAGATGGAAAGAGAGGGAAAAAGGGAGGAAGGGGCAGAAGAAGAAACAGAGGAGGAACGAGATGACATGGGAGTGAGAAAAGGAGAGGAAAATAAAGGCATAGAGAAGAGGATGAGTGTGTGTGTGTGTGTGTGTGTGTGTGTGTGTGTTGCGGCTGAAGCCTGAACCTCCCTGCTCCATTTCACACTCTGTAGGTCCTGACGCATCGGCGCTCAAAGACACACATACACACACAAGTCACACACATAGACACACACGCTCTGTCCTTTTTCGATTTGTAATTCACAAACACACACACGCGTTCGCCGCTATTTCTCAGTCATGCACGCAGATAAACAAAGATGCACAAACACAGTCACAGTCGCTAAACTGAAATTCCTGCAGCTTTTGCCCTTGACTCTCTCTGCTTCTTGGATCTGCTTTCGATCTATTACACTTTACTAGAAGTGTTAAAGGAAAAGTCTCCCCTAAAACATTAAAATGCTTTTTCAGAACAGCTTTGGTGATGGAGCATTTCCTTTGATGTTTCCTCCCAGAGCTGCTATTTTGCACCAATGACCAACTTTGCTACAGTAAGAAATCTGTCAGAGAAGCACAGAGGCGAGTCAGGTCAAGGAAGAGCTGATACAACTAAAAAGTTAATTACAAGATTGGAGGTTAACTTTTCCCTTGAAGCCAATTACAAAAAAACAACCCAAACATATTTTCTCACTTACACTCCAGTGGTATATATCCAGACAGATGGTTTGGGTTTTATTTGCCCATGTTTTGAGATACTTGTCTCTCAGATCCCTGCACCTTTTTTTGTAATTTGGGTTAACTGACCCTTTAAAAGATGAATCTTGATGTTTCTCTTATATGTGAAGGAGCTACTTGACATTTTAACCTATGTACTCATTTTTGCTGTCCTTCAGACTCACATGACAGAATGTTAGTTTCATGTTTGTGCGCCAATTGATGTGTTGAGCCTAGCTTAGTAAAAAAGAATGGAAGCAGGGGGAAACTGCTAGCTTAGCTTCAGCTTCGAATAACTACATGGAGCAAAGTGACTGCACACTGCACACTGGCGTCATAGTGGGGTCACCAGATCCAAGTTATTGGATGGAACACAATGGCTGACATCTGTAATGTTTGTTACATTTTTATTGAATCCTACAGTGATACTGGTCTGTTTAATAAGCAGTTTTGCCAAGGGTTACATGATCAAAGTCAGCATGTTAAAAAGACAGCTTTGGAATTGTTTGAAAGTGTGTTAGCTGTTTTCCTTAGCTTCCAGTCTTTGTGCTAAGCTAGGCTAGACACTCCTGGACCTACTGTATTTCTGTACTGGGTGCACAGATTAAACAGATATCCATCCTCTCATCTGACTCGGGGTAAGATAGTATACAAGAGGGGTTCACAAAATGTTGGTATTCCTTCAATATGTAACACATTATTAATGCCTCTGAAACAGCATTTGGACCATCATGGAACACTCAAAGACTCCACTGAAAGCCATGCATGTCAAATTCCTTGAAGTGAGACTATGTAACTTTTGCTGAACAGTTGCCTCTTTGGCCACAAGTGACATTAATGGGAAAATGGTAAATGCTAACACATAGTATAACAGTAGCACAAGTAGAGAATAGTCATAGAAACTGACTCAGTAATGTCAGTTATACAGCAATATCTATCTAAAGTTTGCTAATGTTAGCTAACATTAGCCACCATAAGCTACTGCTCATAGCTGACCAAGTAATACCCCCCCCAACACCCAATAGTGTATTGAATTGAGCAAGAGTGCATTTTATTTCTTATGAATTAAAAGTTTCATTTGTATGGGGAAGAATGTGTTAAATCCTCCAAAGTCACGTAGTCTTACTTTCAGTGGGTTATCAGTTCCGTAAGGAAGGATGCCGCAGGTTTCACTGACGACTTCTTCTGTCTGGACATCTGACATAAAAAAAATGTAAACACATTTAGGAATTGTGGTCAAAGAGGCACATCTTTGAGGTAGACCACATTTCCTGGCCAATGACTACTTGATGTATCACTCAATCCAAACATTTGTCAAAAACCTCAACAAGCACATAACCTCATATTTCTTTTCCAACTTTGTAATGTTCACTTCGAAGCAGCAGTGTCTATCAACCAGCCTTGCACTTTTTATTTGTTAAACTGTGTAAAAATGTGTGTAATAAGGCAATTGTGGGCAATGTCTTCTCATTTGACAGTTCATTAGCATTGTTTTGTATAATTTCACTGAATTCCCAGACCCATATGAGAATATTAATGCTGTTGGTTTAGTATTCAATTGTATAACTGTCTCATTCTTGTACATTCTGACTGGGATCATTTCTGTACGATTAAATATCTAGTGAATGAATTGTTTGGGACTCCCTGGAGCTTCCTCTAGGACCCCCCAGGTATCCTCTCAGGTATCCTGGGACTTCTTGGACTCTTTGAGAACCACTTTACCGCATCGCACATGAAATGATGTTTCAGATCTGTTTCTGCAAAGTGTTTTTGTCTTTAGCTGAATGTTTTTTCCAGCCGACACAGATGCACAAGCTTGTCACCGTCGGCATGCATTGCCATGGTTACCCCTGTCTCATCTAGGTGGCTGCACCCCGGGTGATCCCAAAAGGTAAATGGAGCTGAATGATCTTTGGGAGTCTGATTCTTTTCAATACACCAACACCTGGCGAGGGCACGGCGGCCATTTTTTCCCTGCTTGACTGACTGACTGAACCTCCCCCTCCTCCCTCCTCTCCCACCTCTTATCCCGGCAGGTGCCTGGTTGAATGGGACATCATCACCATGGAGATTGAGGCAATGACACTCGCACGTGCGCGCACACACACAAACACACACACACACACACACAGAGTCACAGACTCGGAAATGAGACTAGCTTTCATGAGCGAGCGGCTGCACAGTCTGACTCAATAAAAAGTTGTCTCTCCAAAGGGAAGACAGCCGCTCGGATTGAGCTGTCACTTGAAGGGAACTCTGCTCTGCTCTTTCATCCCTCTGTTTGAATATGGATGGGTCTCTCTTTCTCTTTCATTCTGTCAAATGTAAACCTTTCCTTCGGGTAATTCCAAACTAAAGCCCGGGCCCGGGAGACAAGCAGGTGGAGATAAATGCACTCCATTTTAAGAACATTGACCGACGCTGAAAACACTCCTGTCACCCCTTCACCTCCCCCCTGCTTCCTGTCTACAGCATGTCAGTGTACAGTGCCAGAGTGAGGGAGGCACATCACCGCAGGGCTTTCCCCACTCTCCCATTTTAGTGTGTGATCCATCCTAATGCTCCTTTGGTCCTGTGCTTTCTGCCTGTTGGACTGTTGGTGAAACTTTGGACTGTTTCTTAGGCACATGAACTCCAACTGGGCTCTCCTTCACACAAATAAAAAAATAAATAGAAGTACATTGACTCCAGTCGATAGATATCGGTGGTTGATTGGTTTTAAACTGTGTTGGTGAAAAGCTATGTATCTCCGGGGGGCATATATGTGGCGCCGCATGAAATATTTCTATTTCTGATCATTCATTGACATTTTGCCCTGCTGAATGTGCCCCCGAGGGATATAAACCACTCCATGCCTCTGCTGTGTTCACCTGTGAATAATAAAATAAATGTACAAGCTGACATTTCCTTACCTCGACTTCCAGTGTGTCTGTTCTTCCCGAATGACTTCTTAAAGATTTGGCAGTGCAGATTTACATACCTTTTTGTTGACTTAATTGAGATTCTTCACACCAACATCAGGTGAACAGTGCAGGAAATGTAGCTCTTTTCATACAGTGCTCCCCAACTCAAATGTGTTTTGGGGCAGAATGTTTTGTTTCATCGTCTCTTTATTCACAAAGGAGCTTAGCAAAAGGTGTAGAGTTGACACTATAAAAAGTATTCATGCCCCCTTGGACTTTTTTAATGTATCATTTTTATAACATGATCACTGTAAAAGAAAATGCTAATTACACCCACAGTAATAAACAGGGAAACATACTTTAATGTCTAAATGAAAACACATTTGTACAACTCAATCTTTATTAAGTACAAACATAAAAAAGTAATTATATATTCACCTCCTTCAAATCAGTATTTAGTAAAGGCACTCGACTAGCTCACCACAACTCAAGGTCCACTAGTCCCAGACTATTACCACTATCACATGGTCTTCATACTCCTGGTGGAGTTTGTTCAGTTGCCATGGTGATAGATCTGTTGATATGAGAGTTCCGTACAGTTAGGGGTTGTGATTTCATCCATTGCACTTTTAGCATTTCTCATCTGTGTTGGCTTAGAGTGAAGCATCAAAGTTAATTCTTGATCTCAGAAAGAGTAAATTGATAAAACAATAGTCCAATAAGTTACAAGTGAAAAGATGTGTACTCCTACGATTTATCGTTGCAGTCCTATAAGATTGTCGGACTCAAGATGGACAGTTTTTTTTTTCAAAAACAGGATTAAAGTCGATGCAGCAGAACCAGAGATATCGTCTTTTTTATTCCACACATTTGTCTTCCTTGTCAAAACCTCCCACTTACATTACCCACAATGCAAGCTGACTACTTACAGTTCGGTCGGACAGTCGGGTGTGCTATGCTAGTTGTAGCTAATGTAGCCTGGGCTACAGAGGTCTGGTGAGCTCACTTCTCTCTAACTCCACACCGACAGATTGTTTTCATTTTCAAACTCTTCAGCCCCAACTGACGCTGACTCAGGTGACATCACTTGAGGTCATTTATCAGACTTCACACAGCTCCCTCTGGAGACACTAAAGGATTTATACTACTTTATGCTACTCATATGCAGTAGTTCTCCCCAACACCTGGAAACACACGCTGATGTGTGAAATTGTTGGAGCTCTCCAAGGGTCAATAAGTTGAAATTAGTCTTATAGGTTTCAAGAACTTTATCTGACTTGGATAATGCAAAAGGATTAGATGAAGACCTGTGTAGAATGGGTCACTGGGAAGAAAGAAAATAAAATTAGAAATTAATTTATCATCATCCCATGAAGGTGCATAAACACAGGCCATAACTCATAAAGCCTGCCCGAAACAATACAAATCAGTCATTAGGTGGTTCACTTCTTACCGGGGTAAAGCGCCATGATAACTTATGCTGCACGCCTAACCTGCTCCAGAGCAGGTTGAGAGATAGTTTCTCGTCGGAGGTACCGACTTATCTGTGTCACCTCCTTGCAAGCAATGTCAAAGCCATTTCATTGTGCTTTTGGATCCCGATATCATCCTACAACAGAGACTGATTGAAGCACTAAAGCTTTGTACTTATAAGAGATGAATGTAAGCCTATTTACCGCTAAATTATGTTTTTATATTTATTTTTTATTTGCTCCCAAGTCCGTTTTGACACATCCAGTTGTGTTGCTTTTAGCCTGGATGATGTTTAAATTCTTCGTATTTCTCTAATATTACAGTTTGCTCTTCGTGTGTAAAGTATGCCCCTCTGCTGCCAGTACACCTGTCATGTTTGTAATTGCTCATATGCTGCAAACCCCGCCCCTTTCATGTGAACGTGCTCATGGCTTGATTGGGAAACCCTGGGTTGACTTATCGAGTTGATAACCAGCGATGTGTGACCGCTTACCGTGATCGTGGTTGTTAGGCTTAGTGAATCCAGATAACGAAAAGATATCCTGGGTATGTTGAACTTGCTTCATAGTACAGGCCTCTGGTGAGACTCCGGAAATAAAAACAAAAGACACACAACAAGAAAGAAAGGAAAACCATGTCTGCTTCCATAACTTTCTGTAACTCTAACTCAAGAGGACCACAATGGAAATAAGTTATCCTTTAACTTTATTGTGTTATCCTTGACATTTTCAATGAATATGTCTTTGTCACACTGTATGCCCTGTTAGATATGTATATATATTTTGATATATCAAATAAATATAATCAAAAGAGGTCATTCAGTTAAATTATATACAAGTAAACACCATTCCTTCAAATAAAGGACACATAAGTATAACAAAAATTATCAATTTTGAAATTTGAATGAGGTGTACAAGCCCTCTGACAATACACCCCAATATTTATTATGAGTAAATAAAACTGTCCTGCTCTGTTAATTATAAACATTATTTGTGTTTTAAATAAAAGAACAGATTAATTTGAAAAGCAATATAAACATACAGACACACTCATGCATAAATGTATATCAAAATGTGCATACACACCTCCATATACTAGCATATATGGATGCCCACAGACTTTATACACACACTCACAAACACCAATATAGAAACATGCATAGACACACACACCTACACCTATTCACACATATATACGTATAAATGAAAAAAAGGTGAAACTGGAGGTAGAATTGTTTCCATATTAACGGCCGATTCCCTAAGTAAAGGAATGTATAGTACTGTTGTTTTTGTCATGAGTGTTGTATTTCTATCTATCTATCTGAAATTTAAATTAAAAAATATTTTTAAAATGTATTAAATAATTATGTGTCATTTAAAAAGGGGTCAACAGATAATTCCGCAGTTTACATCAGAAACATTTTAGCATCTTTCTGATCATTGTTTTGGTTTTACAGCCCTCAACTTTGTTTAGTTCAGTCTCACCATTTTCATCAATCTTGAGCAGCAGCAGCAGCAGCAGCAGCAGCAGCAGCAGGCAGCTGTTTTAAAAGCCACTGTCCACTACCTGTCCAGCAGCAAACAGCAGACAGACACAGTTAGAGACTATCTGGTGAACACAGTGGAGCATTTAGCAGCTAAAGAGACAGATATTTTTCTCAGGAGTTGGTGGAGACCAAAAACAGAGCTAACAGAGAGGGAATATTTTTTCCTGTGACTAAAAAACAAAACTGTGCCTTAGCATGCAACAAAATGCCTTGGCTAGCAAACATCTATTGAAAATGCAGGATCTGCAAATGAAAAATATATACAAATAGTATATTTGTATTTTTTGTGAACTCTTGTTTTAGTGAAAAATCACTGAAATCAAAATGAAAAGTAATTATTCCACCTTCACTTTGTAGCATAATGTCACATAAAGTACTGAATTAATGGTTTCATGTGAAAAGCTAGTATCTCCAGATTTAGGTGATTTTAATGCTTTCACATGAGCTGAAAAAAAACATTGTTCCTCTATTGCTGGAAAAGCATCTCTGAACTCTCATAAATCAGATAGTTTTAAAACATAAGAAAGATACAAGGATTTCAGTGAACAGCGACATATAAAACCCGTGCGATAATGAGATTGCCAGTCATACTAACTGTTGCTTTGAACATGTTAGGCTGGACGTGGTGCATACAGATCAAGTCTCCAAACGGAAGAGTGATATTTGCACTCGCTGGGGAGGGCATTTACTGGAACATATGGCCACAGTAATAGGCATGCACATACATAATGATGCACACGTACTACATGCAGGGACTGCTATAATTTGAATCGACTTTACAGGCAGATTGATTTTCCTTCAGGCAGTAGTTTTAAGTACAGGACAGATTGCAGCCCACTAAAATGGCCTGATACAGCAAGATCCAAGCCTCAGTAACAATACCTTGATTCCTGCATTCAACTCACTAAAAGGTCTGAGCTTTAGAAACTAAGAAAAACACTGCTGAGCCCTTCTTGCAGGTTCACTCCCATGCTGTGAATTATTTGTCCTGTAGCTTCTATTTACAAGCTAAGAACCTGCATGTTAATATTGGCCTGATGTACTAAATAAATTAAGTTCAATAAAAATACATTAAAATTGGATATGTGTTAACTTGTGTCTGCTCTCTATCTTGTCACCCTACTTGCCGTGGGAATTACTCCTGTCAAACTGTGATGAGAATCTGTCAGTGAATGAGTCCAAGGGTGTTTTTAATAGAGCCTGTCAGTGTGGGACTGATGAAAACACACTGATATCTAAAACCTAATTTGATGTTGGCACAAAGGAAAACATGCACATGCATACACACATGCAAATAGAGCTGGTGAAGGAGGTGGTGTGGCAGTATATGTAAAATCATCTCTCTCTGAACTTGAGCTGACTTCAGTCTCAATTCCTAAATATTTTGAATTTATTTCCCTGAAACTGGATCCGGGGTATAATAATTCAGTAATAGTCATTGGTGTCTATAGACCTCCTTTTTGAATGAATCACACCATTGATTGATCATGAGGTGATCATCCTTGGTGATCTCAATTCAGACTGACTTACCTCGGCATCTAATAATCTTAAAGAAATTTTTTACAATCTTAATTTTACACATCTTATTTCTCATCCTACTTGCCCCCAACCTGAAGGATTTCTCCAAGTCAAGCTTAATTGACTTCATATCATCAAACAGAGTAGAGAAATATCCTGCCTGAGGTGTCCTTGACCTCAGTGTTAGTGATCATTGCCTGATTGTTTGCATTAGAAATGTGAAACAGAGGAAAACTAATTCACACATAGTGGTCAGAAGAAACTTAAAATGACCAGGCATTTATACATGACCTTTACTTTAGTCCAATCGCTGACACCCTCAAAATCCTTGATCCTGAACTAGCTTTAAGTTATTTTACCAATGATTTAACTTTGTTTTAGATATGCATGCACCTTTTAAATAGACAAGAACAAAATGTAGCTCCACTCCGTGGTTCCCTGCAGAGCTTTCTACCTTATTTTATTCCAGAAACAAAGCATGGACTCTGTATAGGTGCACCAATGACCCATGTCACTGGCTTGCCTTTAAACAATTGAGGAAAAAGTGCACTGCTGCTGTCAGAAAAGCCAAAAACGGACTATTATCTGCACTCCTTTACTAACTCCCCTTACAGTAGAACCCCAGTAAATTCTGGAAAATAGTCAAATCTACCTCTAAGAATACTAGCACTCTACCTGCCTATGTTGTTAATGGCCTTACTCAGATAACTGATAGCTATGAAATCTGCACTGTTTTTAACAATCATTTTGCTGCATCTGGTCAGCTATTTGACAGTCTTAGTCCCAACGGTTGTTTGGAAAAACATAGGTCATCCATCCTTAATATTAGTACTGAAGTAAACCACTCCTTTAGCTTATCTCCTGTCTCCAGTAGGATGGTAGCCGATGACTTATGCAATATTGATGCACGAAATTCCACAGGTCATGATAACCTGGAATCATTTGTTCTGAAATCCTCTGCACAGCTAATTTCTGAATATATAACTTATATTTTCAATCTTAGCATTACCTCTGGCATCATTCCTATAATTTGGAAGACTGTTCTTCCTCTCCATAAAAGGCAGCAACAATTCTGAATTAAATAATTTTCGTCCAATATTGTCACAGTGTGTCAAAACAGTTAATGTCCAGTCCTCTTTTCTCCCCATTACAAAGGGAGTTCCCCAGGGTTAAGTCCTTGGACCAGTCTTATTCACCATTTATATAAGCTTATATTACCTCTACATTGTACAATTGCAATTTCCATCTCTACACTTTTGACACTGTCCCTTATTCCTGTGCAGATTCTATTCATGCCGCCACTCTAAATCTACAGCTATCATTTAACCTCCTTCAAAAACACCTTCATAACTAGAAACTGTTAAAGACAAAATGGATGTTGTTTTTGAATGCAAGAAATACTGACTATGACAGTGTTGAAATTCGTTCTGTTGGTAACACCATTGTAGAAAGAATGCAATACTATAAATATCTAGGTATTTGGATTGATGAGAAACTTACTTTTAAAGTCCATACTGACATGCTGTTATCAAAGCTGAGATTGAAACTGGGCTTTCTTTTTAGAAATAAATCTTGTTTTCCTTTATTTATGAGAAAAAGAATTGTTGAAGCAGTTTTACTCTCTGCATTGGACTACAGTGGTGTAATTTATGGACGGACAGCCAGTTCCACTCTCAAACCTTTAGATGCAGTATATCACTCCACATTGAGATTCATTACTGGAGAGAGTAATGGGCCACACCTTTGTCTACTTTACCAAAATACTGGCCTGCCTGCTCTGTCAATGAGGAGAGCTCAGAACTTGTATTTACCCCACCCTGTAGGTGCCAAAAATTCATAGAGTTAGGAAGATGTGCTTTCTGTTACTGTGCCCCACATACTTGGAATTTGATTTTAAAAAATCTTTAAGATGACCCCATTGAAGCTGGGGTAGGCAGTTTTCTTTTGGCGTCACTGGGCAAAAATGCCATGTTAACCGTGCAGCATATTGTAATTCAAGTGGTCTGAGAGCAGACCTCCATTTCAGCCCCCCCCTTGCCTCTGTTTTCAGGCTTCAGAAAATCTATCCTGTGATGATAGACTTTAGCCAATCACAGGTTATTTCAGAGAGACGGTGTGTTCGTATTGGCTAAGCTACAAGAGCAGATGTGTGTGTACGTCTCTTCAGACGGTGAAAACCTGATTCAGTGGAGGAAAATCCTGCTGAAAATCCTGAAACTTGTGATAAATTTCCAACACCTCCTTTGCCTACAGCGACATATAGTACAAAACAACACGTCCTGGCTCCACACGGAGCTTCAGGCTCATTACGTTCATGCCATGGCGCTCATAACGACGAGAGGCAAAGAGGCATGATGACAGTGGGGAATAACTTTTGACGGGGGACAGTGGTGTGTGTGTGCGGTGTACTAGCCTCTCTTTCCGTTGCTGGATGGCGTTGCAGCTGCCTCTGAAGCCTGGGGTGCTCTGCTGCCACGAAGCGCTGGAGGGGCATCTTTGAGAAAACAAGTCGCGGCGGGAGGGACCAAGCGAGCCCTACGAGGGATACAGTTTCGATTCAATTTCAATTCAATTCAGTTTTATTTATATAGCGCCATATCATAACAAAGTTATCTCAGGGCACTTTTTCGAGTAGAGCAGGTCTAGACCGACTCTTTAAATATACAGAGACCCAACAATTCCCACCATGAGCAAGCACTAGGCGACAGTGGCAAGGAAAAACTCCCTTTTTACAGGTAGAAACCTCGAGCAGAACCAGGCTCTAGGTGGGCGGTCATCTGCCTCGACCGGTTGGGTTGAAGGGGGGGGGGGAGAAAGAGCAGGAGGAAAGAGAACATACAGCAGCACAATACAGTTCCACATAGGGATGTAAAGCAATAGTTGTGGTAATGGTATTGATGATAACACAAACAGAAATAATACTAAGAGCAATATTATAATAGTAATACTAATAATAAGAGCAATAACAGTAATAGCAGCAGCGGGTGCAGAGCAGGAACACGGGGGCAGCAGGTGGCTGCAACCATAGATCCAGAGGCAGAAATACCTGCAGAAAGCAACAGAAGAAGAGAGGGAGAGAGAGAGAGAAGAGAAAGCACACAACTACGGGAAGAAGTTGAATTAGTAACAAGCATTGATGGGATATGAGGGCGTACAGATGGAGAGGAAGAGGAGGAGAGAGGAGCTCAGTGCATCATAGGAAGTTCCCCAGCAGTCTAGGCCTATAGCAGCATAACTAAGGGGTGGCTCAGGGGTCACCTGACTTAGCCCTACTATAAGCTTCATCAAAGAGGAAAGTCTTAAGCCTACTCTTAAATGTGAGGAGGTTGTCCGCCTCCCGTACACAAACTGGGATCTGGTTCCACAGGAGAGGAGCTTGATAGCTGAAGGCTCTGGCTCCCATTCTACTTTAGAGACTCTAGGAACCACAAGGAACCCTGCATTCTGGGAGCGCAGTGCTCTAGTGGGGTAATAGGGTACTATGAGCTCTTTAAGATATGATGGTGCCTGACCATTTAGGGCTTTGAAGGTGAGGAGAAGGATTTTAAATTCTATTCTGGATTTTACAGGGAGCCAGTGTAGAGAAGCTAATATTGGAGAAATATGATCTCTTTTCCTGGTTCTTGTCAGTAAACGTGCCGCAGCATTCTAAATCAGCTGGAGAGTCTTAAGGGACTTATTGGGGCAGCCTGATAATAGAGAGTGTATTTTTGCAATGTTACGTAAATGAAAAAAGGCAGTTCTTGAAGTTTGTTTTATGTGGGAGTTAAAGGACATATCCTGATCAAAGATAACTCCAAGATTCCTTACGGTGTCGCTGGAGGCCAGGGCAATGCCATCTAGAGAAACTATATCTTTAGATAATGTGTTTCAAAGGTGTTCGGTGCCAAGTACAATTACTTCGGTTTTGTCTGAGTTTAACATCAGAAAATTGCAGGTCATCCAGGTTTTTATGTCCTTAAGGCATGCTTGAAGTTTAGCTAATTGATTGGTTTCATCTGGCTTGATCGATAAATATAATTGGGTATCATCTGCATAACAATGAAAATTTAGATAAGATAAGATAAGATAAACTTTATTGATCCCACAGTGGGGAAAGTTCACCGTTACAGCAGCCCAAAAAAGAGATAAAACAACAATTAAGGAAAGAAAGAAGAAATTAAATAAAAGAAATTAAATAAAAGAAACATTATATACATAATACAATAAATATAAGAAACATAAATAAAAATACAAAGACCCTAAAGTGCATGATTAGTCATCAGTCATACTGTGATGTGAGTGGTGGTTACAGTGACGCAGCAGATTGTAATTCAGCATTATACAGTCTGATTGCGGTGGGAATGAAGGACCTGCGGAAGCGCTCCTTCTTACACTTCGGGTGTAGGAGTCTGTCACTGAAGGAGCTGCTTAAGGCCCCCACAGTCTGATGCAAAGGGTGGGAGGTGTTGTCCATGATGGCGGACAGTTTTGCCAGAACCCTCCTCTCCCCCACCACCTCGATGGAGTCCAGGGGGCAGCCACAGACTGAGCTAGCTCTTTTTATCAGTCTATTGAGTCTGTTCTTGTCCAGCTCAGAACACCCCCCTCCCCAACACACCACTGCATAAGATACCACAGATGCCACCACAGTCTCATAAAAAGTTCTCAGCAGTTGCCTGCTCACACCGAAGGATCCTAGTCTCCTCAGCAGGTATAGACGACACTGACCCTTCTTATAAAGACAGTCGGTGTTATCTGTCCAGTCCAGTTTATTATTTAGGTGAACACCCAGGTACCTGTATGTCCTCACTCTCTCGAGTCCCTGGATGTTTACCGGTGCAGTGGAGGAGGGTTTTTTGTGGAAGTCGACCACCATCTCCTTTGTCTTGCTGGCATTTACTAGAAGGTGATTCTGCCCACACCAGTCGACAAAGTCCGTGATGACCTTCCTGTACTCACAGTCGTTCCCCCCTGACACACATCGCACAATGGCAGTGTCATCGGAGAACTTCTGGAGGTGACAACTGTCCGTGGAGTACCTGAAGTCTGATGTGTACAGGGTGAAGAGGAAAGGTGAGAGTACTGTGCCCTGAGGGGCCCCTGTGCCGCAGAACACCACATCAGACACACAGTCCTGCAGCCTCACATACTGGGGTCTGTCAGTGAGGTAGTCAATGACCCATGCAACCAGATGGTCACTGACTCCCGCTCTGTCCAGCTTCATCCCGAGCAGTGAAGGTTGAATCGTGTTAAAAGCACTGGAGAAATCGAAAAAAGTGATCCTCACAGTGTTTCCAGTGCCCTCCAGGTGAGACAGGGATCTCTGCAGTAAGTAGATGACAGCATCATCCACCCCAACGCCAGGCTGGTATGCAAACTGCAGGGGATCCATGCTTGGGCTCACCAGGGGCGGAGATGGTTTAGGACGATTCTCTCAAGTGCCTTCATCAGGTGAGAGGTTAAGGCCAAGGCTCAGGTTAAAGATGTAGCAGACCACCTGACAGAGCTGGTCTGCACAGTCCCTGAGGAGTCTGGAGCTGATGCCATCAGGACCCATGGCTTTCCTGGCTTTGATCTTCTTTAGTTGCAGTCTCACCTGATCCACTGTTGGTGTGAGGAGAGGGTGGGGGGAGCCCTGGAGATGGTGGTAGTGGTGAGAGGGAGGGTGAGAGCCCCAGAGTCTGGTCTGTGCTCAAGCTGGGGGGGGGGGGGGGGGGTAGGCCCAGTATCAAATCTGTTAGCTTGTTAGCCCAGTCTCTGTCTCCAGGTTCAGGGTCCCTCCTCCTGCCTTTGCCCTGCCTTGATATAGTTTGGAGTCCTTTCCAAACCTCCTTCGCGTTGTTTTGCTGCAGGTGGTCCTCCATTTTCCTCCTGTAGCTGGCCTTGCACTCTCTGATCTTTCTTTTAAGATCCCTCTGCGTCCTCCTCAGTTCCTCTCTGTCACCAGATTTAAAAACCCTCCTTTTCTCCAGCAGCAAGGCTCTCAGCTCAGGAGTCACCCAGGGCTTGTTGTTTGAGAAACACCGCACCCTCCTGGTGGGCACGGTGGTCTCTACACAGAAATTAATGTAATCAGTGATGCAGTCCGTTAAACTGTCAATGTCCTGTCCGTGTGGCCCACAGAGCACCTCCCAGTCAGTGGTGTCAAAACAGTCCCTCAATGCCTTGGGCAATCTCTTCACCATAGTTATGTAAACAGGGAGCAGATGGACCAGGTTGTGATCTGAGCAGCCGAGCGGGGGGAGGGGGTAGGAGCTTTAGGCGTCCGCTGTGTTTGCATACAGCAGGTCCAGAGTTTTATTGTCCCTGGTGTAGCAGTCCACGTACTGATGGAAGTTAGAGAGAGTGGCAGACAGGGAAGCGTGGTTAAAATCCCCGGTGATGAGGAGAAAGGCTTGAGGATGCGCTGTCTGTAGTTGTGCCACAACACTATGGAGAAGCTCGCAGGCTGCATTGGCGTTGGCCGAGGGGGGGATGTACACCGTTATTGCGATGACATGTGAAAACTCCCTCGGCAGGTAGTACGGCCGGATGCTAACAGCTAGCAGCTCAATGTCCCTAGTACACCGTTGCTCCTTAACATGAATGTGCCTAGGGTTACACAACTTGTTGTTCACAAACATCGCTATTCCCCCGCCCTTCTTCTTACCACTCTCCCTCATGTTTCCGTCCGCTTTGACGAGATGAAATCCGGGGTGAGCTCGTTTAGCCAGGTCTCTGTGAAGTGAATCAGACTGCACTCCTGGTACTCCCGCTGTAGCCTCGTAAGCGCCACTAGCTCTTCCATCTTGTTCATGAGAGACCTCACGTTTCCCGTGATAACAGATGGAAGGCATGGTTTGTACCGTCGTCTCCTTTCTCTGCGCTTGACTCCGGCTCTGCATCCCCTCCTCCTCCTCCGTAGTTCGGCGGGGATCTCCGGTCTCTCCTTGGGGGGTAGCCTAGCTTGGCTCAGCACTAGCTGCTGCTCCCGAGTGTAAACAACTGGACCATGGCTGAATGTGTTGGCCGATGTAGCGTTTAAAAGTCCAGAAAACAATAAAAAACACAAGACCAGTCTCACCAGCTTCACATCTAAGTATGGACGTGAACAGGAGGGACTACTGTAGACACATAAACCGTAAAGAAAAGCTAGAAGTACAAAAAGATCAATATAAACAAAGAAAGAGGTCAGAGCTGCAGTAACTGGCCGCCACTCACTCGCCGCCATATTCGCTAATTTGCTATATCAGTCAAAAAATGGAGTGCTTCCTAATAATATTGCCTAAAGAAAGCATATATAAGGTAAACAGAATTGGTCCAAGCACAGAACCTTGTGGAACTCCATGACTAACTTTGGCGTGCATAGAGGATTCATCATTAACATGTACAAACTGATATCGATCTGATAAATAGGATTTAAACCAGCTTAGTGCGGTGTCTTTAATGCCAATAAAATGTTCTAGTCTCTGTAATAGGATGTGATGGTCAATGGTATCGAATGCAGCACTAAGATCTAGTAAGACAAGTACAGAGACAAGTCCTTTGTCTGATGCAATTAGAAGGTCATTTGTAACTTTCACCAGTGCTGTCTCTGTGCTATGATGCACTCTAAATCCTGACTGAAAATCCTCAAACAGGTTGTTGTTGTGTAGAAAGTCACACAACTGATTGGCACTGCTTTCTCAAGGACCTTAGAGAGAAAAGGAGGGTTAGATATAGGTCTATAATTTGACAAAATCCCTGGATCAAGAGTGGGCTTTTTAAGAAGAGGTTTAATTACAGCTACTTTAAAGGACTGTGGCACATAGCCTTTTAATAAGGACAGACTGATCATATCTAGTAAAGAAATGCTAACTAAGGGTAAAATTTCTTTAAGCAGCCTAGTTGGGACGGGGTCTAAGAGACACGTTGATGGCTTAGATGAAGAAATCATGGAAGTTAGCTGACTAAGGTTGATGGGAGAAATGTACATCAGGTTTTACAGTTGTTTCTAAGGTTCCTGTGTTTGAAGATAAGTCAGTACCAACTGAGGGCAGGAGGTGCTGAATTTTGTCTCTAATAGTTCGAATTTTATCATTAAAGAAGCTCATGAAGTCATTACAACTGAGGTCTATAGGAATACATGGCTCAACAGAGCTGTGACTCTCTGTCAGCCTGGCTACCATGCTGAACAGAAACCTGGGGTTGTTCTTATTTTCCTCTATTAATGATGAGTAGTAGGCTGCTCTGGCATTATGGAGAGCATTCTTTTTTAGAGGGGCGATAGAGTCGAGTGTTATTCGTAGTGAGCCTGCAGCACTATCAACAAGATGATCAATTTGGGAGGGACTAAAGTTAGCATAGGAGTCATCTGTTACATTGAGACATGGAACTGAATTAAATGCTGGTGGAATCACTTCCTTAAATTTAGCTACAGCACTATCAGATAGACATCTAGTGTAGGAATGTTTGCCTAATGGCGTGTAGTCCAGTAATAGGAATTCAAAAGTTATTAAAAAATGGTCTGATAAAAAAGAATTCTGTGGAAAGACTATTAGATGTTCAATTTCAATGCCATAAACAAGAACAAGGTCGAGGGTGTGGTTAAACAGTGAGTGGGTTTATGTACACTCTGACAGAGGCCAATCGAATCTAATAATGAGATAAACGCAGCACTAAGGCTATCATTTTCTACATCCACATGAATATTAAAATCACCTACAATAATTATTTTCTCTGTTTTAAGGACTAAACCTGATAAGAACTCTGAGAATTTAGATAAAAATTCAGAATACGGTCCAGGAGCTCGGTACACTATAACAAATAGAATTGGCTGTAGTGTTTTCCAGGTTGGGTGTGAAAGGCTAAGAACAAGGCTTTCGAACGAGTTATAATTTAGTTTAGGTTTAGGCTTGATTAATAGGCTTGAGTCGAAGATGGCTGCAACTCCACCTCCTCGGCCTGAGCCTCGAGGAATGTGAGTATTAATGTGACTGGGGAGTGGATTCATTTAGGCTAACATATTCATCGTGACACAGCCAGGTTTCAGTAAGACAAAATAAATCAATATTATGATCTGATATTAGATCGTTTACTAGAACAGCTTTAGATGAGAGAGATCTGATATTTAAGAGTCCACATTTAATTCTCCTATTTTGTTGTACTGTTGCAGTGGAGGTTTTACTTTTTATTAGGTTTTTATGTATAACTCCTCTTCTGTTTACTTTGGATTTAAATAATTTAAGTGGTGGGGGGGCAGACAACCTCTCTGTGGAGTTTAGGGTGGGTAACTGCACTAATGGAAGCGCAGAGAAGCGTGTAGGACTGCAACTCTGCCTCCTGGTCTGGACCACAGACTGTATTAAGTCTATGGTCTGAACTCTGAGCTGTCATGGCTTTGGGCCACTAATAAATTCGGCCAGATTTCTAGATATGAGAGCGGCTCCATCCAATGTGGGATGAATACCATCTCTCCTAATCAGACCAGGTCTTCTCCAGAAAGTCCGCCAATTATCTACAAAGCCCACATCATTACCTGGACACCACCTCGACAACCAGCGGTTAAATGATGACATGCGGCTATACATGCGGCTAGACTGACATTGTGTGCTGCAATACATGGAGTCCAGAGACCTCATCCTCTACTTATTCCAATTTGCTACATTTAACAGTGGTTCTCTTACAACTGGAGCAACACTAAATGTTCAGTCTCATCAAAAGATAATTAATTTAAAGTGTTCTTCTGCACAGGGACACTGGTGTCCAACTTTGTCAGATGGCTCCAGTCTGCTCTGATAGGGTTCTCTTTTTGCAGGGAAGGAAAAGGGGTGATATGATTGGTCATCACCACACCAGCTGTTAATGTATTATCTGCTGCAGTTACGCTGTCCACCTCAGGCCACAAAAATTATCACAAATCACTCGCCACACCCTGTGCTCTTGTGCTGTGCGCCATTGATTCACAATGATAGAGCCCCAGGTGTTTGGAAGAGCAAATATAAAAGCTTTCATAAAGTGTATTTTGGTTGAATCACTATTGTGTTGTAGCCATTTGTGATGAAAAGAAAAAGTGGGCAATTTATTTATATGTCGTGGGTTATTAACTTAACTTTAAAACCAAGAGTCCAAATGTCAAACAAGCTTTTGAACGTCAGGCTAATGAGTTGTCATGTGTGGGTCTAAAACATGAACAGTCCTCACAAAGATAGAAGTACCTGAACAAATACACACACCTTACACACAAAGCTCCCTGTGAGGTCCATTCGGAGACCTATTAAATAATCAGGTTTCTTCCCCACTGGCAAAAATCAGAACCAATCGGCTGCTCCTCAGCAGACTGCTGCGTGTGTGTGTTATGTGTGTAGGTGTGCACGCAAAAATCCAAACGTTTGTGTTGTTGTTGTTGTTGTTGTTGTTGTTGGTGTTGGTGTTGGTGGTGTGTGTGTGTGTGTGTGTGTGTGTGTGTGTGTGTGAGTGCTGCATCTCCTCCAGTGCTGCCATTCAGTCTCTGAGGAGCAGCTCCAGAATTAGCTCTGAGTATTTTCAGCCTCCATGGCTCATCTCTCATCAATGTCCCTGTTTGAATTCAGGCCTTAGCTTCTTTTTACCTCCAAATACACCTCCATTCCTTTGATCTCATACCACGACCCCCCCCCCCCCACACACACACACACACACACATCTCTCGTTCATTGTCACTGTACACTTTGAAACTCACTCAATTTAATTCAAATGGCTTTATTGGCATGACTGCATACAATGCCGCGTTGCCAAAGCATATTAACACAAACTACACAATCAGAATGAAAATAAAGAAACAACAACAATTCAAAAGGTCATGGAGAGCAAGAGGGACTATGGAAGGTAGGGAAGAGTAATATAAGATATAAACATATAACTGATGAATTAATAATTCATAAACATTCATTACTAGCCATGTTGGACAGGGGGCTCACAGAGCTGTGGAGGTCATGGCAGTAGGACCGGAAGTCTCTCCGAGTCACTTAGATAGAGGAACTCTGGGAACATTTTTATTATTTTGCAGAATATTGGTATTGGTTGCAGTGAGTTAGGAAGTGCGGCTCTGTCTCTATTGTTCCCTGGTCAGTCACAGTAAGAACACAACCTCTGCTCTCTGGGCAACCAGGTCTCTGAGCTGGCCTACCTCCACCGTCAGCTTGTGCTCACTGTTCTCAGTTTTCTATCAGACACTGTGATCCAGTAAGTTGCCACAGTGTATTATCCATTTAGGGCTACATGTGTTTCCATTTTGTTCTGGTATTTTGTTAGTTCTGTCCAGTAATCTCTGTTGTTTTTTTTTCATTTTCTTTCCTCATAATTTGGTTGGGTCTAATGTTCTGTGTGCTTGTGTCCTGAAGGTGGTCGTGGTGTAATCTCCTGAGTGGGTGACGGTTTGCCCAGCCTCAGGACAAGTAGGCAGAGGGCACTCCTTTGTGGGTTCAGGTCCTGGCAGCATAGGGCTTTGTAGGAAAAGGAGAGTGGGTCACTGGTTTTAATGGATTCCAGAAATTTAGGGCTGGTTTTGAATATTTAACAGTAGAGGATATTGGCCTAATTCAGCTCTGCATGCAGAGTTGGGAGCTCATCTCTGCACCTGGAGGATAGCTTTGCAGAACTCTGCATGCAGGATTTCAATGGGATGTTTGTCCCAATTTGTCCAGTCTTGTTGAGTTTGTGTACCCCACACCTTGCTGCCATATAATGCATTGGGTTTGATGATTGATTTGAATATTTTGAGCCAGGTTCTAATTGGTAGTTCAGTGTTTGTTGATCTCTTGATGGCATAGAAAGCCCTTTTGCTTTGTCTTTTAGTTCATTCACAGCCAAGCTAAAATTCCCTGTGTTTGAAATTGTTTGTCCTAAATATGTATAATGATTTGTTTGTTCGACAAGGTTGTTTCCAATTGTGAAACTGGTATTGTTTCTCTATGTAGTCTGGACCTTTGCTGATAAAATGAACACTTTGTTTTGGGGTTGGCTGACTGTCAGGGCGCAGGTTTGACAGTAAGTGTTGCTGTAACCCCTCTTTTGTGGGGGACAGCAGGACCAGGTCATCAGCACAAAGGAGACACTTCATTTCAGTGTCGTGTAATTTAATATTTAATATATAATATATATATATTAAATAGTGTGGGGCTACGGTGCGAGGTAGACCCAAACGCAGGACACAGATACAGGGGTAAGGTGAGATAAGGAAGATTTATTGTAGGGAAATGGGGAAATGAAGGTGGAGAGAGGAGTAGAAGTTGGCTGGCAGAAACAGAGGGCAGAGGGGTGATGGTGGATGGCAGAGCCGGAACAGTCTGGACGGTCAGATTGCCGTGGGCAGACTGGAGTTAACTCTGGAGTTAGCAGGCAAGCAGGAGATGATCCACTATGGCACAGGGGGAAAAAAACAATGAATATTAGCATGGAATCAACACAAGGAATAGTACTCAGAAAGACACTGCACTGGAGATACAGGCTCCGACTACCACTGCAGCTGAGCAAACGATCTGGCTCCGAGTGGGTGAAGAGCTGGGATTGAAATGCTGCTGGGTTGATGGACAGCAGGTGGGCAGGTTCAGCAGGTGTGCATAATCAGCAGGGATCCAGGAGCCAGGAGAGTCAGAGAGGGATTGCCATGCCCACACCACAGATACAGACAGACAGACGGACAGGGGAGCACAGGAGACACGGGGGAAAAGGGGAAACATAAGGAGACACAGGGGAACATACTGGGGCACAGCCGTGACACTAAGGTTTACAGCCCTGTCTTACTCCACGTCGCTGGAAACCAGATTCTGTTCTCTTTGTTCTAATCTTAATTGAGCATTTTCCATTAGTATACATTGTTTTTACCACATTGTATACTTTTCCTCCGATACCACTTTCAATTAATTTGACGAAAAGGCTGTTGTGCCGGATTTAATCTAAGGCTTTTTGAAAATCCACAAAGCAAGCATGAACTTTTGCATTTTTGTGTGCAATGTAAAAATATGGTAGGAATTCAATTTGGCTTTTGCTTAATACATGATGTTCTGTAATGAAGTCTATGATTTGTAAATTTAGTATACTACATAAAACCTTTCCCAGACATGAATTTATGCAGATCCCACGGTCATTTGGGGGACTGTCTTGTCTCCACTTTTGAATATGGGGCTTATCAGTCCTTCACTCCATATCTCAGGAAAGTAGCCACTTTGCCATTCTGTTTTTCTTTATTCCTCTTCTCCCTTTACACAGTTTGACTGAAAACATTTATTTTGAAGGTTGACATCCATACCTCAACACTAAAACTGCAAATAGCTTATATTCATGTAGGTAAAAAAAAAGATCTAACCAACTGGAGGATCAGAAGGAACAATGTGGATACCATCCTGGTCTTGGAACAGTGGACCATCTTATCACCTTGGAAAAGTTACTGCAGGGGTTATGGGAATAAGCCCATCCTTCTACATTGTTATGTGGACTTACTGTCTCCCTCACGGTGTCTTGTGGGAGTACTGCAGGCATAGATATAAAACAGTAGATGTGACATTATGTCATAACTCATGGCATAACCGTTCGTCATCTTACCTGGGTATTGTTTACAATCACCACCTATGGGCAGCAACTATGTTTGTCGGCTGTGCAGCATTTAATTGCTTTACTAAAAAGACCAAAGAGACCAGGGAGGCTGACATCACTCCACCCGTCAGTATAGAGAAGATGAGATTTATTTTGTACATATGGGTCAACTAAAACTACAAAAAGTTAGTAAACTAGGTAACTTTACCATTAGCCACCAAGTAACGGACCTGCTGAGTTCAAAGTTGCTGATTGCTAGCTCTCAAAAGCATTGATCAGTAAGTTAAACAGTTAAGTTATAACCAGCAAACACTGATTTAATGTTAGCTACGCTAACTTAGAGCTCAAAAGGTAATGTTTAGTAACGTTAATGTTATAACAAAGTTATTAATATTACACATTTGACCACTAAGCAGCCAATTCCATGCCAATCAAGTGTAACATTAAAGTAAACACATGTTAACGACAAGGAGTAGTGCTGGTCTTCACTCCTAAATCCCATTTAATAAATCACCAGGCAAATCAACACAACAGTAACGTTAGCCACGTCCTTGCTAGCAACACGGAACACTAACCAACCACACAATCAGCCAACATATTGTTATTCTGTCAGAAAAGCATACAAAGTCAGTTAACAGTTAAATCCTGGTGAATAAATGAAGATATCCATGCTGTGCCAGCTGTTTTGGAGAGATGTGTGTGTGTCTGTGACATTGAGTTTGACTGAGCAGGAAACACAAGTGCAAAATTATTTACTGAAAAGGTGGAGCTTCTGCCTGTTTAAATATATATGTTTTAATATATATGTGTGTGTGTGTGTGTGTGTGTGTGTGTTTTACCAGCCATGCCATGAGACCCCCTGATTGTCATAGAGTATTTCGCACATTGGTTGTCAGATTTGGATAGTGAATGAATGGGTATCTGGGCTCACATTCAGGGACAAAATGAGGACCTCAGATATCCAGAAAGAGCTCAAAGTAAAACAGATCTGACCTCATGGATGCCTTTGTGTGGAGGTACAGTATTCTGGACATGTCCAGTTGGAAGGATACCTCAGGACAGACCCAGAGACTGCATATGGGAATGCCTCAGGATCCCTCAAAATGGATACAAAAAACAGCAAGTGTAACCCTATGAAACCACATTTAGAGCGAGAGACACCCACTTTCATCAAGTTTATTCATACTTCTGTGGTATTCCAAATCTTACAATCATACTGCATCATACCAATTGTATCAGCGTGAATAAATGGATCCAGATATGACCTTCAAAAAAATGACTTCATCAGACTCATATATAAACCAATTTTAGCTTATTTTTTCACTTTTGTCCCTCCTCTTCTATTCCTCCTCTGTCTAATCCTTTCGTCTTTGCCATCATCTACCTAAACAAAAATGATTCTCCAGAGCCCCGATGGACAAATGCAGAGAGAGGGATGATGGTGAGTGAGGGGAGGATGAGTAGTAGGCGGAGGAAACAAAGTAAAGCTTTTAATCTGTAAATGGAGAAGGGTAATGGTCATTTAAGCATTAAGATATCCCCTCTGTCCGTCTGCTCTGTTTGCGTCTCCTTAATGCTCCTTAAACATTTATGAAGGCTGATAACAAAGAAAGGCTGTAGCTACGCAGAGTAATCAAATCACTGCTGGTTACAGGGCTCTACTCGGAAGAGTGGAGTGGGGGGGCGAGAGAGAAGGGGGAGAGGCTTGGAATTAAGGGGAGAACACAGAGTGACAGTGTGAGAAATGGAGACAGAAAGGGGAGAAGACAAAGAAAAATATATTAGCTCTTAAAATAGTCATCTTGCAATGTGCAAATAAACGGCAGCATGTCGCTGTCAAGGAGAATATACCACAATGTATATTACACTTTCCCTAAACACATCTCTATCTCTCTTTGATGGCGTCTCTCCCAAAACACATATATTCATTTTACAGAGTGTGTTCACTGAAATTCATGACTCGCTACATTCACAACCGAAAGTAGTAGGATTTTACAAGCTAAGGTTTGAGATAGCTATTAAGTTAGATAATACCCGGTGGTAAGTTTTATACTGTTATACCTTGTGGTAAGTTTTTAATATGACAGCGTCTGAGCAGTGGTGTTCATTCATGTTTCATGAAGGACAAAAAGGGAGAAGGTTTCCATTTTTGCTTTAACACTAGAGGTTAGCCTTGAAGGTTAGATCTATAAAATTATGGCCTTTTTTAACAGAAATAATACTAAGAGCAATATTATAATAGTAATACTAATAATAAGAGCAATAACAGTAATAGCAGCAGTGGGTGCAGAGCAGGAGCACGGGGGCAGCAGGTGGCCTGCAACCATAGATCCAGACTCTACAGCTCCGGAGGCAGAAATACCTGCAGAAAGCAACAGAAGGAGAGAGAGAGAGAGAGAGAGAGAGAGAGAGAGAGAGAGAGAGGAGAGAAAGCACACAACTATGGGAAGAAGTTGAGTTAGTAACAAGCATTGATGGGATATGAGTGCGTACAGATGGAGAGGAAGAGGAGGACAGAGGAGAGAGGAGCTCAGTGCATCATAGGAAGTCTCCCGGCAGTCTAGGCATGTACTGTTGTGGCTTTCCCCTTTAGAAAAAGGGTAAAACAGGCTGGACCCAAGCGCCAAACACAGACAGTCGAGTGGGTTTTCAAGGGTTTATTTCAAGGGATGTGTACGTGGGCTGAGGCAGGCGGCAACCAGGAAAGTTTCCAGAGGAAAACAGGATAAGGTTCCGGGCGTGGGCGAGTCACAGGGAGGCTGGCAAGTTGGGCTGGAGTAGATGATCCTGCGCACAAGAAAAGCGGTTAGAAAGGGGTGAAATCAAATGACACTAAGAAAGCACTAAGTAACTTAGAGTGGCCGGGAGTATACTACCGCACGGGTTAGACAACAATCTGGCGGCGATGGACTGGTTTGCTGGAGTACTTAAGCTGTGGAGTTATGCTTGTTATTAATTCAACTTCTTCCCATAGTTGTGTGCTTTCTCTCCACTCTCTCTCTCTCTCCCTCCTTCTGTTGCTTTCTGCAGGTATTTCTGCCTCCGGAGCTGTTGGGTCTGGGTCTGTGGTTGCGGCCGCCTGCTGCCCCCGTGCTCCTGCTCTGCACCCGCTGCTGCTGTTACTGTTATTGCTCTTATTATTAGTATTGCTATTATAATGTTGCTCTTAGTGTTGTTTCTGTTGGTGTTAACATCAATGCCATTACCACAGCTATTGCTTCACATCCCTATGTGGAACTGTATTGTGCTGCTGTATGTTCTCTTTCCTCCTGCTCTATATCAACATATCCTATCAGTACCAGGAAAAACATGTTAATACAAGATATAAATGTACGCAGAACGCATTGTGATTGGAATGCAATTGTATTGGCCAGACCACATCTGGAGGTGGTGTCTAGTTAGTTTGCATATTGAGATCTGATCACAATGCGAGCAGAATCGAGATAACATGAACACTTATTTATTAACAGTGTAAATACAAAGGCCCATGGATCGGATGTCATTATCCAGATAACCTACCATGGGTAAATGGGGCTTTAGGTATGAGGACTTGATGCTTTTGGAGTATGTATGTTTTCATTTACACCATTAAAATGGGTTCTCGTTATCTAGATTGTGCCGGCATTGTCATCGGATGAAGAAGAAGGTCATGTTGTACAGATTGCATTTACACCAGGCTGAGATCAGCTCACATGGGTGCCATGAGTGTCCTACAGAAAATGTACTTCTAAACACAATATTTCCTTATTTTCCAGCAAGTAGAATGATGACATGGTACCAGTATGTTTTCTACTGTCTGACTGCGTGCAAATCCTCGATTGCAAAAAGGAGTTCCTTTCTCTTTGGGACTGGTTAAAATTTCATTATGAATGATCATTTCAGCATGACTAATTTTTAATCACCCACATTCCCTGGAATATTAATCCCTTACGAATATGACAGCTGACAGTGGAGGCTACTCTAAATTTAAGAAAAAAATCCACCTTATCAGACTATTATCTTTTGCTCATGGCACTAGTGAATGGATCTGCAGCTGCACCACAGCAATGTCACTCCAGTATCTCACTGTTTTTTATATCTTAGTATTACATGTTTATAATATCAGATGTGGGCATTGGGAGATATGTAGCACAAGTGTATCAGAATTAATATCACTCCATATGTGATGATCTTAGTTTGGAATCATTTTTTTAAGTTTTCTCTCTCTCTTATGGTTCTTCATCTTCTCCCGCTCCACTTTTTTCACTTCTGTCCTCTTATCCAAATTTCCCTCCGTGTGACCAGTGATGGGTTTTGGTTTGTGCTGATTCACAGTAGATGTGGCTGAGACAGCACGGCCAGGTAACAGCAACTGGGTCAGGACAGATAAAGATGAATTTCCTTCCAAAAGCAAGTGGAGATAGCAGCAAAAGTACACTTCCTCATATGCAATCTGTATGACCTATAGGTTGGCAGCAGCTCAGCCAGTCATCCAGCTGGCTGGATAAGAGGTGGGGGTTACTCAGGGTTAAATGGAGCCAATCACAGGCAGAAAAACAGCATTACACACCACATTAGGCATCATCTCACTGCTCTCTCTCCTCTTTTCTCCTCTTTCTCTCTCTCCCCTTCTCTTTCTCTCTCTCCAGGTGTGCAGCCAGCTGATAGTGTCGGCTCTATTTGCACATTCACTTGAAATTCTCCAGAACTAATAGATTCTACCAGATTCAACTAACTCAATACTGCTGATCTGCAGCTTATTACAGCCAACTAGCCAATCATTCAACCAACCAGCCAACCAAGGAACTGAACTGCAAATAGAATATGAATATGAGGTCTGCATCTGGAGTGTAATCTATGAAGTCAATCCTTTATTATTGTTTTACGATAAGCTGAGGCAATGCAGAAAGCTTGATAACATCTTCTGGATGGCTGCCTGCTGCACAGCAAATACACTCCAACTCAACAAAATGTATTAATCTTGTATATTGCTGTAGTCAGATAAACATACACCTTGCCTGCGCATTGCATATGAAAACAATATTTTCAGATGTGAGAACAGCATGCATGTTATGTACCTTGGAATAATACGGTAGATTACAGTATTCATGACTCAACACATAAATGAAGTCACACGTGAAAATCCATGTGTGATTTTTAACTGAACTCAGTGTGTTTTTGTACACGTGCTTCTTGGAAATGTATTGCTGCCCAACAAAATGACAGTTTATCTATTAGATCCAAAGCTGCACTTGTAAATGAAAGAGTGAATAAACCCAAGATATGAACTATAAAATAAAATGTGCATGGAGATAATTATAACAGTTAGGGGTTAATAATATATGATTTTGTTTTGCCTGCAACAACTATAGTAAATAACTGGTTAAAACTACAAAAGAAAAACATCTAAAAGACTAACAGCATGGATCAGGAAAATGCAGCTGCACACAAGAACTGCTTACTTTGTGGCTTTTCAATTAACAGATTATAATTGATGCACTACTGTTGGGTACCCATCTGGCCTGTGTCACCTGTCTGGTCCTTGAAATCAGTATCAGTCATTACTTGTACTGCATGTAGGGTTTGCTTTTTATCTCCACTTAGCACAAGTGGATCTTGGGTAGTTGGCTTTACCACTGGTGGTGGTGGGTTGACACCCTAAGAGAAAACAATATGAGACCATATACTGACCCATGCAAACATCCTAGGTGATTTCAGAATTTTCTGATGTGGGTAAACAGTGGTTATACTATGCTTTTACCTTCCACTAGACCTCTGTTAGAGTCTTAGCAGTAGTGAGTCAGCAAATGTAAAATTGTCTTGAGGGTGGTGCCAGTGAATAGGTACTAAAGTTATTCACTTCAAAGAGGGATTATGCTTTGGGAGCATGACTGTACTCAGCAAATGTAATAGCATCACCCCTTATAGATTCTGAGATAATGTATTACTGTATGTTGTGTTTAAAGTTAACATTTATGTCCTGGGAGTAGTGCTACATCTTACAAAGTGAGAAAAGAAAAATGGAAACACTGCATACCAAAATCATTGGGGTTTGTCCTCTGCTGGTCATAAATATCCAATGCAACTTTAACAACAATCCAGCCAGTAGTAATTGAGATACAGTATCTTGTCATGGACCATGGACAGTGGAAGAGAACAGAAGTGTTTGTGTTAGACAGGCTGTGAACATTATATATTTTAATGGAGCAGAATGCAAACTCTTAAAGAAATTAAGAGGTCATGGGCCCGTGGGTTTCGAGTTTGTGACTGTCTAGCTATGTCTGTTTGACAAAACTACACTTTTGTACAGAGAATTTATACAGGAATAAAGCTGAAATCATGCTCTACCATCCGTCCAAGTCCTCAACTTTCAACAAAGATTCAACTTTCATTTGTCATGTATCAATAAAACTCTTTTTCCCCAAAGTTGCGTCAAGATGAGTCCAACAGATATTGTCAATTTCAGCCAATGTCATTCAGCTGCCATTCTGAATTCTGCCGAAAACAAATGGTTTGCGTCTTCTCCTGCGTATTTGATCCAATATATCCATATGTGAAAGAAAGCATCTTTGGATGCCTAAACTGTTCAACTGTGGCATGCCAATGAATTTGGCAACAGAGGAAATGAGCCATATTGCTGAATTGTTCTGCCTGATCAAGATCACAATTACTCAGCAGAAACAGAAGTCCTTAATTTACCTGTTCACAGATTTCAACAGTCCTTTTAGAACTATTATCAGGCTAAAGCTGAGGTCACCTTTGCTGGCAACTTTTGTTTCTTTTCATGTTTTAAGAAAAGATGATTCAGAGTCAAGTAATATATAGGCGGTTCATTTTGGTCAAGGGAATACCTCTGTCTTAATGGCCGTGTCTTTAATTTTTGCTATCCAAGAGGACTTTCAACCCAGTATCCCTAGAAATTATGCTCATATCTGCAGTACATGCTTATATCTTGTGCTATTAATATAGTTCAGTGAAATTGAAGGTGTAGCCTGTTCAGCTCAATGTCAGACCAACCAAAAAATAAGTAGTTTTAGTTTCCTTGACGTAACCTTAACTTATGGCATCAGTATACTTCAAACCTAATGCTTGTTGGATCATCAAATAGTTTACAGTTTACTTTGGTAAAACTAATTACATTCCCATCAGCCTCAGCTGTACTTTAGCTTTGCTAATTAGCTAATTTTAGCATACTAACACACTAAACTAAGATGATCATAGCGAGACTGTCTGAAAGTGTTTGCTGTTAATTCTATTTGTATGATTCATCCCATCTCACCCGTCTCTGACAGCAGGCTTTTAGGAACAGCTGTAAACAGTGTGGCCTTCAGACGTGGTCGATACGTCATACGAACTAGTTTTATTCAAACATACCCCGGCCTTTACACCTTCTATAGTTGCTACTGTGTATGTGCTGATAATTTAGGAATACCAAATTAGAAATGATGGCATTGAACATTGCCAACAAAATCCGGGGTTTCACAGTTTTAGCCAGTATCAACCTTCTGTTTGGCAAGTGGGTTGTCCTTTTGATACTCCAAAACATTTTGCTGCGACATGATGGAGTTGACTTTAGTTAGATGATATTGATCCATACGTTGGTCTATAGGATTAAAGATGTAGCCACGTAATCCAATTCCACAGTGATTCTCTTTGCAAGTTAAATGGGCATAATTTACATTTGGGTTTGTCCCCTTCATCCCATTTAACAAGCACATTAGAACCATGTATGTTTTGGGCTGTGATACAAAGACAACAGGACTTGTTATCTGGATTCCAGGTTCAAAGCCCTTGGTGAGCTGGAAATGTTCAGTATACTGTGTATACTTTGAATTAAAACTGCATGCATTAATACAAGAGGGTTGAATAGCATTTTGAGTTTGTGACTGAATAAATGCTTTGAGCATTCCTGCAGTTCTGTCACACTCAGGTCAGTTATTGCAGAGCAGTTTGTCTGTGACAAAGTTGGCAGTAAAGACACAAACAGGAAGTGGGCTATAACTCAAAATTGCTCAGTGGGTAGACAAGTCCTAACTGTACACACAAGTGTACACGGCTTAACGTGCTTTTACTTGGCACTTTGCCGCTATATTTGTCATGTAAAGATGGACAGATGCAGGTGCACTGCCATTATATCTATTGCAACCACTAAACAGCACATAAACATTCCAGCTGCTGTCCACAATATTACTTTTGTCCTCAAGTGTAGCTGGTATACAACTAACATGAGTGTAACCTGTGTACAGATCACTGTATTAAATGTCCATTAAGACAGACTTTTCTTTTCTGTCTGGAGGAAGGTGCATTCACTGCAGTGAGAATAATAGCCCAAACTAGACATGTCATCACAAAAACCACAGATAAGGTCTTCTCACTTGATAATAATCCACATGATTCATCTGAGCATTTCTTAATATATAAGTGAAGACACGGACTTAGAGATGATTAGATCACGTCAGCTTGGCTTTGTTAAAAATTCCTTGCAAGGTTGTTCTTGAAAATCAAACAGAACTGACTGTTGAGTAAAAAAGAAACTGACCATACATATACACAACAGAAGAACAGTAATGACTTAGGGCATAGTTTAGTCTTGCATAGGTGATCATTGTATGAGTTGTTTTTCTTTTATTCATAACATTAAAGAACAACACAAATCATGGTATGCGTATCATAAACAGTATCTGTTAGGTTTACTTATACTGCATGTCATTTTAATTAAGACAGTGCGTAGAGTGTACAATCAGAGTGCATTAATAATTTACTTAAAACTGTTAATGCACAGAGCGCATTAATGACGTGCAAAACATCCGTGAGAGTTTTAGGCATCATACATCTGGGTTTCTAGCCATGCTAGGGGCATGGCTGTAGGGATGGAAATGTCAGTCTGTCAGTTGGTCCACCACTGATCAAGACTAACTTCTGGATGACCATGAAATGTGGTACAGATATTCATGATCCCCAGAGGATGAATCCTACTGATGAGTGTGCATGCTCTATGGGACCAAAAATGTGGAAGCGTGAGGATGCCTGCTGAGACTTTTTTGCCGTATGTGCCCAGGGGGCATCTTTCATAGGAATCAGTGGGGTGCCATCTTGTAACAGAAAATCACCAAAGCAGACAAAGGGTACAAAAAAGAACCTGCACAGTTTATACACTTATGCTAGTAAACAAGACTATATATATATCTGTATCTATATATCTATACCTTTAGTTTTGGACATAATTTTTATCAGTTATGATACGATTGTTTTCACCTTAATTACTGAGATCTGGGAACACGAAATCATTCCTAAAAAGAAGTTCGGTAGTGTCAAAAGGGAAAATACTGGAGCACGGCCGTGTTTCCCATTTCCCATGGGGTTGGCATACAGAGAACTAGTCTTTAAGTTGATTGTTTGCCTGTTATTCATTTTCTCTTTTCTTGTGCCTCAGGATCACCTCATCCCTGCCTGCCTGCCTGCCTGCCTGCTTGCCAACCCTTGTGCAAACCACGACCTGCCCACGCTCACGCCCTCGTCTTCCATCCTCCCTAGCCCGGCTCTGCCATCCACCATCGCCCCACTTCCTCCTGCCCCTGCCAGCCATCTTCCTCTCCACTCCATCTTCATTCCCTGTAAACCCCTGCAATTAAACCTTTCTTACTACTTCATCCCTGTGTCTGTATCCTGTGCTTGGGTCCTCCCTGCGAACTGTAACAGATGAGTCAAGAAACACTCACAGTTTTTCTGTGCAATGAGGGATTATTACTGACATTTCAAGTGCGGAAAAGTGTTGGCTGACACTTTTCCCATAATTGTCCCATGAGATTACCTACCTGTTGTATTTATTATCCAATCAAACCATAATCTCATTGCCAATGGACTAGGTATGTGTATTATGCTGACGATGAGACACAGTAGCTGTTGAAATATTAACATGTCATAATAAAGGCTTGTACATTAATCAGTGTGCTCCAGTCAATTAGTCCTTTTAAAGATACACGAGGTAAACTGAACTACCTCAAGCTAAATATTGTCTGCAGCTTAGAAGGCTGTAGTTGTCATCAGTGGGTATTTATGTTGGTGAAGAGAGTGATAGTGACAGCTTAATAAGAACATAAGACTGAATTTTGTCAATGAAGAAGAAGTTGCTCAAAGAGTTGCCCATGACTGCATTACGACTAATGTTTTAAACAATATGTTATTGTGACATTGTGCCATTTCTTCTGTTGAGGAATAGAGTGAGAAGAAAGAAGGAAGGGAAGGAGAAAAGAGAAGAGAAAAGAAGGAAGGAAGACATGGATGAAATGAGAAGAGGAGGGCAAGAGAAAGGCTGCAAGAGAAGGACATACCTGAAAAGACGAAGAGAAAGAATGAATGGAAGTAAGGAAGATGACATGGAATCAGGAAGTGAGGGAGGAACATAAGAAAGAGGGAGGCGCAGGTACAAAAGAGCAAAGAAGAGGAGGAGGAAGAAGAGAGTGAAGACAGAGAGGTAATGAGGGGGACAGCAGAGAGAAGAACAACTACAATGCTCATTAAAGAAGAGAACAGCCCCATTAAACAGCAAACCGTCCGTGTGTGTGTGTGTGTGTGTGTGTGTGTGTGTGTGTGTGTGTGCATCTGATATGTGTGTGTCTGTGCACTCCAGTGGCTGCAGGGTTGTCTGTACCTCATAAGTATAATGATGGCACATAAAGGAACTTCATGGCATTACACACACACACACAGGCGGTCCAGACTGCAGTGGCTCCTAGCTTCTAATTACATATTGATACAGCAACCAACACAAAGCTAGTATCATAAATGAACAGAACTAAAGCTGTACACTGAAAGAAAACGGGATAGTCAGTCTGACACACACACACACACACACACACACACAGCAGCAACTATTATAATGCCCAAAAATTAATGAGCTGAATTGTAACTGTAATATGGATATGGCTTTGAATCCTGACGAGAATTCATAAAGCAGATCCTTTATTATGGTTTTATGAAGAACTGAAGCATTGCAGAAACCTTAATAACACTGTTTGGCTGACTGACTGGCTACGTGCCTGACATCTTAGCTGCACCGCAAAAAAACATAAAACAAATTCTGATTGAACTACTTGTATTCAATCTCAAAATCTTATTTCATTTCCCCCCTAAAACAAGTGAAGCAAATTCAGAGTGAAAATGCAGCTGTGACACAACTTTAATTTCTGTGATGCCGATGGATGAAGGCTTAAAACAGCCAAAGCCTTTCATTTTTTTCTGGGGAATAATAATGTGATTGCTCATCATGGATCAAATGTTGGTGAATAGACCCCAGTATGGGCAGTTAGAAGGCAGTCGATAGTTATTGGTTGATGTCACAGCTGGATTTGTTTCATATTATTTTGCCTCAAGAATATTTTTAAGTTCTGTTGTACTTTAAAATGCATGTCTTCCATTCAATCAGGTTCCGAGACTTTTAATTAGTTTCATCCACGCCTGCTGCTCAATGTTCCTTAAAGGAACAGTCTTGTTAAGCAGGGACTCAGACTGATAACCCCTATGTTCAAACAGCACAGGGGTCTGTGGTGGTGGGGGCATGTTGTTTAAGATACCGGTCATACAATCCAAGAAGTCTAGTTGGAGTAACTGAATTATGCATTTAAATGCTTGTCAGATGCCAAAACACTGCACAGCAATCACAGCAGAAACTATTTCATCTTTCATTGCGATGATCACAAGGTAAATAGTAGAAATATAGCATTCATGTTACAAAGTAATCTACCAGGAATGTACACTTGCATGTTGGCCAATTCTTGCTGGAATACATTGCGTAATAAGTTGAGCCTGGTTCAACTTTTTTTGCCAGATGACTCAACATTTTTTTGCCAGAACCCCCAGCGTTGGCACCATCAATGCACCGCCAAGCTGGCTGCATTGAAATCAATGACGACCAATGGCTTTACACACAGTGGCGCTTTAAGCTAAATACTAATGTCACCATGTTAACATGCTAACAATGACATTGTTAAGAGTCTGATATTCATCAGGTAATGTCATTTGATAATTAGCACTAAACATAATTTACAGCTGAGGCTGGTGGGAATGTCATTAGTTTTGGAGGTATAAAGTATTGGACAAATTTAATTTTGTTATTACAATTCATCCTCTGGGAAGCATAAATACTTGTACCAAATTTCATGTCAATCCATCCAATACTTCTCGAGACGTTTCACTTGAACGAAAAATGTCAACCTGCTGGTGGCGCTAGAGGAAATGTCATCACCCCTGATTGGCATTAGGATTCATCCTCTGGTAACTATGAATCTCTGTACAAGATTTCATGGCAATCCATCCAATAGTTATGGTAAATGGAGTGAATTTATATAGTGCTTAGGGTTACCTTAACAGACAAAGCCATTCACCTCTCATTCACACATTCACACATACAGGGCCATGAGGGCAGCCCATCAGTTCAGTGTCTTGCTCCAGGACACTTTGACATGTAGGAGGAGGAGGAGAAGCCAGGGATCAAAAAGCCACACTGCAAGTGTGTTGTGTTGGTGTGGGTATGTTGCTACAGGTACCGGGAAACAAAATTCCTGAGTTTATCAGATGCCAAAAGACTGCCCAGCGGGTTATTTATCCATTAAATAGGACAGGATTTTGTAACTTGTGTCCTAACATAGTGGCTTATAGTAACTTTCATCTCAACAATTGTGAGATAAACAGTAAAATTATGCTGATCACACTACAAAGTGATATATGAGGAATGTGCCCTTGCAAGTATTTGATTGGCAGTGGTGGAAGAAGTAAAAGTAGCAATATCACTCTGTAAAAATACTCTGTTACAAGTAAAATGCTGACATTTAAAATGCACTGAAAAAAAGGTACATTAGTATTGACAGCAAAATGTAATTAAAGTACTCATTCCACAGAGTAGCCCCGTTAAGAGTGTTATATTATGATTTATATTACTGGAATATTATTACTGATGCATTAACACATAATCAGCATTTTAATGTCACAGCTGGTTGAGGTGGAGCTGACTTTAACTACTTCATATAATGCTGGGTAGTTTAATGTATAATGATGCATCGTCTTTTATATGTTGATCATATGTTTTGTATATAAAATGATAATCTGCAAAGTAGAAACTATAGCTGTCAGATAAATGTAGTGGAGTAAAAAGTACAATATTTTCCTCTGAAATATAGTTGAATTGAAATTAAATTGAAATACTCAAGTAAAGTACAAGTACCTCTGAATTGCACTAAGTACAGTACAGTTGAGTAAATGTACTTAGTTACATTCCACCACTGTTGATTGCCAAATGATGTTTGTTTGTGTTGCTGCAAAAAGGTGAACCAGGTTCAGCTTTGTTGATGGACATCCCTGCATATTTTTAGCAGGAGCTGTCTACATGGGCACTCTGTAACAACATGGACTTACTAAGTCAGATGAGAAGATCAATATCAGTTTCATCTGCATGTGTCCAGCATAGAGATAGATCCACGACCTGATTAGCCTAGCTTAGCATAAAGACTGGAGGTAGCAGGAAATTGCTTGCCTAGCTAAGATAAAAGGGAAATAATATGCCTTCCAACATCTCCAAAGCTGTCTAAAAGACCTTTACAACAAGCTGTGCTTTTACAAGCTCTGCCAAGTGTTAGGAGTGCTGGGCTCTATTAGCCTGGAGTAACACAAAAGAAATGGCTACTGTAATCTTCATGCTGGGTTGGCTTTTTATCTCAGATATAACTGAGATCCTCACATCTTGCAGCTGCATGTATCCTCGCTGGTCATCTTAGATCTCCTGCTTTCTCAAAAAGGAAATTAGTAGTGCTTCTACTCAAGTGCACTGTGATGTAATAGCAGCAGATTAGGACCCATTAGAAACATGCTGACTTTTGTTACACTATAATTATCAGGCAAAGATCAGAAAATTACATTTAATTTGGTATCACATTATTAACTATACTGGTGTCCCATTATCTATTGTGATTATAATCCTTATCAGGGACTCACAATGTACTTATGATGCATTATAGTGCTTTAATTTAGCCACTTGCAAAGAATGTTACCATAAAAAAGGAAAAAGAGAAACAAAAGTGATAGAATGTAAGGACAAAGATAGAAGGAATACAGTCTAGGACACTGAGGTGATGAGACTGTTTAAAAATAAATGCAGCTTACTGTATCCTCGTATAACATGACTGATAGTCAGATTTAGACTTAGACAACAGTTCCTCATGGGCAAAATACAAAACAAAAAACTGGCCCCATTTACAACTGTCATTTCAATGTCTGATCCTGACAAAATACAGATAAGATTTAAGACACTTACATTTACACTAAGACACATACTGTATATTCATCTGGTTGGCCAGATCACAAATCTGATTGCAATCTGTCTTTGCTGGCCCAGTTGCAAATCAGGGTCGGCACTCCTCCAGTCCAGAAGGAGGTGGTGATGCACCTGAAATATAAGGTTAGCAGTTTAGTTACAACAATAACAGTTTAGCTAGTATTAGCTAACAGCTATCCATACACTAACACAAGCACATGAATGAATCGTATGTATGAACTACGATCGATACAAAGGTTTTATCGTCTTCACGCCACTCCCTCACCCATACAGATCAATACTCTCTCACCCACACAGATCATTCAGTGGATGAACTGCTCAGGGATCAGATAAATGCTACAGCAGCTCGGAGCACCTTGTATTTGATCATATGTGTAGAAACGGCTAGAGCCGTTGCTTTAATGAGACATAATTACACTATGGTAGGAGAAAAGATTACGTATGTGTCTTGCAGAGACAGATGCATTTATACCTTTCACATCTGGAGATGGTTTGAACAATCAGATTTCAGTCCATCATGAATGCTTCTTGGATGCATTTACACTTAACTTCTTTGATATCAGATAGCTATCCGATCCGCCAAAGACGCAAAGTGACTAAATGTAAATGAGGTCACTGTCTCAACAACTTAGAACAGTCTTAGAGTCTGAAAGATACAGTGAGTTCTCCAAATATGGATTCTCTTTCAGTCCCAAATCCACCCTCAGGAAAAACTTTACATTTTTAAATATACTACTTAAAGGTACTGTATGTAACTTTTCATCATGTTTTACATGTATTAATCACTTTATATTGCCTGTGTGTGAACGGACTGTAATGTAACTTAAAAAATGAGACCTTTCTGTGGACTGATTTCTATGTAGAGGACTCGGGTCAGATTTTGTGACATAATGTGCGCTCCCGAGTGTCTGACTTCTCTTCAGCTACAGGTCAGAGTTCAGCTCCCCAAGAGCCGAAATAAAAACAAAAGAAGAAGCAGCTCCTCACAGTAACTAACGTTACATTAGAAATTGAGCCTGCTAATGTCAACAAATGACTAGGTAAGCTAACATTACAGTGTAAATCCGACTTCTTTAAAATAACGTTAGTCAGACTATAATAACAGTGTAACTTCACTTACCTCATCTATCAACATGATGCCAGTCGATCACGTTCAGTCTACTGTATGTGATGTCACTGTTTTGGCCGATGTCCAGGATGCTCGCTCGTGCCTACTGTGTGTGAGCACGAGAACAAGCAACAATGCTGACTGCTGTTGTCTTAACGGCCACCGGTGTCACCAAAAACAATGACTTTCTGAAAACTACACACAGCACCTTTAAGGAACAGCAGAATTGTTGTTCATTTGTTCAGCACTTTGATATTAGTGTAGTGAATGCCTCAAGTGTCTGCTAGCTGGGCTTTAGACTTAAAGATACAATATACATCAAACAAACTTGTTCATACGAAGTGTCAACTGAACATGTCTGCCTCCACGCTACGGGCCAGTGGCGGGTATACTTGTCAGATTGTCAGTTTCAGAAAGTTACAAACATTTTTGGATGCAGTCCCCCAATTATGACATCAGAAAGTTGTTGGGAGAAGGGGTTGCACATGCTGTTTGATGATCCCACAAGCACTTTGCTTGAAGCATGCTGACAGCTTTAATCTTTATTGTTACACAGAAGTTAGCTCAGACCTGCATTCGATGGCAGTTAAGACCAGATGGTAACCTCAGAGTGAAAGGTTATTCAGTGCTGCCCAGTCCTGATGAGATTTCTTCATGTTCTTACCTGGTCCTGTGACTTTGTCAGTGCAATAAATCTGATGCCAGTGTAACAGACACTATATAGTGTGTGATTCACTTTTCCATAAAGTCAGTAAGTAGTACAGGTTTGTTGGCTCATAGGCACCTTCTCTCAGTAGGTAAATCCTGCTGGTAGTTGTGTAACGCCAGAGGTTGTTTAGCTCAGAGCTCCGCACAAATGTAGCAAATTCATATCAATATGTCCTCTGTATGAACATGCTAGTGTTGTGACTTATTGAGATACTACTAAGAAGTTAATTAGTGGATATAATGTATTTTACAGTGCTAAATTGGTCATGTAACATGTAAAAGTGCATTCGTCAAACAAGCTAGCTAGCTGTGGTTCTAAAATAGCTCATTGATTTTTTCATAGTGTGCTGTGTCTATGCCAACTGTACGACTGATCAGTACATATATCCGGTTCCTATCCAGACAATAAATGACAACACAGAAATAGAGACAGGCTTGCTGTTCATCATTCCACCACCCAACACAATACAGTGCAGAGGTAAGTGGTAGCCAGCTTCACTGGTGTCTGACTGAGCTCAGCTACATCAGGTTACACCAGTCCTGTTTCAGTGCAGTCATTATTGTAAATAAATGCTGTCTATTACAGAGCTTCTATCCACAAACCCAAGATATGTCCAAGTACATTTGTACAGCAGTTGAGCTTGTTTGTGGCAGAGGATGAATGAACCAGGCTGGTTAAACATGTGCATGGATTGACTGACTGATTTGTCTGGCACCTCTGGGTATTTTACAAACTTAGCATACAAGAATTATCTGAAGGCTGTGCACTCAAATACCAACTCAATGGCCATAGTTTAATTTGATACTTGGAAACAAAAATAATTAACAAGAGTAATTAAGCATATCAAGAACCAAGGCCAAGAAAGTCAGTGAAAAATCATCATACTAACTTCCATTAACATTACAAACAGTACTATAATGCACATGAACACTCTTGCCAAACTATACTACTATTTCATCTAATGTGTTTTTATCTTCAGATAGATTGTGATGGACAATAAAGTTGATCTGAATCTAAAGTCTGAATCTGAATAACTACCATACTGAGGATATTTAAAGTTACATGTAGAATGCATTATTTAATCCTAACTTGTCTGATTCCTTTGATGCCATTCCTTTCTCATGGCAGAGTTTTTCCCCACAGGAGAGCATCTGGTGTGTTATCTCTCAGTCTTAAATCATGAGGCAGTGTGAGGGGGATCATTGTGGCAGGGAGCTTAGAACAGACGACATACTCTGGCACTTTATTATCTTTGTTTGCTTGCTGGGACGCAAGTCGTCTATTTTAGAGAAGCACTCCTTGGTTTTGTTATAGTACAAGTTGAGCCCCCAAATTGCAAAATTTCACAACATTTCCCATAATTGGGGTTTTGAAAGTGTGAACTATGTTGGGTTTCAACAAAACAGGAGTGAGGCTGGTGAAAATTGGGGGATTTGTGGGCACTAAAGGTGTCCAGTACATGTGCGTACCAATCTTTATCTACAAATCTACAAAGTGAACTGACTATACTGAATGACCATTGTCACTGACCAAATCAGTAGCTTTTAGTAGTGCAGCTCCTCACTGGTAACTGAGAGTGCCTATTAAAAGACAGCAAAAGCCACAGAAACAATCATAGTCTGATAACGCTGAAAATGAATGAGACAGCTTGGACTAACATCAGATCAGACTGACCTGAAGGCAGTCAGAACTGATGCTGAACGTCGTATTTACAGTGATGTGTTCACTTACTGTTGTACATACTGAAGAGCATTTGAAAGGTGTTGTGACTGCTTAGCAACATAGTCAGTGACTGCAAATTTCTGAACTGAACAGAATGAAGTGATCATAATCAGCAAAGTTATTCCTGATTTCTACCTCTACTGGGCACCATTGAGCACTATAATGAATTCACCCAGTGTGTTTTTAATGTTACACCGGCAGACAAAGCAGGTAGACCCAAATGCAGCACGCCGAGAACAGGCAGACTTTTTAAAGGTTTTAATAAAGGTAAAGAGTTCTTACATTCAGGTTTGTCGAGAAGCAAAGCAAGAGCATGACATGAAGGCTTGATTCTAGGCTACAATCTGGCAACGAGACAGTGGAAACGCAGACCATATATACACAAGAGGTAATGGGGAACAGGTGGAAACAATCAGGGCGGGGCAGACAATCACACAGGCGGGAAACACACAATGGCAGGAAGTTAAGGGACCTGAAACGAGAGGAGAGTTAGGGATTTCAAACTAAAAGACACGCCAGAACAGGAAACAGAAACATGACAGACATGAAAACTTAACACAACCGACGAGACACGACATTTAAAGCTACTAAACCCACTGTACGCTGCCTGCTCAGCACCAAACAGTTAACAGACAGAGTTAGCAGCTAGCTGGTGAACATAGTGGAGCATTTAGCAGCTAAAGAGCCAGATATTTTTCTCAGGAGTTGGTAGAGACCAAAGCAGAGCTAAAAGAAGAGTGAATAATGGACTTACATTCTTCATTCGATCACAAACATAACTTCAAATGAATGATAATGTTGCTCTGTCTGTTCTATGTGTAAATAGGAAATTATTTGCTAACATGTTAGCTATATTAAACTTATAAGGTGATAATATGTCAATGATGTTGTTACAGCTTGTAACAACCAATAACGTCATCCTGCTTTTCTGCTCCTTCTATCAAATCAAACCGACTTTCTCTCCATAACTAATAGCCAATTGGTTTACACTTTCTACTGATCCCTTGCTGTCTAATGTCCCAATACCTTGTTTTAAAAGGAAATACATCATCATTATGTCTTATGTAATGGTACCATTATGGCTTGTTTTAAATGAGCTAGGCCGCTGCACAGTCAATCACCGAAAATCACTGCACAGTGACGTTAGCTATATTTCTGTCCGACTTTATCCCAATATGGTGTGGTGTCATTCTGACATAATCGATGGCACTCTCACAAGATCAAGGTGACTGCAGTTTTCAGAGCCATGTGCTACAGTTGCTCTCCACCAATTATAAGACTACACAGTACACAATGTATTTTTATTTCTCTTTTTTTTTTTTTATATGATGTTTGAAAAAGCTTAATGCTAGTGTCAGGATGCTAACATGCTCACAATGGCAATGTTAAGATGCTGATGTTTAGAAGGTAATGTTTTCCATGTTAACCAAAAATGTCATTCTCATGGTGGTGCTAGAGGAAAAGTCTGTAGTCATCGTCTGTATGATTGTCTGAACCAAATGGCAATCCATCCTATAATTGTTGACATATTTCACTCTGGACCAAAGTGGTGGCCTGACTGACTAAAACTGTCCATCCTAAAACAACTATAATGGCTAAAGCCCAGTTCATACCAAAGATTCGCGACGAGACAAGTTGAAACTTGCAACTACTTGCAATGCTCCAGTCTGTAATGTTCTGAAACCTGCCAGTTTACACCAGTGCGACTAGACAAGACGGTGTATCGTCTCCATAGCAACGACTCTCTGTACTTCTGTTCCATCTGCCGGCTTTTAAGAATTTTTTTGTAGCTGGAAATAATTTATAGCATCTTAAAATATAAATGAGGATAGTGATAGAGAGTTGCTTGCCACAGTTGCATTTCTAGCATTGATGAAATGGCAAAAACATAAAAAAACGAGAGGTTCGAGATGACCAGCTAACTTCGCTACAAGATGACTAGCTGTTGAAACAAGTGACGTGTCGCAGGCGACGCCATCAGCTGGCTTGAGTTGAGCTGAGATGTGCCAGTTCACACCACTGCAACTTTTCCCTGCAGCATTCTAAAACGGTTTTGTCTTGTCGCAAATCTTTGGTCTGAACTGGCCTTCAGAGATACAGCAAACAAACCAAAATTCTGACTGAAGTGAAGTTGTCCTGTAAATACCAACGTGACTAATAGAACAATCTATCAAACAGAAAGATGTTAGGGAATAAATGAAAAGAAAGAAGAAGAGGAAAAAGAAGAGAAGAAGGCAACAAAGGGAATGAAGAAAGACAGGAGGAAGTGAAGAGATTAGTGGAAAAAATCTAGGACAAACAGATGGATCAAAGATGAGTAAGAGATGAAGTGGAGACGGACAAAAATTATTGGGGATGGCATAAAGAGACCATAAAAAGATGAAAGCAATGTTATTTACGTAGATCTACTGGACTGGAGTGTGTGTGTAAAGGGCTGTGGGTCAAACAGAGTGGAAGAAGGGATGAGTAAATAATGAGGAGAGGAAGCGGGTCCTTAGCTAAGTCAGCTGGCATATACTGTAAATCCCTCGAACCTGTAAATAATTCATAAACACTTCTTTCCATGCTGATGATTGCTTTTATTATATCACTCAGATCCACTACAGATCGTCTACTTAACTCCTGAACTTAGTGTAGCACAAATACACTTTTGTTCATCAAACATCTTCCTCCTCCTCCCCACACCTCACCCTGTCCTCTTGTCAGTTCTGTCTCTCTTTATTGCTCTCACTTTATTGCTGTTTCTTCATTGATCTATATTCCACTGCTTTTCTTTTGTGCATGTCTCGTTGAATTTGTATTGGTTGGGACTCAACAAGTCAAGTTGTCATGGTGGTGGCTGCTCCTCTCTCCCTCCGTTGTGTTATCCTGTTGTTCCTGTTTGTCCCCAGTCTGTCTCTCTGTGTTTGTGTGTGTGTCTTTGTCTGGGCGTGGCTTCCGGGTTCCTGCTCCCACCAATTCCCCTGCGCAGCTGTTGCTTATCCACTAATCACCCCCGCAGTGCTTATATACCAGGTTCTACTCACCAGTTTTTGCCAGATTGTTCTGTTTGGCAGTGTGGTAACTATGACAAAGCCATGCTTATCTCTAGTTTGCTTCTTGTGTATTTTAATGACTAACTCCTGTTCTCCTGCGCTTCAGGTCCTTCAATTGCTTGGTTTCCTGCCGGCTCAGTCTGCAATCCCCCCGGCTTCAGCCCAGCCTGCTCTATCCTGCCTGTCCCTGCTCCAACGTCCACTTGGGTATTCCTGGCTCCTCACCCCCACCTTTTCCCCGTTCATCGGCCATCCCTTTCCATCAACCAACTCTGCTACAAGAAACCTTTTTTTTTTTTTTTAATTTTGAACCTTTTTTTTTTGTCATGATCCCTAGGACTGTTTTTTGTCTTGTTGTTTCCTGTTTTATTTTGAAATCACGGTTCTTGTTTTCTTGTGTGCCTTTCTTATTTTCTGTCTTTGTTCTTTTCCCTCCAGTTTTGATTGTTTTCACCTGTCTTGTTACTCACCTGTGTCTGCTTCCCTCGTTGTCTCGTCCCCTATATATACACTGGTCCTCTCCCTTTGTTCTCTGTCGGGTCATTGATGTTTTTTGGTTGTCTCTCCGTGTCATATTCCTTGTGTTTTCCTGCGTGTGGCTTCCTGAGTTTCTGCAAGTTCATTTTTGTGTTTAATAAATCAGTGTTCTGCACCGCTCAGCCTGCCGTTGGTCTGGGTTTTGGCCCTTTCTCCCTGCTGCCTAGATGGCTCATCATAACATTTTTAGGTTTTGTGTTCTGCTTTCTGGGGTTGCAATTTGCTTAACCATAACACAAGTCAAATTTATTCATATAGCCCAATATCACAAATTTGCCTCAGGGGGCTTTACAATCTGTACAGCATATGGTGGTGCTAAAGACAGGTCCTGGAAATACCAAATTCAGCAGGATTCTTCCTCAGGGGATCATAATTGTGCTCAAGAGAAAAAGGAAAGGACATGGGATCACTAAACAGACTGAGGCTCATCCTCTGGAGACAATGAATATCCACAGAAAATTTAAGGCTGGGGACCTTGAAACAAACCAAGTGTAGTTCAAGCATGTACTTAAATCTGTTCCAAATGGACACGCTCAAAGGAAGAGCGAAAACCTGCTGTCATAGAGAGGGGCTAGACGCAATGAATTGTTCAAATAGGGACAACGGTGCACACTTTCTGATTCTGACTCTCCTCAAAGGTATTCATGGTGTTGCACTCGGTTGTTCTCACGAAAAAAATTAAAAATTGGTTACAAACATTGAAAAGTGAAGCTTTGAATATAAGTAGGAATGCTGCCTTGAGAGTGATACTAGAGGAAATATTGGTGGGGGGGGTCAGCACAATCAGTAGTGTTCATCTTCCATAATGTGGAACCATGAATATCCACTGAAATGTTCATGAGAATTTGTCCATTAGTTTTCCACATACCATGTCATGGAACAAAAGGAAAGATTTGGCTTGATGATGTGTTAGAAAAACATTTAGGGGTCATCAAACCTATTGGGAATCATCCTCTGGAGACCATGAATATTCACAGCAAATATCATGGGAAGCTGGCCAGAAGATTGTTGAAGTATCTTGATCTGGGCCAAAGTGTTGGACAGATGGACTAATGGATGACAGACCTGTCAGATCTCCATCCTTAGGCCTCGCTGCTGCTGTATTCAGAAAGGAAAAACATCACAGTTCAATCTTTTTTACTTACTGGTATTTGTAATTGTATTTTCTGGAGAGGTAGGAGGGAGAACAAGTTCCAAAAGTGATCCACACAGACACCACGCAAACAACTGTCCAGACAAGTGGCAAATGTTACTTTTTTCCTCAGATGACCCATCTCGAAAGAAGATGAGACGGCAGCAAAGAAAAAGTGAAACTAAAGTGGTGGTGGAGGAGGAGGTTGAGATGGAGCCAATGAATGAGTGTTGTGGAGAGAGACTGCGAGGAATGATTTGAGGCCTGCAGGTGTTTTCATATCCTGAAAGAGATCGATATTTGCGTTCATTCTGACGCTGACTGTACCGTGCGGCTCCAAATAAATAACCATAATCACAAAACGCCCCGAGATTGACTCTCAATAGAATTATCATTCTTTTCTCTTTGGCAGATTTGGATATTGCTCCTTCAGGGTTCTCAAACGACTTTGTTGTTGAGTGTGTTGTGAGTGTGTACGTGCACGCTTGTTTATCTGCGTGTTGAGGGCATTCAAATTTCATTGAGTCAATGAACTATGGGCATTATATGAAGTGTGTGTGTGTGTGGGCAATCTCGTGACTGTGTATAGATCCGTGCTTTTGTGTGACTGTGTGCGCGCCTGATTCTGTGTGTGTAGCCATGGGCTGTGAACAACAACAGGCCACAGTAATTGAATCTTCATCTGAGCCCTTAAGTCTAACCATTAGACAATGATAACACAACACACACACACACACACACACACACACACACACACACACTACACACACACTGTGCGTTCAGTCTCATTAAAGTATCAGAACAATATAGCTGTAGCTGAAGTGCACAGCAGTAGGTTTTGTCTTTCATCATTAAGAGCTGATGGCCCACTGTGTTTGAGCCCTAAGAGATACAAAGAAAGAAAAGTGATATGAGGAGGAAAGTGAGGAAAAGTTGCTAGGTTATGTTTTAAACCTGCTATTAATATGTAATCCATGTAAGGGAATATCTCATCCGGATAAGAAAAAGCCCATTAATGCGAGCTTTAAATGCTCACAGCACGTATTGTGATGGAATCTGCCAGAGTCAGTCAAGTGGAAATGCAATTCTCACAGTATGTTTCCTTTCCATCCTGGGCAGAGGTGTCGTCACTGCAGGAAGAATCTTCCTTACCGCAGCTGAATTAAGTCACCATCATCAGGGCTGGAAAAATGCCACCGCCACAGGTAGAGGCATGATTGCCAGTAACAACTACTGCAGTGTTTTGGCACAGGGACGGAGCAAGTCGGCACGTGTACTGGAGCGTAGTACAAACAGACCCTGGCCCTGTCCTCAGTGCTGAGTAGTGTGCTGCTGACTAATAATTCTTGGTCAGAGCTGTCTCCTTTCTGCTCTGTAGTCACCACTACTTTAACTGTTGTCTTAATGGAGCAGTACACTCCCATCAGCCCCACTCATCCCCTGCTTCTCCTATCTGTCTCTCCCCAATTCTAATTCAGCCCCACTCTGCAAAAAGCAATGAAATGGAATTGACTGATACCCACAAAATGCATTACAGTTCATAATAGCAAGTAACAGTTCAATAATAATAAATAAATTAAAACTGCAAGCAGCAGACGTCGGGGTGCTGGCCGGACATCGATGGATGCGACTGTGGATTTTCGCAGCCGTCTGCGGACATGACGTTTTGCACATTTTCTATCAGTTCCTGTTTCTCCTATGTGGCTCTAGGGAGCACATTCTAAACATGCATTATGTTGCTGTATGTCAAGTGTGGACCACACAACTTAAAGTTCATGGAAATTGGATGATGTTTGTCACACAAAGCTTATTTCCTGGTGCCAGTAGGTGGCACTATGACTAGAACTCAATATTGGCACGTAGATGTCTTCAGGTCAGGACTATTATCAAACATGTTAAGTTTGGGGCAGACTGGACAATGAACATTTGAGTTACAACAACTTCCTGTTTCATGGTGGAACATGGAAATTCGACACCATGGGCACACCGTTCAACGAAATATCAAACTTTTAACAACTTTTCATCGTGAAGGTCTTTAGATTGCACTGCTCAAATCTGAAGACGATCTGATTTATTCTCTAGGAGTTTGTTAAAGTACAGAGCCTGCAATTGACAAAAATGGCCTAAAATTGAGCAGAAAATTCAAAATGGCTGACTTCCTGTTGGGTTTAGGGTATGGCTCCAAGAGGCTTGGGATGATACATCTGCCTCCCAAATTTCATACATCTACATCAAACTTAAAAGTGAGGACTTTGATTTAGAAATTTTGTAGGGGGCGCTCTCGAGCCATTTTGCCACAAACATGTCCAAAACCCACATCAGATGTAAATTCTCACCACTTCTGTCACATGTGCAAAGTTTCGTGAGTCTTCAAGCATCCCAAGCCCCCCATAAAGGGCTTCCTGTGTCATTACAAATTGTCCACCCCGCCACGGCAACTGCGTTCCACGGAAACTCAAAAGCTTTGCAATTTAGCATCACACATGTCTTAAGTTTAAGCCAACCAAACTTGAAGTGAATCTGTTGAATCCTCTAGGAGAAGTTCGCAAAAGTTCCATACTTGTAAATTGCCTAAAATGTTCAAAAAAGTTCGCAAAAAATACATAAAAAACACACAAAATTCAAAATGGCCGACTCCCAGGTGGGCGTAGTTGATGAAAGCCAATGGGAAATATATTTGAAATGATGAGAGCAATGTGCATATCAAATTTGGTAAATATCGGAACAACTTTATCCTGAGTACGGCCTGCCATGCAGCAGGGGGCGCTATGGAGCCCGCTAAATATGCATGAATCCAATCGCTGTATATTCTCGCAATGTTCACAGGGTAGGATGTGTGTGCCAAATTTCATGAGCTTTCGAGTATATCAAAGGCGTCAAAAATGCGTTTAAATGCTAAAAGTAATTAGGGGGCACTATAGAGCCGATGTGCCTCTCCCAAGCCCAATTGTGACAAATCGAAGCATTCACCAGTTCGATTATGGATGCAAAGTTTCATGAGTTTTTGAGCATCCTAAAGGCCTCAAACGTGTTTAGAAAGTTTACGCAGGAAATGCAACGTGGCTGACTTACTGTTGGGCAAACGCTCTTAAAAAAACTGATGTATTTTCTTTATGATGAGAGTAATAACCTCACCAAATCTCATGAAGATCAAAGCAACTTTATCCCAACCATGGCGTGCATTTGGGGGCGCTATGGAGCACCCTGGCCATGCCTGAGCCCAATCACTGCAGAACTTTGTGATTTTCGCCAGTTCTGACATGTGTGCCAATTTTCATGAGTTTTCAAGGATCCCGAGCCCTTCAAAAATGCGTTACAAAAGTAGAATAGTTATAATCTTTCCAAAAACAATAGGTTCCTTGCACTTTCAGTGCCAGGGACCATTGGGCCCTTTTGGTTTTCATAGAGACTTACCAATAGTGCAGCAACAAACACATTGAAGTTGATACAAATATGCAGTTTCAAAATGTTCATCGTCTTGGGAGCATGAATGTTCTCAGCAGATTTCATGGCACTCTGCACTAAAGGTATCTCATTATTTTATAGGCAAAGGGTTTACCCTCAAATGAGAATGAATAGCCCCAGTCAATTATATAGAAATCTGGCCATTTCTTTACGATATTTCATTTGTTTCCAAGATACTTCATCACGGCCCAGTGTGTTCGCCAAGAAGAAATTTTGGCCTGAGGCTGGTGATAGATGAAGTATCATGGGGTCATCAAATTCGTTTGGTTTTATCCTCTGGCGACCTTAGCCAATTTTACACAAAAATTACAAATGTTTCCAATAAAAGACTTTTCCAATGGTGATCATTTGAGGCCGTCTGCTTCTGAAAGAGTATATATTTATTTGCAAGACCAGCAAAGGTGGAAGCAGTTGATATCTTAAAACCTCTTATTGAGGAAGTCGGGGTCAAGCATACAAAGTCTGACTATGTAAGTGTCTAACTGCAGTTCACATCCTGTCTTTTCCCCATTGATTTGTGTTTCCCCTTTACCTTAACTCGAACCTAACCTTTTTGACACAAGATGGCCTCCTATCAACAGTCAGCGTTGATTTCTTTAAACAGTTTTTCCCTAACCTCAGCCAGGTAGTTTTATTTGCCTAACCCAAGTGAAACAAACCTTAAACCTGCTTTAATTAATTTTTTGGCCACTTGGGGGCAGCACAGCAAGCTTTAAACACAACATTGACATACACCGATCAGCCATAACATTATGACCACCTGCCTAATATGGTGTAGGTCCCCCTTTTGCCGCCAAAACAGCCCTGACTCGTCGAGGCATGGACTCCACTAGACCTCTGAAGGTGTGCTGTGGTATCTGGCACCAAGACGTTAGCAACAGATCCTTTAAGTCCTGTAAGTTACGAGGTGGGGCTTCCGATGGATCAGACTTGTTTGTCAAGCACATCCCACAGATGCTCGATTGGATTGAGATCTGGGGAATTTGTGGGCCAGGTCAACACCTTGAACTCGTTGTCGTGTTCCTCAAACCATTCCTGAACCATTTTTGCAGTGTGGCAGGGCGCATTATCCTGCTGAAAGAGGCCACTGCCATTAGGAAATACTGTTTCCATGAAGGGGTGTACTTGGTCTGCAACAATGTTTAGGTAGGTGTTACGTGTCAAAGTAACATACACATGAATGGCAGGACCCAAGGTTTCCCAGCAGAACATTGCCCAAAGCATCACACTGCCTCCACCGGCTTGCCTTCTTCCCATAGTGCATCCTGGTGCCATGTCTTCTCCAGGTAAGTGACGCACACGCACCCGGCCATCCACATGATGTAAAAGAAAACATGATTCATCAGACCAGGCCACCTTCTTCCATTGCCGCTGGTTCACCGGTTTTCCTTCCTTGGACCACTTTTGGTAGGTACTGACCACTGCAGACCGGGAACACCCCACAAGAGCTGCAGTTTTGGAGATGCTCTGACCCAGTCGTCTAGCCATCACAATTTGGCCCTTGTCAAAGTTGCTCACATCCTTACGCTTGCCCATTTTTTCCTGCTTCCAACACATCAACTTTGAGGACAAAATGTAGTGAAGGTGTTACTAGTTGCTTTTTGAAACGCACTGACAACCTATTGTGTCATTATGGTATGACTTGTTAGACTACTTACTATGTTCAAAAACTACCAAAAACTGAAATCTTTTTGATTGCAATTTCAGACATTTATTCCTCCAAGATGATTGCTTATTACCTGTTATTTATTTCAAATTGAAGCTCTTTTAAGCTCTTTCTTTCTTTCTTTGGTGATAAATTCACCACTAAAGCCTGCCTTAACCTGTTAAGTTTTAAAATTTCTAGTAATCGATTGACAATTTCTGTAATTCTGTTTTCATTTTTTCCATTCTGCTGTAGCCTTGGGACAAGCACAAATACCTGTCCAAAAGGCAAAAACAGTATCACATCATACAAATGAACAAAAAGACAAAATTAATAGTGAAGGTTTTCCTTATGTTCGTGGTTGAGGTCTGTGCAGCACCCGACTACGTAAAAAGGGGACCTGATTTTTTTTTAGGTCTTCATATTCACAGAGGATGGCATTCTGTCAGAGATAGATTTTTGTGTCCCACAGCATAACAGTAGACTGCGACAGGACAGTCAGTCAGTCTGCAGCCTCTTCATCTCAAGTCTGCGGGACCAATTCTGAAGTTGGTAGCTTGCAGGATGTTGCTTCTAACTTACTTTTTAAAAGAGCCACTGGGACTGATGTTTAGGGTGATTTCAATTTTCTTTTCATACTTCTAATAATAATCAGAAATATAATCTAAATTATCTAAGAAAATCTCAAATCTTCAAAACCTCAACATCTTCATACTCCTCCATCCACTGTTCCCTGCTCTCCATTCCCCTTGCTCTCTCTCTCTCATTCCCTCTCTCCTGCTCTCTGATGAGTTTTATTGTTGTTTTAATGGCATTGTGGAATCTGCAGTGCAGCTAGACTGGACTGGATGGATTAAACTTGAAAACAGGTAATGAGTTTCTGGCTGGCCGAGCCAGCACTCACAAATTAACAATATCACCAGGAAAGCACTTGTCTCCATCTTAGAGCTGCTTTATGCAGGTATTAATTTGAAAATGTTCTGTCCTTTCGGTCTAAATCACCAAGTGGAGCTGCAACATCAAAAAGAGTCACCCTCTAATTGAGATGCTGTTGACAAAATCTATATCTAAAACAGGAAGTGACATATAAAAATCTGGAAAAGCATGTTTTTCAAGCACCTTTCACTTTTTTGTGGAAACACCCATTGCCTCTTTCATCCCTTTGTATAAAGCCATAAAACATCCGACAGGTCATAAGTATGCCATCTGCAGTTCACGGACATCGTTTTCCGGAATTTCTGGGGATTGTGGTTTGCCAAACTCACACTCTGTTTAAGGAATAGCTCTATGACATGGAGAGGTGTGGGAGGAGAATCCAGCTCTGGAGATGCATTACAGATGTTGACTTCTGTTCATTTTTTTTTGACAAGCTGCTACCTCAATGCCATATCTGCACAGAATCTGTTGCCTGAGCTTATTGTATGTTCATGCATCATTATCATGAGGGCAGTAACTAATGATTATTTTCATAATCAAGTAAGCTCGTGATTATTTTTAGATTAATTGATTAATCAAGTAGTCTACAAAATGTCAGGAAATAATGATAAATCATCAAAATGAATTGGGTGAAAATCTATATTTGTGCTTATTTTGTCTAAACAACAGTTAATCCTAAATGGATTCAATTACAATTACAGGAATTATGAAACAGAGAAAAGCTGCACATTTTCACAGTTGAGAAGTGGGAACCAACTTATGTTTCACATTTTTGCTTAAAAGACCTGAAAACGTACTTTGTCAACCACCTCCTCAGTGTGAGTGATGAGATCCTACATGAAGTCACTATTTTCTGCCAAAGTTACATCAGTTATGGTTATTTGCCGTTTGATATTTCTGTATTTCTTTTTTTCTCTGTGCTCTTCTCACTGGTTTGAAGTGGGTGGGGCTCAGTTAGAAAAAGGTGATGTCACATACTTCATGCACCAATCACAGTTTAACAACATTTGAATCAGAATCTAATGTCAGTTGGTGGGTTGTTTGTCACTCAAATCTGTTCAAACCACATCCACACAGTCCTGATGAAACAGGTAGCTACATTATTAAATGTTAAATTCTTAAAGAGGAGCTACACACATTTGTTTGCACTGCACATATAATCATTGGAATAGAAAAAACAGTAAAGTGAACCGAGACGAACAGCAGGGATACGGCTATGTACTGACATTCGCCCATAAAACACACACCGGGAGAGTCATAGTAGAGACGCTAGCTCCAGCTACAACACAGGTACCCAGACAGTAACTCTCTCAATTTGATGAAAACAAAGCATGTTTAGGAATTAAGTGTACGACACGGCAGAAATAATGAATACACACAGATAACATGGACTTTTATTGGTCAGTAATAATTGTTGTTGAGCTGTTCTGTCCGCTTTGCACTGTAGCTTAGAAACTGTGGTGAATAATAGAACATTTTTAGGAAAAATCATACGCTGTCTAAACTGAAGTAGAATTACAGTATATACGACAGAAATATCACAAAAGTCAGTGCAATTGCTGCAGGGTTAAATAAGAACACAAAAATGATTTTTCTTTTCCTTCTCACTCAGCAATCGATTGGTTTGAGACACATTATCCTTGGTTGAGGACAACCATAGGACAACCCTACATTTTACCTCTTGCTTTTCTGACATTTCTTATCCAAGTATTGATAATACTTATACAGAGAGCATGGATGAATCACCAAACAGGCCAACTGGGCACAGGACCAGGGGCCCAAAGGGTCATATGTCCCCTAAGCCAAAACCTCTTTTTAAAGTTACTGTTATCACCATTTCTTGTTGGAGAGTCCAAGGGCTCAGTCAGATGCAGGTACGACCCAATCATGTTTTTTGCTTTTGATCGTGATCCGAGTCATTTTGTTAGGACTGGGTTCCGATAGCTGCTTTGTTTGGCAAAATACCTGAAATCTCTTATCAAACCTTTTGTCTCTGCTCACTCAAAACATTCAGGTAGCAGACTTTCATTGTCAGCCAGGGCTGAAAACAAAAAACATCACCAGCATATCTTATAATTATATATAATTCCATTTGTGACTGGACAAAATAAACTTTTTTGCATTTGTCTGGTAACCTAATGTCTGCAAGTGGGTGTCTGGACTGGCAGGAAAAAACACTCTAACACCAACAAGACCTGTTCAGCAAGACCATCAGAGTGGTGCCTTCTCTAGTAAAAAAAAAAAACATTTAGCTGATCGTGTCATGATCATTGGTGACATTCCAACTCTCATCTATAGTCATGCGCTTTGGGTAGTGACCAAAAGAATGAGACTGTAGATACAAGTGGCCAAAATGAGTTTCCTCTACAGGTTGGGCTCACCCTTAGAGATAGGATAGGGTAAGGAGCTCAGGCATCCGGAGGGATGCTGATCCTTCGCATCGAAAAGAGCCAGTTGAGGTGGTTCGGCATCTGATCAGGATGCCTCCTGGGTGCCTTCCTTTGGAGGTTTTCTGGGCACATCCAAGTGGTAGGAGACCTCCGGGGTAGACCCACAACACGAGGAGAGATAATATATCTCATCTGGCTTGGGAGCTGGAAAATGTTGCTGGGGACAGGGACATCTGGACTACCTAGCTTAGCCTGCTGCCAATGTGACCTAATCAGCAGAAAATGGATGGGTGGATGGATGATCGTGTCACACCAGCATCAGTATAGGCAGAGTCCTACAGCTGAACTTTTATGCATATCATAGCAAAGAACTTTAAGAACTATTGCATTTGGTTACTGGTGCAGGTTGTGGTAGAAGTAGGTTAAGCAAAGGAGCCCAGTTGGACGTGCCTGGAATATCTCCAAAGGGAGGTTTCCCGGAGGCATCCTGAACAGATGCCCAAACCACCTCAACTAAATGCTCTTGACAGTACTGCGGATGCATTCAGATTTGATAAAATTATATTGAACCCTAACTCTACTATTCATATTGAGTATCTACACTGAAGTGTAGTTTATATGGTGACTGCTCTTGAAACAACATTTTGTAATATAAATATTATGAACTCATATGAATACTACTTTTATTCTTTTAAGTATAATAAACAATGACAAGAATGGATTAAGTACTAGACAATGAGTACTGATTAAAGAGGAAGAATATATATATTCCATTCTTTCATCTGTCAGTAAAATGCAGTATAGTGCAATACCAACAGAATGTCTACGGTCTAATTAATAAGACTCTGTAGTGACAATAATGGACAATGCTAACTGCCCCAACAAAAAACTAAATGTGAAATCCATGTCATGATCCCTAGGACTCTGTGTGTTTCTTGTCTTGTTGTTTCCTGTTTTATTTTGAAATCACGGTTCTTGTTTTCTTGTGTGCCTTTTATTTCCTGTCTTTGTTCTTTCCCTCCAGTTTTGATGGTTTTCACCTGTCTTGTTTCCCACCTGTGTCTGCTTCCCTCGTTGTCTCCTCCCCTTTATATACCAGTCCTCTCCCTTTGTTCTCTGTCGAGTCATTGATGTTGATGGTCGTCTCTTTGTGTCATGTTCCTGGTGTTTGTGAGTTTATTTTGTATCTAATAAATCTTGGAACTGCTTCAGCCTCCCCGCCTATCTGCACTTGGGTCCTATCCCTGCTGCCTAGATGGCTCTTCATGACAGAATGACTCGACCACACATGGACCCAGCAGACAGTTGGTCAGATGAGTTGTGTGACCTGATTGAAGACCTCCTGAGCCTCCAAACCTTTTGGAGGAGGGCACCGAACCCACCCTACAGAGAGGCAGTTATGTCCGTGGGACGCAGGAAGCTGGCCAATCAGCCTAAGTTGAAAAGATTAATTCCTGCTTGGATCACAGCTTTCTTTGACACCCCGGCCCAGCCTGCTTCATCTCCGCTGCCCAGCGCCCCAGCGTCTCCGCTGCCCAGCGCCACAGAGTCATCGCTGCCCAGCACTACAGACCGCCCTGCTTCTGTTCCTGATCCCCGGTTGGCGGTCCGGTCGACTCCTGCTCCCCGGATCCGGTTGGCGAACCAGCCAACATCAGTTCATCTTCCCGAGTCGGCGGTCCAGCCAACGCCGGATCCAGTTCCTAAAGTGGTGGTCCGGCCGAGTCCTGCTCCACGGACCCGGTTGGCAAACCGGCCTCCTCAGCTTCCTGTGCCCGTCCAGCTGCCGCCGCAGCCTCAGCTTCCGGTGCCCGTCCAGCTGCCGCAGCTGCAGCCTCTTGTCCCGGTCCAGCTGCAGCCTCCAGTGCCAGTTCCTGTCCAGCTGCAGCTGCAGCCGCAGCCGCAGCCTTCACCGGTTCCTGTCGAGCAGCAGCCTCCTGTTCCTGTCCAGCTGCAGCTGCAGCCTCCAGTGCCAGTTCCCGTCCAGCTGCAGCCTCCAGTGCCAGTTCCCGTCCAGCTGCAGCCTCCAGTGCCAGTTCCCATCCAGCTGCAGCCTCCAGTGCCTCCTGGCCGTCATCCCGAGCGGCTCCCCACGTCTGGTCGTCCTCCTGGCCATCCTCCCGAGCAGCTCCCCACGTCTGGTCGTCCTCCAGGCCATCCGCCTATAGGTTCCTGTTCGGCCTCTGTCCTGCCTCCAGGCCGTCAGCCTGAGGGGTCCTGTCCAGCCCCGGGTCTGGTTTTTTTCTGGGGAAAAGTTGCATAAAGCTTGAGTTTTTGTTAAATGGTGTGTCCGTGGCATCGCGTGGAATTTATGTGTTTCGCCATGAAACAGGAAATGGTTTATAACTAGACTGTACATTGTCCAAGAGGCCCCAAACGTACCATGTTTCATGACCCCCCTGGCCTGAAAGCATCTATATGCTAATTTTCAGTCAGTTATAGTGCCACCTACTGGCAGCAGGAAATGACACGTTTTATAGTCTGATGAGTGGATTCAGCAGAACATCCTCAAATTTGGGCAGTAAAGCCTTAAGACCTTGATGACGCTTTACAGTGAAAATAGTGAGTTGTCACTGAAGGGCGTGGCCATGGTGGTGCGGCGAATTTTGATGTTTCATCATGAACAATGAAACTATTGTAACTCGGCTCCAAATAATCTGATCTTTTCCATATTTCTCATGTGTGATAACATAACTGGCCTGAAGACATCTAGGGGTGAAAATTGAATCAAAGTCATAACGCCACCTAGTGACAACAGGAAGTTACAGGCGCTATACTTTTAATCACATCTCCTAGCAAGTTAACCAGATCCACCTCAAATTTGGTCAGCTTAAGACCTTGATGATGCTTCACTATGAAGATTGTCACCGGCCCTCACGGCCCAACAACCAGCCCGGCCTGCCGGGAATCTTCCAGCCCACTTCACAACTCATTATGCTGGAGATATATAGTTATAGCTTTACTATGTAAATCTGCTGCAGGGCACTATTTATGACTGAGAGACTGCTGGATTATCGCAGGCCCTATAGACTGACGTGCTGACGTGCTCAGGTGAACGTATTGTCTCATTTCCGGTTACCAGTGTTTCTGTGTTACTGATTGCAAAGTTCGCTGCTCCAGCTAAACCCAGTTAAGTTTGATATTTTCTTTACTATAGCGGTTAATTACCCGCTATACATTTAAGGATACACTAGCTCTGTTTAAGCACTCATATCTGTCTCCTGTTAGCGACTTTCCGCTAATCCCACAGTTGTTTACACGCTAGTTAGTTGCTACTTTAGCTCAGTTAGCGATGGCGTCTCTCTCTCCTTCTCCCTCTCCTGCTCTCTCTTGCTCGGTGTGTCAGATGTTTAGTTATTCCTCTGCCTCCTTTAGCGATAATGGTACGTGTAACAAATGTAGTTTATTCACCGCCATGGAGGCGAGGCTCAGTGAGTTAGAGTCGCGGCTCCGCACCATGGAGAGTCAGTCAGCCGTAGCTAGCCAGCCCCTAGCCCGTGCGAGCCGACCAGCGGCAGCTTCTGCTAGCCGTCTCCCGGCAACTCCCGAGCAGCCGGGAAGCCAGGGAGGCTGGGTGACTGTCTGAAAGAAGCATAGCCCTGAACCAAAGCCCACGGTTCACCACCGACCCGTTCACGTTTCTAACAAGTTCTCTCCACTCAGCGACACACCCGCTGAGAAACCAACTCTGATTATTGGCAGCTCCATTTTGCGAAACGTGAAATTAGCGACACCAGCGGCCATAGTCAAATGCATCCCAGGGGCCAGAGCGGGCGACGTTCAATCCTATTTAAAACTGCTGGCTAAGGATAAACGTAAATATGCTAAGATTGTTATTCACGTCGGCGGTAATGACAGCCGATTGCGCCAATCGGAGGTCACGAAAATTAATGTGGAGTCGGTGTGTACATATGCAAAGACAATGTCGGACTCCGTAGATTTCTCTGGACCCCTGCCTAATCTCACTAGCGATGACATGTATAGCCGCATGTCATCATTCAACCGCTGGTTGTCGAGGTGGTGTCCAGGTAATGATAAACCTAAACTAAATTATAACTCGTTCGAAAGCCTTGTTCTTAGCCTTTCACACCCAACCTGGAAAACAGTACAGCCAATTCTATTTGTTATAGTGTACCGAGCTCCTGGACCGTATTCTGAATTTTTATCTGAACTCTCAGAGTTCTTATCAGGTTTAGTCCTTAAAACGGATAAAATAATTATTGTAGGTGATTTTAATATTCATGTGGATGTAGAAAATGATAGCCTTAGTGCTGCGTTTATCTCATTACTAGATTCGATTGGCTTCTGTCAGAGTGTACATAAACCCACTCACTGTTTTAACCACACCCTCGACCTTGTTCTTGTTTATGGCATTGAAATTGAACATCTAATAGTCTTTCCACAGAATTCTTTTTTATCAGACCATTTTCTATTAACTTTTGAATTCCTATTACTGGACTACACGCCATTAGGCAAACATTCCTACACTAGATGTCTATCTGATAGTGCTGTAGCTAAATTTAAGGAAGTGATTCCATCGGCATTAAATTCAGTTCCATGTCTCAATGTAACAGATGACTCATATGCTAACTTTAGTCCCTCCCAAATTGATCATCTTGTTGATAGTGCTGCAGGCTCACTACGAATAACACTCGACTCTATCGCCCCTCTAAAAAAGAAGATAATAAAACAGAGGAGGTTAGCTCCATGGTATAACCCGCAAACCCGCAAATTAAAACAAACATCGCGAAAACTTGAAAGGAATTGGCGTTCCACCAATCTGGAAGAATCACGTTTAGCCTGGCAAGATGGTCTTAAAATTTATAGGAAGGCCCTCCGTAATGCCAGAGCAGCTTACTACTCATCATTAATAGAGGAAAATAAGAACAACCCCAGGTTTCTGTTCAGCACTGTAGCCAGGCTGACAGAGAGTCACAGCTCTGTTGAGCCATGTATTCCTATAGACCTCAGTAGTAATGACTTCATGAGCTTCTTTAAAGATAAAATTCTAACTATTAGAGAAAAAATTCAGCACCTCCTGCCCTCAGTTGGTACTGACTTATCTTCAAACACAGGAACCTTAGAAACAACTGTAAAACCTGTACATTTAGACTGCTTTTCTCCATCAACCGTAATCAACTAACTTCCATGATTTCCTCATCTAAGCCATCAACGTGTCTTTTAGACCCCGTCCCAACTAGGCTGCTTAAAGAAATTTTACCCTTAGTTAGCACTTATGTACTAGATATGATCAATCTGTCCTTATTAAAGGCTATGTGCCACAGTCCTTTAAAGTAGCTGTAATTAAGCCTCTTCTTAAAAGCCCACTCTTGATCCAGGGATTTTGTCAAATTATAGACCTATATCTAACCCTCCTTTTCTCTCTAAGATCCTTGAGAAAGCAGTCGCCAATCAGTTGTGTGACTTTCTACACAACAACAACCTGTTTGAGGATTTTCAGTCAGGATTTAGAGTGCATCATAGCACAGAGACAGCACTGGTGAAAGTTACAAATGACCTTCTAATTGCATCAGACAAAGGACTTGTCTCTGTACTTGTCTTACTAGATCTTAGTGCTGCATTCGATACCATTGACCATCACATTCTATTACAGAGACTAGAACATTTAATTGGCATTAAAGGTACTGCACTAAGCTGGTTTAAATCCTATTTATCAGATCGATATCAGTTTGTACACGTTAATGATGAATCCTCTATGCACGCCAAAGTTAGTCACGGAGTTCCACAAGGTTCTGTGCTTGGACCAATTCTATTTACCTTGTATATGCTTCCTTTAGGCAATATTATTAGGAAGCACTCCATAAATTTTCATTGTTATGCAGATGATACCCAATTATATTTATCGATCAAGCCAGATGAAACCAATCAATTAGCTAAACTTCAGGCATGCCTTAAGGACATAAAAGGCCTGGATGACCTGCAATTTTCTGATGTTAAACTCAGACAAAACCGAAGTTATTGTACTTGGCCCCGAACACCTTCGAAACACATTATCTAAAGATATAGTTTCTCTAGATGGCATTGCCCTGGCCTCCAGCGAAACCGTAAGGAATCTTGGAGTTATCTTTGATCAGGATATGTCCTTTAACTCCCAAATAAAACAAACTTCAAGAACTGCCTTTTTTCATTTACGTAACATTGCAAAAATCAGGCACATCCTATCTCAAAAAGATGCAGAAAAACTAGTCCATGCATTTGTTACGTCTAGGCTGGACTATTGCAACTCTCTATTATCAGGCTGCCCCAATAAATCCCTTAAGACTCTCCAGCTGATTCAGAATGCTGCGGCACGTTTACTGACAAGAACCAGAAAAAGAGAACATATTTCTCCAATATTAGCTTCTCTACACTGGCTCCCTGTAAAATCCAGAATAGAATTTAAAATCCTTCTCCTCACCTTCAAAGCCCTAAATGGTCAGGCACCATCATATCTTAAAGAGCTCATAGTACCCTATTACCCCACTAGAGCACTGCGCTCCCAGAATGCAGGGTTCCTTGTGGTTCCTAGAGTCTCTAAAAGTAGAATGGGAGCCAGAGCCTTCAGCTATCAAGCTCCTCTCCTGTGGAACCAGATCCCAGTTTGTGTACGGGAGGCGGACAACCTCCTCACATTTAAGAGTAGGCTTAAGACTTTCCTCTTTGATAAAGCTTATAGTAGGGCTGACTCAGGTGACCCCTGAGCCCCCCCTTAGTTATGCTGCTATAGGCCTAGACTGCCGGGGGACTTCCTATGATGCACTGAGCTCCTTTCTCCTCCTCTTCCTCTCCATCTGTACGCCCTCATATCCCATCAATGCTTGTTATTAATTCAACTTCTTCCCGTAGTTGTGTGCTTTCTCTCCTCTCTCTCTCTCCCTCCACTTCTGTTGCTTTCTGCAGGTGTTTCTGCCTCTGGAGCTGTGGAGGTCTGGGTCTGTGGTTGCTGCCGCCTGCTGCCCCCGTGCTCCTGCTCTGCACCCGCTGCTGCTATTGCTGTTGTTGCTGTTATTAGTATTGCTATTATAATGTTGCTCTTAGTGTTGTTTCTGTTGGTGTTAACATCAATGCCATTACCATATCTATGCTGTATTGAGCTGCTGTATGTTCTCTTTCCTCCTGCTCTCTCTCTCCCGCTCCCCCCTTCCCCCTTCAACCCAACCGGTCGAGGCAGATGACCGCCCACCTTGAGCCTGGTTCTGCTCGAGGTTTCTACCTGTTAAAAGGGAGTTTTTCCTTGCCACTGTCGCATAGTGCTTGCTCATGGTGGGAACTGTTGGGTCTCTGTAAATATCTGCTCTATTCGAAAAAGTGCCCTGAGATAACTTTGTTATGATATGGCGCTATATAAATAACACTGAATTGAATTGAATGACCTTATTAATTACAATTTGTTTTTTTCTGAAAAAAAATAATATATCCATCTATCTAGAAAAATCTCTCTGCTCCGTTGTCGGTTCTGTGTCTGTGCACAGACACACACACTCTCTCTCCTCTTAAATATTTTTGAGAGGACTGAGAAACCAGCACGACCATAGATAACAGCAAAACATGATTGAGAACTCTCAGTACAATTTATTTTCTTCTCATTCAACTGACACACTGTGAAAAACACTTGGGCGGTGCACCATAGTGTTGGGGAAAACCCTGATTATTTTATTTTCTATGGGCACTGAGATTAATGATCTATTTATAAAATGTTTCTGTTTGCCGACCCCGTCACCAGCCCAATAACCAGCCCGGCCTACCGGGGATCTTCCCATTTTTCCTGGTTAACCTCTCCGTGCCCGGCGTCCGGTCGTGAAGCAGCAGATGTGCGAGGGCCCGTTCATTGCTGCTTGCAGCTTTAATTAGGGCCGAGCACCGATTTTCGGTGCAAGGACCTATTGAATTTGTAAGAATTATTATTATTATTATTATTATTATTTTTCTTTTACATTTTTCAAGGCAAAAATGAGGGGCTAAAGGTGCTCGACAACTCATGAAAATTTACACACACGTCAGGCTTGGCGAAAATAGTGATCTGACATGGGTTTGGAGCATGGGGGGAGAAAAAAAATCCACCTACAGTTTTCAAAACAAAAGCCCCCCCCTTTCACTTTGACTAGATGCACCAAATTTGGTATGCATATGTATCATGTATCAAACTTGTATCAAAAAAGTCTCTTGGAGCCCTACCCTAAACCCAACAGGAAGTTAGTTATTATCAGTACAATTTAAATTTTTAGTTCAATTTTTGCCGTTTCCAGGGGTCGTACTTTGACGTACTCCTCCTAGAGATTTAATCAGATCCACATCAAATTTTTCAGTTTATATGAGAGACATGGACGACGCTAAATTGCAAAGCTTTTGAGTTGAACGGTGTGCCCGTGACGTGGCGTGGAATTTATGTGTTTCGCTGTCAAACACAAAGTGGTTTATAACTGGACCCAAACTTACCATGTTTCATGAGTACCACCTAGTGACAACAGAAAGTTACAGGCCCTATACTTTTACATGCTACTCCTAGCAGTGTCATGGTCCACGAAGGACTCTTGTTTGGACTTTGTATTTTGGTCTTGTTTCCTGTTTTATTTTGAAATCCCTGTTCGTGTTTCCTTGTGTGCCTTGGTGTTTCCTGTCTTTGTTTTCCCTCCAGTTTGATTAGGTTCACCTGTGTCTTGTTCTCACCTGTTTCTGTTTCCCTCGTTAACTCCTTCCCTATATATACCGATCCTCTCCCTTTGTTCTTTGTTGTGTCATTGATGTGGTTTATGTTGCTGTTGTTCTTGGTGATCTCTTCATGTCGAGTTCCTGGTGTTTCCCTGCGTGTCAGTACCTGAATTTGTAAGTTTCTTTTGTTATTAAATCATTGAATTGCTTCTCCTCGCCTGTCTGCATTTGGGTCCTCTCCCTGCTGCTGAGATGGCATATCATAACAAGCAGGTTAACCAGATCCACCTCAAATTTGGTCAGCAAAGTCTTAAGACCTTGATGTTGCTTCATGGTGAAGATTGTGAGTTTTCATCAAACGATGTTGCTGTGACAATGCATTGTTCGCCATGAAATAGGAAGCAGTTTTTTGAGGGGCAAGAGATGCTTGAAAACTCATGAAACTTGCTACACACATCAGAAGGGATGTATTTTGTTGTCCGATATCGGTCTTGGACATGGGTGTGGCAACATGGCTCAATAGCACCCCCTACAAAATTTCAATGGAGTAGCCCTTGCTGTGCGTTTCACCATATGTCCAGACTTAGAAAAAAGCCTCTTGGAGCCATATCCTACAACCAACAGGAAGTCCAGTTATTTTCAATAAACTTTGAATTTGTAGTGCAATTTCTGCCATTTCCAGGGGTCGTACTTTGTCGTACTCCTCCTAGGCTCTGTAGTGCCCCCTAATTGTTTTTAGCCTTCAAATGCATTTTTGACGCCCTTGATGTATTCAAAAGCTCATAAGACTTGGCACACACCCATACGCACATTGCTCTCATCATTTTGGACATATTTCCCATTGGCCTTCATTAACTCCACCCACCTGGGAGTCAGCCATTTTGAATTTCTTGTATTTTTTGGTGAACTTTTTCAGATTCATTTCAAATTTGGTAGGTATAATTGTCAGATGAGTGTGAAGCTAAATTGCGAAGCAATTGTCAATATCTTGAAAGATGTTATAGGTCACGAGACAATGCGATTTTAGACAATTTACAAGTATGGATCTTTTGCAAACTTCTAGAGGATTCAACAGATTCACTTCAAGTTTGGTTGGCTTAAACTTAAGACATGTGTGATGCTAAATTGCAAAACTTTTGAGTTGCTGTGGCGGGGTGGGCAATTTGCATGCTTCACAATGAAACGGGAAGCCCTTTATGGGGGGCTTGGGATGCTTAAACTCACGAAACTTTGCACATGTGACAGAAGTGGTGAGAATTTACATCTGATATGGGTTTTGGACATGTTCATGGCAAAATGGCTCAATAGCGCCCTCTACAAAATCAAAGCCCTCCCCTTTAAATTTGAAGTAGATGTATGAAATTTAGGAGGCAGATGTATCATCCCAAGACTAAAAAAAAAAAAGCCTCTTGGAGCATACCGTAAACCCAACAGGAAGTCAGCCATTTTGAATTTTCTGTGCAATTTTAGGCCTTTCTTTATAATCAATTGCAGGCTCTGTACTTTAACAAACTCCTAGAGAATAAATCAGATCGTCTTCAAATTTGGGCAGTGCAATCTAAAGACATTCACAATGAAAAGTTTGATATTTTGATGAGCGGCGTGCCCGTGGCGTTGAATTTCCATATTCCGCCATAAAACGGGAAGTTGTAACTCAAATGTTCATTGTCTAATCTGCCCCAAACTCAACATCAAACTCATAGTCCTGAAGACATCTACGTGCCAATATTGAGTTCTTTTCCAGCGCCGCTGTGGGTGGCAGCCTGTTGCAGCAGCTCCCGTTCGCGGTTTGACTTTTTTCAGTTTAATCGTGAAGTTCATTAGTTCTCTTTTTTTATTCTGTTTTTTAGTTTATATTGTATTATATCTTTTTTTTAGTACTTAGTGTTGCTGTTTTTTGACATCTTTGGCGTTTTTGGACATGTTTTTTGGCCTTTATGGTAACAAGACTGCTGATGCCCTTAGAGACCGCGTCCTTAGTTACCGCTGGCAGCCATGGTGATTCCACTGTTTACACCAGGGATCAGCTGTTGGCTCTCCGTAACACAGCGGTGCTACCACCCGGGGAGAGACCTGAGCTTAGGAGGAGACGGGGAAGCCGAGCGGGGGCTCAGCGCCGCGCCAGGAGAAGACGTTACACACCCGTCCTCCCATCGATTATCATGGGGAATGTAAGATCTATCACCAATAAGATGGACAAAATGGCGGCGCTGACCCGGCATCAGAGGGAATACCGGGAGTGTAGCATCATGCTATTGACGGAGACTTGCTAACTACGCAAACTCCGGATACGAACGTTTCGATGAATGGCTTCCAACTACTTCGGGCGGACAGGACGAAGGAGAGCGGTAAGAGGAAGGGAGGAGGGCTGGCAGTGTTTGTTAATGACAGATGGTGTAACCCTGGGCACATCACTGTTAGAGCAAACCTGCGACAAGAACATTGAACTGCTAGCTGTTAGCATGAGGCCATACTATCTACCGAGGGAATTCTCGCATGCCATCATGATGGTAGCTTACATTCCCCCCTCTGCTAACGCTGAGGCTGCCTGTGATGTCCTGCTCTCAGCAGTAAGCAGGCTGCAGACACGGCACCCAAATGCCCTCCTCGTCATCTCTGGTGATTTTTAATCATGCCCCTCCGTCCTCCTCTCTACCCACATTCACTCAGTATGTTACGTGCCATACCAGAGACAACAGAATACTGGACTTATGTTATGCCAACACCAAGGATCTCAGGCCTGTCTACAGACCTTTTGTGCGCAGGCTGCCTGCTGTCCTACGCACAGTGAAGAAGTGGTCTAACAGAGCAGAGGAGGCCTTGAAGGACTGTTTTGACACTACTGTATGGGACATTTAGTGACGCTCATGGGGAGGATATTGACAACCTCACAGACTGTCTGACAGATTACATAAACTTCTGTGTGGAAAATACCATCCCCACTAGGACTGTGCGTTGTTTCGCCAACAATAAACCCTGGATCACTCCTGATATTAAGGCTCTCCTCAAGGAAAAGAGTTTTTGTATCGGGTAACAAGGAGGAGTTAAAGTGTCCAGCGAGAGCTGAGGAGGAGGATCAGGGAGGGGAAAAACAGCTACAGGATGAAGTTGGAGAGTCAGCTGCAGCAAAATAACACCAGAGGAGTTTGGAGGGACCTTAAAACTATCTCGGGCCATATGGACTCCAAGCCCTGGCCTGTGGGGGATCAGAAGTGGGCAAATGACCTAAACATATTCTTTAACAGATTCGATCAGGCATCTAACCCTCCCTCTGCCCTGTCCCCCCTACAACCATCATCACCATCTACCCTCCCTGCCTGCAACCCTCCCTGCCTGCAGCCCCCCCGCTCCCTCATCTCACCACTCACCACTCCACACAGCCCTCAGCTTAAAGCCACTTCATACAGCTACACCACAGTCGGGGCTGGGCCCATCTCCCCATTTCACACCCGCAAACACCTCCCTTTCAGCCCCCCTACAAGCTCAACCGGGCTGTTCCTCACAACATCTCAGGTGAGAAACGAACTGAGGAAGATGAGGGTAGGGAAGGCGGCGGGCCCAGATGGCATCAGCTCCAGACTTCTGAAGTCCTGTGCGGACCAGCTGTGTGGGATTGTTGAACACCTGTTCAACCTGAGTCTGAAGCTGGGGAGGGTGCCAAAACTGTGGAAAACATCGTGTCTGGTTCCTGTGCCAAAGACCCCTCACCCCAAGGACCTCAATGGCTACAGGCCAGTGGCATTGACCTCTCATCTGATGAAGACCCTGGAGAGACTGGTCCTTGTCCACTTGCGTCCGCTGGTGAGCCCATGTATGGACCCTCTGCAGTTTGCCTACCAACCCCGCATTGGGGTGGATGACGCTGTCATTTACCTACTTCACACATCCCTCTCTCACCTAGAAAAAGCTGGAAACACTGTGGATCATGTTTTTTTGATTTTTCCAGTGCTTTTAACACCATCCAGCCCAGGATTCTGGGGGACAAGTTGGAGCACGCTGGGGTGGACCATCACCTGGCAGCATGGATCCTGGACTACCTCACAAACCGGCCACAGTATGTGAGGTTACAGGACTGTGTGTCTGACACACTTCTCTGCAGCACAGGGGCTCCACAGGGAACCGTTCTGGCGCCTTTCCTGTTCACCTTCTACACAGCGGACTTCACCCATAACACTTCGAACTGTCACCTGCAGAAGTTCTCTGACGACTCTGCCATCGTCGGCCTCATCACCAACGGGGATGATGGGGAGTACAGAGAACTGACCCAGGGCTTTGTGGGTTGGTGTCAACAGAACCGCCTCCAGATAAATGCGGGTAAAACCAAAGAGCTCGTGGTGGACTTCGGCAGGCACAAACTCCCTTCACCTACACCAGTGAACATTCAGGGAACGGACATTGAGATTGTGAGATCGTACAAGTATCTGGGTGTTCACTTGAACAACAAACTGGACTGGTCAGACAATACGGACGCTCTGTTCAAGAAGGGACAGAGCCGTCTTTTTTTGTTCAGGAGACTAAGGTCTTTTGGAGTGCAGGGGGCGCTCCTGAGGACTTTCTATGACTCTGGTGGCATCAGCCGTCTTGTATGGGGTGGCATGTTGGGCCAGTGGCATCTCTTCCAGGGATAGGAAGAGACTGGACAGACTGGTAAAGAAGGCCAGCTCTGTCCTTGGATGCCCTCTGGACCCAGTGGAGGTGGTGGGAGGCAGGAGAATGGTGGCCAAGCTATCATCACTACTGGAGAACACTTCCCACCCCCTACATGTCACTCTATCAGCACTGGGCAGCTCCTTAAGCGACCAGCTGCTCCACCCTCGGTGTCTGAGGGAGAGGTACCGTAGGTCCTTCCTGCCTGCTGCTGTCAGACTCTATATAATCAGTACAACTCCCGGTAATCTACATTGACTGTCAATAAGCAGACTGTTCACTACTTTACTTCATCTGCTGCTGTGCATTATCTTAATACATATTTTTATTCATGATGTTATCTACTTCATCTGTTGCTGTGTAAATATTTTCATGTACATGTGTATTATATATGTGCAATATTTTTATCTTATCTATTGTTCATACTTACAAATGCACTCAGTCACACTTATTATTACTGTCTTTACTGTGTACAGGACTATTTTTCTATTTATTTTTATTGTATTATATTATTATTGTATTTCTATATGACACTTTTTTCTGGCTGTTGTAACGCTGAGAATTTCCCAGCTGTGGGACAATTAAAGGCTTATCTTCTTAGTCATAGCGCCACCTACTGGCACCAGGAAGTAAGCTTTGTGTGACAAACATCATACGACTTCTATGAAATTTACGTTGTGTGGTCCACACTTGGCATACAGCAACATAATGTGTTTAGAGTGTTCTCTAGAGCCACATAGGGGAAACAGGAATTGATAGAAAATGTGCATGTCTGCCGACAGTTGCGAAAATCCACAGCCGCGTCCATCGGTGTCCAGCCATCACCCCCACCCGTTCATCACTGCTTGCAGCTTTAATTAGGGCCAGAGCACGAAAGTGCCAGGGCCCAACGGTCCCTGATAACAAGTCCGATCTAATATTTATTATTATAATTTTCTTAGCCATGCCATGGTGGCTCTAGGGATGCCACTTTGGTCCAAACTGAAATATCCCAACAAATACTGGATGTTTTGTCGAGACATTCATGGTTCCCAGAGGATGGATCCTAATGACTTTGCTGATGGCCTGATTTACTGTAGCGCCAGCGGCAGGTTGGCATTTTTTGGCTAAGAGTGATATGTCTCCAGAACTATTGGTTGGACTTTAAATTTGGTATCCAAACTCATGTTTCCCACAGGATGAATTGTAATAACTTTGGTGATTTTGGTGGTCTGACATTTTATCTAGCACCATCATCAGGTCAAAATTTCAGTTTTAATACGTCCATGACCAAATACCTGCAAAACTAATGGCATTCCTATCAACCTCAGCTGCACTTTGTTTACTGCTAATTAGGTCATGTTAGCATGCTAAAGATGACCATAGTAAACATTAACCCCTTAAACATCAGCATGTTGGCGTTTTGCTAGCAGGGTGCTAGCATGCTGATGTTAGCATTTAGCTCAAAACACTCCTGTGCATGAATACAGCCTAATGGAGCCGCTAGCATGGCTGTAGACTCTGTTGGTTATTGTCTTGTAGTTAGGTCTGGGCACCTATTACATGTCTGTGTCCAGGGGCGACTGGTCTCAAAATCTGTCCATAACCAAAAGAAAGACAATGTTCTCCTTTTTTCTTTGAAAGAGACTGATGAAAATAAATCTGAGTAGCATGTGATACAGTAAAAACAAAAGGAATGATTTATTTTCTGCTTGACTGGCAAGTAATAATGGCACACAAATGACACACAAAATTTGTTACAGAACTTTTTTCTTTTTTTTGAGAAAAGTGGGAATATTATTGTAATGTGATAGCTCTCAGCACAGTTGTAACATCATGCAGGCACAGTGGACACATCACAAGGGGCCGCGTATGGAAGTTGTTTGCATGATGGGTCCATATGTGTTTTGCTGGGGGATCAACACATCAGTGTTCCCCTCCAAGCCTCCTCCCTCCCCTTCATTCCTCTTTCCAGGCCATATGTCTCATTTGACGTGTGAATGTGTATGTATGCATCAACAGAGTTCTGCTTGCTCGCACTGGTGCCCCTGTGTCTGAAATAATGCTGCAAAAGTGCCCACTTGGATGCCCAGGCCAGCCATTAGGAATTATGGACAGGGGGACAAAATTTTCCAAATTGGGCCGCTCGTCCACACCCACTCCAGCACCACCAACATGGGCAATTTCAAATAAGCTCTTGGCCATTAGCCTTACATATACTCAATATGATTACAAAGCACAAAATGTCCTGTCAGTAATTTCAAAACACAGAGAAAACATGTCTCTCAAATAAGACTGAAAGTTATATTCCTCCTTTCACCTTAAAACAAGGAATGGAAAATGTCCTCCAATGAAAGTAAAATTTAAAAATAAAGTATTGGTCAAACTGTGTGCAAATAAAATAGCCTAATGTTTAGAGTACATGACTGTCAACTGAAATGATGATAGTACTAATATAAACAGAGGTTTACCCGTTATAAAGGCAGTACAGCAGTGTTTTGTTTTTTTAAAATCTAAGTGAACATGCTAATGTTACTTAAAGGTTAAGATAGCTAGGGTTAGGGTTGTGCCCCCTTACGGTGCCCTTCCAGTGGACAAAACGCATATACCGCACTGCATCCAGCTGGTGCCCTTCATTTTTTTCACCCCTGCCCCACAAACAGCCTGAGTCCACTACTGCTTGCACATATGAGTGAGTGTATGTGTCCATGTTTGGAAGAGGTCTTAATCAGATTGTGTAGCTGAGTGAAATATGAAGATCTGGGTGATTTCATTAAGGCGGTGGAGTGATGGAGCTCATCACAGCTCACCGACACCTCGGATTTCTCTTTATTTATCCTCAACATTAATCCAACAAAACAATTCACCTAAGAGCCTCTATCTTTCACACTCGCACCACCTCCTCCTCTTATTTTACTTTGCTATGTGGAAAGCTGAGGCATACGGTTTATGTCTGTGCGCTTTGTTCCAGTGTGTATGCAATCAAAACAGAGGGAAGTGAAATGGAGAGCAGATAATGTATATAACTGGTTTATTTACTTGCTTTCACTTGCATCATTTTCCGTCTCAAAATCAAACTCTGCACACTAGGAGGCATGGTGAGCTCTGACATCACAGAAAAGCACCAAACAGACAGAGAGGGAGACGGCAAAATGGAGGATTGGCTAAAGGATGACGGGCAGACAGAGAGCAGCTTCAATGGAGAAAGCTCCAACAATGGACGATGACAATAGTTTGTTTTCAGCATCAGGCTTGTATCCCCGCCTCTAACAGCACAGGTTAGCCTGCAGTGCACAAGTCTGTATTTACATACAAACGCAGCTATTGTTCAAGACAAAGTGAAGACACATCCTGCTGTAAAGCAGCCCTGTTACTGGAAATCAGATTTTCTCATAATTTAATATTTCATCAATTGAACAAAAATGTTCAAATGTGTTTGAGTGCTTAGATTATTTTAGATTTTTTTGAAAACTATTTATTTTTTAACTTTTGATAGTGGTGTTTTTTTTTGTTTTTTTTCCCCCAAGCAGAACTCCAAAGCACATTGATTACAATTGGACAGAGTCCTGATAGGATACCTGATGAATCTGAAGAATTACAGATATCTTCCCAATCAGGAGCAGCATTTGACATAGACCAGCTCCAGTCAGAAAGTTGACCTAATTTTCATTAGAGGAGCTGCTGTGAGAATTGAGTCTTTTCATTCATTCATTCATTCATTCATTGATGGCGGTGAGAATGAACCAAAACATTCAATTCAGTTTTATTTATATAGCGCCATATCATAACAAAGTTATCTCAGGGCACTTTTTCGAATAGAGCAAGTCTAGACCGACTCTTTATATTTACAGAGACCCAACAGTTCCCACCATGAGCAAGCACTATGCGACAGTGGCAAGGAAAAACTCCCTTTTAACAGGTAGAAACCTCGAGCAGAACCAGGCTCAAGGTGGGCGGTCATCTGCCTTGACTGGTTGGGGGGAAGGGGGGAGAGAGAGAGCAGGAGGAAAGAACATACAGCAGCACAATACAGCATAGATATGGTAATGGCATTGATGTTAACACCAACGGAAACAACACTAAGAGCAACATTATAATAGCAATACTAATAACGAGAGAGAGAGAGAGAGAGAATCATAGGAAGTCCCCCGGCAGTCTAGGCCTATAGCAGCATAACTAAGGGGGGGCTCAGGGGTCACCTGAGGTCAGCCCTACTATAAGCTTTATCAAAGAGGAAAGTCTTAAGCCTACTCTTAAATGTGAGGAGGTTGTCCGCCTCCCGTACACAAACTGGGATCTGGTTCCACAGGAGAGGAGCTTGATAGCTGAAGGCTCTTGCTCCCATTCTACTTTTAGAGACTCTAGGAACCACAAGGAACCCTGCATTCTGGGAGCGCAGTGCTCTAGTGGGGTAATAGGGTACTATGAGCTCTTTAAGATATGATGGTGCCTGACCATTTAGGGCTTTGAAGGTGAGGAGAAGGATTTTAAATTCTATTCTGGATTTTACAGGGAGCCAGTGTAGAGAAGCTAATATTGGAGAAACATGTTCTCTTTTTCTGGTTCTTGTCAGTAAACGTGCCGCAGCATTCTGAATCAGCTGGAGAGTCTTAAGGGATTTATTGGGGCAGCCTGATAATAGAGAGTTGCAATAGTCCAGCCTAGACGTAACAAATGCATGGACTAGTTTTTCTGCATCTTTTTGAGATAGGATGTGCCTGATTTTTGCAATGTTACGTAAATGAAAAAAGGCAGTTCTTGAAGTTTGTTTTATTTGGGAGTTAAGGGACATATCCTGATCAAAGATAACTCCCAGATTCCTTAAGGTGTCGCTGGAGGCCAGGGCAATCCCATCTAGAAAAACTATATCTTTAGATAATGTGTTTCGAAGGTGTTCGGGGCCAAGTACAATAACTTCGGTTTTGTCTGAGTTTAACATCAGAAAATTGCAGGTCATCCAGGTTTTTATGTCGTTAAGGCATGCTTGAAGTTTAGCTAATTGATTGGTTTCATCTGGCTTGATCGATAAATACAATTGGGTATCATCTGCATAACAATGAGAATTTATGGAGTGCTTCCTAATAATATTGCCTAAAGGATGCATATACAAGGTAAATAGAATTGGTCCAAGCACAGAACCTTGTGGAACTCCGTGACTTTGGCGTGCATAGAGGATTCATCATTAACGTGTACAAACTGATATCGATCTGATAAATAGGATTTATCATATCTATTAACTGTACAATGGTGGAGAGTGTTTCAACTCCAACTGAGTGATGGGTCTTCCCTCTAGCAGATAACGTCATGTCAATTTCAGAAGTCGCACTCTCCAGTTAAACTTTCAAACTTTTTTTTTTTTTTTTTTTTTTTTAAGTAATCTTTTAAACTCGGTAGTCTCAGGTTCTGAGTTGCCCTGGACCTATCTGTACTGGACACATGGAGACAAAATTTAAATAAATGATCTCATCTGACTGAGGAGGCCAATAATCATACTTCCCAAAAATGTCTATCTGTTATATATCTACAGTATTTGAAAAGAAAACACAGTGGACTTTTTTAAATTGAACGTGTTGCATACAAATATGGCCGAGCCTTCAATGCTTTTTGTCATGTAACTGATATGATTTGACCTGAAGGCTGAAACAAAAATTTGACGGAATACAAAAATGGAATAATAATTAAGCGTATTGCACCTATTAAGAAATACCAATGCAGTGAAATGCAGTGTTTGGAGTTTTTCATTGCACATTTGATTTGGTTTTCACCCCCTCAGAGGAAAGCGAGTCCACCCAGCTAGCAAATTAAGCAGTGTGTAGCCATCTTCCCTCTTGCCTGATCTAAGAATAGCCCGAGGCCCCCTTCCTCCTCCACACCTGAACTAACTTGGTTGGATGCCTGAGGAAAATTATGGTAAATATTATGAAAGTCTGCTGTGAATTAATGATCATCCTCTTACCATGTAGGCCTTGGAAAATCCTACACCCTCCATTTTTTCTTTGACTCCCATGAGATTTAAGTTCCCAACTCTTTTATATTCTTACATTCTGTCCACTGGCCTGATATGTGATGTTTTTGTTATTTTATTTGTCTTTTTTTTTTTTTTTTACCTGGACTGAACTGCCACCGTTGTCCTACAGTTGTTTTGATGTGATAGTGAGAGGCCTGGCCAATAGGGAAAGCAGCAGGACAACAGATGAGACAAGAGAGATGCTCAGCAAGAGATAAGACCAAGGGACTGCGTGTGTGTGTGTGCGTGTGTACAAGAGACAAACTGAAAGGAACACTGCCAAAGAATAAAACAACAGAGAAAAAAGGGTTAATGATCAGCTCCCTTGCTGTATAATCCTGTCATATTTCCAAACCCTTCTGCGTATACTCATTTAATTGTGTGTGTGTGTGTGTACGTCATCACTCAAGATAGAGATGATGGAGTAAAGGCAGTGTAAACATGGAGATGGAGGAGGGAGCTTAACTGTGTTCTCAGCTCTCTCTATGCACAAACACAGACACATACACACAAGAAACTCATACATGCACACGTATACACACACACCATGACATTTGGATTCCATTAAAAGTCTTTGTCTCTGATCAATAATTTAATAACCTGAAAGGATGAAGGACTCATCATAATCAATAGAGCATCTTCGAGAGTGTGTGTGTGTGTGTGTGTAGAGTGGGACCCGAGAGTTAAGCTCCCTGTAAATGCATACTCCTCATGCATATGTGTATGCACGTGTGTGTGTACAGTGAGTTTATGGTGTGTTCTCACAGAGGAGCTTTCAGACTTTGACAGCTAGCCTCTGCTTTGTTCAGTGTTAGTCAGCAAATGCACACACAAACACACACACTCCACATCAAAGACTGTACATAAAGATGGACGACGCGTCTCCACTTCCTCCCACTGTACAAAAATGAAGCCAAAATATCGAATACAGGCGCTGCCATCTTGTGCCGATGACGTCATTTGTACTTGATTTTTCAGTTAGGCCCATGTCCCATCTGCTAACATGGGTGGGGTTTATGACCTATACTGCAGCCAGCCACTAGGGAGCGATGGAGATGTTTTGGCTTCACTTTTGGGGAGCTGTCATGTCATCCATCTTTATATACTGTCTATGCTCCACATACACATGGTTGTTCTGTATGTTGCTAGCTAGCTACAGCTAATGTCTGCACAGTTGGTGCATTGGCTGTGTGTGATGAATAAACATGGACTGCACAAAAGGTCCAGTGGTGATGAATTTCCGCTTTGCGTTCTGCCTGACCTTTAGTCACCTAACATACAGAAAATGAATGGGACTTTACTCTGTAGGGAAACTGCCATGAAATGTAGTGAGCACTTTCACACTCACAGAAGGAGGAATTTGTATTTTGGAGTGTAATGAACATTACAACCACTTGTTGAGTTTTAGTCTTGTTTCTAAATAAGAGACAAAAAAGTCTCTACCATGGCCGAGCAGACAAAGAGGTGAGCACCAGCAACAGAAACTTCAGCCAAGTGAACGCAGAATCCCAGGAAAAGCACACAGTAAATAAAAAAGTAAATGTCTGACAGTTTCACAGTAGTCACCTTCAGTTAGAATAAAATCCTGTGCTGCTGTTCTGTTCCTGTTTGAATGGGACTGCAGTGTGTACAGTGTGGCCCTCTGGATGTTCTGCGGCGTTGGCTTGGTGTCTGTTGTCAGTGTGGGTGTTTGTCTGTGTACAGGTATACGTGTCCATGTTAATACCTTTGTCACTTTTGTTTGTGCTTCTTCATTGTCATTCTGGAGAGAGTTAAGTACTTAATTATGCTGCAGCATCCCTCGCTCTCTAACACAGCTCCCTGTTTCTTTGTCTTTTCTCTCATTTGATTCCCTTTTATTCCTGATTCTCTCTCTCTCTCTCTCTGAGCATCTTTCTTCATTTACAATCTCCCACATACTCCCTCTTTCTCAAATTCCATTTCAGTGTCTTGCTTTGGCAGGACATGCTGAGCTAGTGCCAAGGCAATAATGAGAACTGTCAAGCAGCGACAAATGAACAGGTGAGAGAGACGCATGGAGAAAGAAAGAGAGCGACAGAGGGAGAGAGAGACATGAATATGAAGTACTGCTGTGACTACTGACAGTCCACTCACGCATGCATGGACACACTCCCACCCCGCTCTCTGAGCCCACATTACAGGGCTCCACCGATGTACACTTTCACGGCCAACACACATGCTGATATTTTGACATTAATGCTGGCCGATACGGATATATTCTGCTAATGTTCAACAGTGGTTTGAAACATTTTCAAACAAGGACTTAGCTTTTCATATAGATGTCTCTTGATCAAAACACTGACAGCTTAATTAAGATTTTTATGGCAACTCAAAGCTCTTGTTTCAGGTTCGAGAAGGATCGTCATCTTGGTTAAAAGAATTGTTCGACATTTTAACCCTCTAGACCCCATAGCGCCCATTCTATATTTCACTGTAGCGCCCGTCATTTTAAAATCCTTCCCAGTGTATCAAAACACAGAAAATAAAGTCCTGAGCTTTGTATTGCAGATACGTTAAGTTGTCATCAATAACCGGAACTGGAAATATACATTGTAACGTTGAGATCTGTTTTTTGTTTTTTTTCGCGGGTTTCCACCCGGTCTCATTTTCCACTTGTAAATCTAAAAAAGCTCCGCCGACTAAGCATCCCCATCTTTATAATCTTTTGGATGCCATAAGATTGTGTTGTAACAAAGATCCTGACCCACTGTGCATTGTGCAAAGTGACAAAGACATTGTGGGTTTAATTTTTTTGCTTGAAATCCCATCACATAATCGCCAGCAGCGGGACCTCTCACTGCCGGAGAAGGACGCCGTTTTCCAGGGGGCAGTGCGCCGAAGAGTTGGTAGGGAGGGCTGACTGCCTAGAGATTCACACCGCTACATATAAACATGTTCCACTCTGTATACGTCACTTTATACATCATGCATATCATGCACAGATTTCCCCCTATTCTTTACCCATTTTCTGTGTATTCTGTATGTTTTCATGATATAAATAGTGTATAATGTATGTATTTATTTAGGTTTGTATATGTGTATTTTATAGATAGATAGATAGATAGATAGTATAACACATAATGTGGTTCATATTCAATTACCTGTTTATACAATAGACAGTAGTGCTGTGTTAGTTATGAAACGCTCATCTGTAATTTATAGACCTGGAGACGATGTGACAGTGTGACAGAGAAAGTGTGTGTGTAAACTATAGTACATAAATGTGTGCCATATTGTGTGTGTGTGTGAGTGTGAACCGTAAACAACAGACTGCAGATGGAGTGGAGTGTGTGTTTGTTTCCTGTGTGCTGACAGAGAGTCTGCAGACATTTCACCAGACCGGATTCCTCATTCAGTGGTTCAACACACAATGGTTTGGCTTTTTATAGTGTGAGACATACTGTTACCATTAGCGTTTAATTTTACATTTGATGTTTATTTGCATTTGAGCTGCTCTTTTTTATTTGAAAGTTACACATTTTCATATAAAAAAGGTGCATTTTACTACACTGAAAACTCCTCCTTAGAATCGAGTTTATTGCCAAGTAGGTTTTCACATACAAGGAATTTGCTTTGGTATTTTGGTGCATAACAATAAACAAACATAGTAAGAGAAGAGAAAATTAACAAAATATTTTTTTTTTTAAAAAGTTCTACAACAGTCTAGACATAAATTGAAAATGGAAGAAAATTGACAATAAAAACATGGAAACATATAAAAATGATTAAATGAATTAATCATACATACACACACACACAGACTGCTTATTAAAACATGAAAGTGCTGTGATAATATAATAGAAAGGTGGCATACTGTCAAATAGTCTTGGCAGAAATCTTACATTATCTGATATGAAAGTTGACATTTATCTATATGATCTGTTTGTAATGTATAAAATAGGGCTACATATTGTCCAGTGTGCACAGTACAGTACAGGGAATAAATATTATTCTCTATTCTGTACTAATTATAGTGAAATAAACTTTTTTCAAAAGCTTTTTCCAAATTTGACCTATTTGATCACATTTTGGAATGTCAAAATCCCTCTGCACTGGTAACTGCACTGCTGGCCTGTGGAGGGCTCTCTTCATTGGATGGGATTGAAATGAATGAATGGCTTTAGTGATAATAACAATTACACTTGTTAAACACCAAGAAATGAAAGAGCCAATTTGATGATCAGATCTCACTCCAACCAAGTCCATTATTCTCCTGTATCAGGACACCACATGGCTCTTATCACAGCTTTACAATGGACGCTACTCACCACAGGAAGGTGTTTAATTCTCTCAAGACAAATAATTAATCAGATCAACAAGATGCTGCAAAGACAGTTGAATAATAGAAGGATGTGTGTTTGATGGTGGAGAGTGTCAACTGTGCCTGCACTAAAACCAAGCTTTTATTGTTGTTGTTTTTTTGAACATTTTGAAACATGCATTGTTTGCATCCATGTTTACTTGCTAGCACTCTTCTTCACTGCCTTTTCTGGTGCATTGTTGTGTTTCTTGGTACGAGTGACCAAGTTGCTTTTTTTGTGTGGCAAGTGTACCTGCTGTCATTAGTGATGTTTTGTGATAATACACCCTATCCAATTGTAATAGCAAATATGTGTTGATATATTAATTGTATTTTCTTTGTAATGTTATTTATTGTGTGAGTTCATCATGGTGATGCACTTTTTTTGTGATAAACCTCATCAGGGATCTATAAAAAACCTGAAATCTTCCTCCATTTCTTGGAAGTATGTCCCAGGGACACACTTACAGACTTTATACTGTAACACAATCAAATAAAGGCAAAAAATGCCATGAAAACTATGAAGTCAAAAGCCCAACTCGATATAACCCTGATGACATCACACGGGTTATATTGTTTTTACTTTAGGATGCTCCCTCCAAAGCCACAGAAGACATTATACACCTGTTTTTACAGGCAAACTGGTCTTCATGTGTAAAATCTTTGGAGCGCCCCTTTAAACTTTGATTTTTTATTTTGATACATTTTTTTGCCATTTCAAAAGAGTTCAAATACAGATAAGAAACATGAGGGGAGAAAAGAGTCTGACATTCAAGAAAAAGTCCCCAGATGGAATCGAACCACGACGTTGCAGTAATGGTGCCTTATTTTTAGGGCGGTGCAACAAGCAGTGTTCTATATTGCTATCCATCTCAGATAGAAAAAAAGGATATGTTGTTGACCTCACTTGTTGTTCCACCATTTTTCAGACATCAAGATGTATCTGAAGGTGTAATCTCTAGAAGGGAGATGGGCTGGTGACCTCTTCAATGGTCAGTACACTCCACCTTCTCCCCATTACAACACAAGTTAAGTAAACCTCGTGAAATAAAAAAGGAAAAAATGAAAACAAAGTAAAGTGTGAACTCCCAGTTCCAGCATAAGACACATTACTGATTAATCTGAAAAGTTATTCACAAGAATGTCTTAAACACACTGATATGAATGCACACACAAAGGTTCAGCCATGCAAGGGTCAAATAAGCATGGAACTACACAAAAACGCTCTTGTGTCAAGATGAGTGTACACAACCCTCACACACATTCAACAGTGGGAGCATGCAGTATATGAGCAATTGAGTGGATGGAGAAAGAGGATCCTTGAATCCATCCTTCAGACAAGCCGACAGCAAGAGGAGGACAGAAGGCGGAGGACGATAGGGGGAGATAATGAAGGGGAGCACGGGATGAATGGAGTGGCAGATTAGAGAGGAGGAGAGTAAATTGAAAGTATTGAGTGGATGGGAGAGGAGTGGAGGGTCGAAGAAAGAAGCAGCAGAGAGTGGGGCGAGTTGGCAGTCAAAAGAGGAATGAGAATCAGAGAGGCGAGAGAAAATAGGTCTCCAAGCTGAGGACAGGAGAATGTTTGAAAAGAGAACAGACAGGTAAAGGTGAGGGCAGAGATGCGGTGCAGGCTGCAGTGGAGGGCCACATCAAAGTGGAGGGCTAGAGTTGGAGGAAGGAGGATAAAGTCCTGAAAGAGAGACACAAGAGGGACGGACATTCTCAGTTACAACACATACTGAATTTAACACACTTACTGTACATGATAGTGGAACCATAATGACATTTTTAATAACATTTGTAAAACTATAAAATTAGTAAATCACAAAAAGAATTGTGTGATTCTTTAAATGTGTTGTGATTTATTCCTGCTTTGGAGCTTACTTTCCACAAGAACAATTTGAACCTTTAAGAAATGTTCTTTAAAGCACCACTCTAAACTAACCTAAATTACAGGAGCACAGTGCAGTGAAGAGCTATCGTAAAGCTGTGTTCAGACTGAACGCAAAAAGTGTATTCTAGAGGCAACACTGTGGCGGACTGAAAATATTTCACCTTGGTGCAAAGATTTGCACTGTGTGGCTCCACTTCATGAACGAACAGAAACATGTGTACAAAGGAGAGAACCTGGAGGAAACTGAGCTGGAGTTCCTGGTTAAAGGATGATACTGGTTTACTACAACATGGATCTTATTTTTGCAGTTTCGGGCATCATTCCTATTGTTGAACAACTATGAAAACTATGAAGTCAAAAGCCCAACCCAAGATAACCCTGATGACTTCACATGGGTTATATTCTCTTTACTTTAGGAAGCTCTCCCCAAAGCCACAGAAGACATTATACACCTGGTCTCACAGGCAAACTGGTCTTTGGAGTGCCCCTTTAGACTTTTATTTTTCATTTCACTTTTAATGGACAGTGCAGGCGAAAAGGGTCTGACATTCAGGGAAAAGTCCCCAGATGGAATCAAACCAGGGACGTTGCGGTTATGGGGCCCTATTTTTGTGGCATCACAACAACCAGCACAAGCAGTGCTCCGACGGTTTAGTATTTTCCTGACCTTGAAATTTGCTTCGCCCGTCAGTGTGATATTTTGGTGCCCAGCACAGAGCACATGGTGTTGAAACGTTTTTTGTGTCTCAAAGAAAAAATCTCAAGGCACAAAAGTACCTTGCAGCAGATGTCTTCACATGTCCAAAATGTTGGAATCAATTCTAGAACTAATTAAAGTCCTATTTTCACCTCCTGCACCAACAAAAAAACATTCTGCAGCCAGCTGGGTGATAGAAACAGAAGAGAATCGTTTCCTAACCAATTCAATATCTGTGAATGAAATTCAGAAAAATAATTGTTATTTGATAGCAAATCTTGAATTCTTCTATTTATCTGATTTTCTCCCACGTGACTGAAACCTGTGGCAGTAAAACAAGACCCTACATGACCCGATTATGAGTGTAATTTGGACCCAGTCTGACTTTGTCCCAGGTCGGATCTCGAACGGTCTCAGCTCCTAAGAACAGAGTGGACCTGTGAAGACCTCTACCTTCCAGTTGGTCCTTTGCATGAATTTACTGAAGACATTATTGCTGCTATGTGATGGACCCTTTTGATTTTGCTTCTGGTGCCTCCCACAGGACAAACTTTACTTTTTGACTCTCCTACTGGTAAGGCTCTGTATATTGTTTGTTGCTTTCAACGCTTTTCTCTTGTGACATGTAAACCTGTGTCCTGCACATAGTTCATGTCTTCAAACCAGTTAATGAAGACATTACAAATACTGGCCATTATGTGCTCTTTTTTTCACAACCCATGTATCCAAATGCTGTAATTCATCATTTTGATAGGGTTTGAATGCATAAAATATAGTTTGATACTTTTGCAAAGCTGGTTTTGTTTTGGCAATATAGTTTCTGTCAAAAAGCCATGGTAGTAAAGCCAATAAATCAAAGTAAATTGACAAATGAAGGTAAAAATGATGAGAGAGGAAAGCATGAAACAGAGAAAAAGTAATAACTTCAGTGGAATGGGGTCAGAGAGATGGAGAGAGAGAGGGAGAGAGAAACAGATACATGGACACAGAGAGAGAATAAAAAAGACATGGAGCAAGCTGGAGGAGGAATCGACAGCGATGAATAGCAGCACGGGGGGAAATAGCCAGGTGAGGACGGAAGGGATGGATAGGGAAAGGGCAGAAGAAGAAGAATGATGGAGGGTTGTAGTGGCGGTGTGTGTGTGGGCTTGGTGGCAGCAAGGGGATGTGGGAGGGGAGGGAGCCGAGGAGCCGAGGGCGATGAGAACATTATGGCTGGATAATGAAGAGGTTCCACGCTGTCAGCCAACACCATTCACCCTGCATGGCTCTGACCCCAAAGTGTCAACAAGCTAAACGACCGAGCAGCAGCGCATTACTGCATGTACACATACACACACACACACACACACACAGGCATGCATGCACACACGCAGACAGACAAGCAGATGATGCTTAAACACAAATGTTTGTCTGTCTATGAATAAGTGTATCAGCGAATTATTTGTGTAAATGCAAACCAATATTGTACACAGACATGTTAATAATGCAGTAATAATTGTTTCTACATGATCACAATGTACCATGTGTGAGTGTCTGTGTGTACTGTATTCACACAAACCTAATAAATGACATATATTCTGATTCGCTCACACACACAGACAGACAGTGGCTCTCGGTGCTCTGCTGTTTGCAGAGTAAATATCATCTTCTTTATTGGTATTCAGAACAGTAAAATTCAATAAATTGAGTCAACAGAGGTTGTTTCATAAAGCTAATCTCTGCTCACACATCACATCACAGCACAACACAGTCACTGCGAGAAAATGGAGTTTAGACCAACTGAAACCTACCTTCAATAGTCTATTCACTGTCTGTGTTCCTCTATCTCTTTGTCTCTCTCCCTCTCGTCTGTCCCTGTCTCCTTCTCTATGTCTCTCTGTATCTCTACCCTCCCAACCCGTCGCTTTATCACACATTTGCACATAGGCACAGCTTTTCCTCTTTTATTCCTTCTTCTGTGCCACTCTATCTCCGTCTCTCACTGTCTGTCGTTTTTCTGGCTGCCTGATGCAAAGCCCTATCTGGGCAGCAAAATGCTCTTTTTGTCACTCGGCTTCTGTTTCAGTTCTAACTCCACTCTGCTTTATTAACCTGACAGGACAGAAACCTGTGTTGTTGAAGCACTTCACTATCAACTGTGTTAGTAGACTTTATATTACATCTGCTGACAGACAACGGCAGACAATGGTAAGTACATGGACGGTTTCAATTTTGACAAAACAATTGATATTCATGTACTGTAAACCAGAGGCAGAGGCCTTTATTCATAACAGGCTTATATAATAGACCAGTCTTTGTTTTATAAGTACATCATATCATGTTTTAGTAAGAGGACTTCCTGTTTTCTGACCTGTCCCTATTTTAATTAGCTGTTTCCTCCATATTTACCCACTGTCTTGATAACTTCAGTAGATTGTACATTTCCACAGCACTAATTCCATCAGTACAACAGAGTCAAGTCATACTGCTCTGTTTCTCTTTTTAACAGCAACAAGTGGTTACTTACTTATTCATTACAGTCAGCTCTACTTTGCAGCTTTTTGTTCAATGTTAAGCTACTGTCAGTAAAACGTAACACTTCCTTAACAGATGTTTCACATTAAAAGCCTTTACGAGATTCATTCATTGAAAATTGAGCTTGAAGGTTCATTCTTGATCTTCAATTCAATTCACTTTTATTTATATAGCTCCAAATCATATCAAAATTATCTCAGGGCACTTTTTCAGATAGAGCAGGTCTAGACCGTACTCTTTATATTTACAGAGACCCAACAATTCCCACCATGAGCAAACTAGGCGAGAGTGGCAAGGAAAAACTCCCTTTTAACAGGCAGAAACCTTGAGCAGAACCAGGTTCTGAGTGGGTGGTCATCTGCCTCGACCAGTTGGGTTGAGAGAGAGAGAGAGAGAGAAAGAGCAGGAGGAAAGAGAACATATAGTAGTACGGTACAGTTCCACATAGAGATGTAAAGTAATAGTTGTGGTAATGGCATTGATGTTAATATTAATAAAAATAATACTAATAGCAATATAATAATACTAATACTAATAATACAACAAATAACAATAATAACAGCAGCGGGTGCAGAGCAGGAGCACGGGGGCAGCAGATGGCCTACAACCATAGATCCAGACTCTACAGCTCCGGAGGCAGAAATAGTAGTTTGAAAAAATATTATTAACTCAAGGTCCACTTACTAGATTTCTTTTACAGCTTTCACACAATTTTCTTGGCCTTCATCACTTTCAGCCACACATCATGACCTTCATCAGTGGATGGAGTTTATTATAATATAATCAAAATTCCATCCACTGATGAAGGCAACAGACATGGAAAGAAATCTAGTAAGAGGACCTGAAGTTAAGAATTATTTCAAACTTCATTTGAAAATACTGCCTTCATATCAGGCATTCAAACAGCACATTCAAAAATATCTTTCATGAGGACTGTAATTGCTTTAAATAGTCAAGTTTCTCTTTTTCATGCTGCTCAGAACCTGTTTTATTGTGCTATATGTTAATGTTGTGCATGTTCTTATGTAACCATGTGCAACTACACTGTGCTGCCATTTTGGCCAGGTGTAAAAGAGACAATGCTTCTAAAGACACTTTTGGTTGGTTGTTTTCAACTGGTTAAATAAAAGTCAAATAAATAAATTAATGAATTATCTGTTCCTTTGGTTGACCACAAAAGAAACAAAGCAAGTGATGTGCAAGTTGCCTTACTCATCTTGACTTTTAAAGTGAAACTTCTGCAGGAAGTGTTAAGTCTCTTTGACAGTATAGCTTAACATCGAAAAAAATCATTGTTATAAAGAGAAACTTTAAAAAGAACATTTTTGCGGCAATTTTAAGCCTTTATTACAGACACACAGTAGAGGTCCCCAGGACTTGACCTGATGAAGTTAATGTTGTGGGACTGTACACTTTGCTGAATTTAGGGTTAACTGTACTATAACAGCTGGCTACCAATTACATGTCATTGTTGGTCATAGATTTGGAGATGTAACACAAATCTATTTTCTGTATCAGTACATGTATCCGTTCATGTCACCAAAATATCTGTATTTGGATTGTACCTGAAGTGGGTGTGGCTTATACCGGAAGGTGTTAGAAATTGTCCAGTCTGCTTAATTTTCTGCATTAAATTGTTTCCTACTGCCATTTACACACCTCATAAATGTAAAGTTTAGTTGCCAACAAAATCATGTAATATTTTAACCATTTACGTGAATTAATTAAAAAATAAAACACCCCACCTTTAATAAAAGAAAAAAAAGAGGCTAAACTGAGTCGGATGTTTTTCATACCTGTTCAGAGCGCATTATCTGTACATATACGAATAATGTATTCATTGTCATGATCCCTAGGACTCTGTGTGTTTTTTGTCTTGTTTCCTGTTTTATTTTGAAATCACTGTTCTTGTTTCCTTGTGTGCCTTTTATTTCCTGTCTTTGTTTTCCCTCCAGTTTTGATTGTTTTCACCTGTGTCTTGTTACCCACCTGTGTCTGTTTCCCTCGTTGTCTCCTCCCCTATATATACCGGTCCTCTCCCGTTGTTCAGCAACATCATTGATGTTGATGATGTTGTTGGTTGTCTCTTCGCGTCGTGTTCCTGGTGTTTCCCTGCGAACCAGTTCCTGAGCTTTGTAAGTTTATTTTGTAGTTAATAAATTGTTGAGTTGCTTCAGTCTCCTCGCCTGTCTGCATTTGGGTCCTCTCCCTGCTGCCTAGATGGCATTCCATGACATTCATATTCAGTTACAGCCATATCCCAAATACTGTTTGCTTGGAGAACTCTGCTGGCAGGGTTACCAGGACCAGCAACAACTTCCTGCCCAAAGTCAGCTTAAAAGCCATCTAATGGAAGCAGAGAGCCAAAAATGTCGTGTCCATTTGGAGAGCTTTGCATGATCAAGCTGTCAAATGAGACAAATTCTTCTCCTTCACACACATGAAACTGCACTCTCACTCTGTACTTTGTGTTGTAGAATACATGCAAATCAATCAACAAATAGTAGACCAGGTTTAGGTCATCGGGCATCTCAGAATCCCTTCTGGGAGTTGAGCTGAAAGTTATAGTTGGACTAAAAATCCTTCTACCTCACAGCAGGAATGTGGAATTATTTATGAAGGTTTCTACACTCACTCAGTTCTCCTTTGAGAAAGAATGACATCATTTTATGATACTTAGAACCATAAAAGTGGAATGAATGATGATGTCATGTAGATACAATTTGGATTCACCAGTCAAAACGCTGATCTGAGTGCTAGGGTATGATATTAAATAAAAAACAAGTAGTATCACTTCATCCATTCATTTGCTTTTTTAAATGTTGAGTTTGAACCACCGCTTTCCTGCACTCTCAGATATGTTTATTATCTGTTGCCTGTATAGAGTTAGGGCTGCCCCCTGAAGGTCGATGAGGCGAATCATCAGTGGGTCGAGGCAGATGACCGCCCACCTAGGGCCTGGTTCTGCTCAAGGTTTCTACCTGTTAAAAGGGAGTTTTTCCTTTCCACTGTCGCATAGTGCTTGCTCATGGTGGGAACTGTTGGGTCTCTGTAAATATAAAGAGTCAGTCTAGACTTGCTCTATTCGAAAAAGTGCCCCGAGATAACTTTGTTATGATATGGCGCTATATAAATAAAACTGAATTGAATTGGGAGTCTCCTCAGTCGACTGAGATTCTTCATGTCGAGCAGTCAGTTTTTTTTCTTTGTTTTCTATTTTGTCAGAGTGAGCGCTTCCCCCTCTTTCACGCTGCTCTCCGGGGTAAAATCGTTCCACTATGTCAAGTCGTCCCATCCACTCGGTGAAGATGTCTGCACCTGAGGACCCGGACCCAGGGTGAGTCTGAATGAGACGGAGGCAGCTGCCCAGAGGAAGAGAGGCCTTGCCCGGTCAGGTCTGAGGTAACGTTATCTTCTGCCTTCTGCTTAGAAGTGATGAATTTACAACTCAGAGCAACTTCATACAATATAGTCTCTGGCTTTTGTTTGATGTCTAGCGTTGGCAAAAAAATTTGTTAGCGTAGTTAGCACATTATAGCACGGAGGGCTAACTTAGCTTGTTTACTATATTGTGCAAACGCCGCTGTCACTGAACGTCCCGCTGAACCCCGTTCAAAAATCTGGCAGTTCAATAAAGCTTTGCTTGATAGTCTATAGGGAAAAAAAGGAACGAAGAGTCGAATATTCATATTGAACAGCCAAATCCGATTCAACTTACAAAATTCTGAATTGGGTACAGGCAAAACCAAAAAACAGATGTGATCAATGCCAAAAATAGATGTTTATATTATCTAAATAGACATTACATAAATTGACTTGGCTCCATTTCTGCAGAACTAACCATGACAGGGCTGAAAAAATACGTCTCTTTATGGATCATCATGCATGATAAATTCAGTGATATTATTTAAAGACATACAGGGCACTGTGTCATAAGATTCCATTCCTCCAACATCTCTCCATCTATTCATTCATCTGTCCATGCATACTTCCTTTCATTCTTTCTTGCTGTCACCTCTTCTCTGCTGTGTATCCCTGTGCTCTACAGTACAGTGTGTCTGTATTATATCCACCTACTCCTCTTTCATCCTTCCTTTCTTCTTTACCTCCCACTCTCTCCCTTCTGTAGTCTTCCTCTCTCTCTTTGTCTGTCTCCCTCCCACTCACTCTTCCTCTCCTTATGTGTTTTTGTTATCTTTTCCATTGTCACTCTTAAGGTGAGGATAGCCAACATTTCAAAATAAAATGTTTTGTTAATCAAGTTTGTTTTCTCTCTCTTAGTCTCTCTGTTTTGTGTCTCTCCATATCTCTTACTCTTTGTTTTGTCTTCCTCTCTTTCGAAGTGTGTGTGTGTGTGTGTGTGTGACTCCCACTTTGGATTTTTTTAGAATTAAGATGTTTCATTAAGTGGCATTGAGAGTGAAGCCTCTCTCTCTTCTTGTCTTGCTGATAGTCGGTCGTGTGTGTGTGTGTGTGTGTGAGTTTGTGTGTGCGCATGTGCATGTGCGTGTTTGTTGTGGCATTGGCTGGATGAGGAGAAAAGCCTCTGATGGCTCCAGTCACTCTCCCCTGAGCCTGTCGGATTAACTGGGACACACAAACACACAACGAGACAAACCACACAAACACACTTACAGTATGTATACGCGCTGCAAAATATGACTGCCAACTGTCCATGCATACATTCACATGCATACACCCACACACACATGCACACACTGACATCAAATTTAAAGGGACAACACACACATAAGACAAAGGTTTGTACACTGTATTTCATAACACATAGATTAAATCAGTGCACACAAAGAAATACTTGCATACTGTAGATGTATGCACATACACACATAAGCGCACACCAAAATAAAATGAAAGAAGGTGACACACACACACACACACACACACACACACACACACACACACACACACACACACACACACAGAGATCCAGAAAGACAAATATATACTGTCCATGCATGGCTACAAACAGACTAAATGCACAAACACACACTCTGTCGACGTTGGTCATACTGAGTTTGATTCCAGGAAGTGTTGCCCTGGTTGTTTTTAGTCCTGGACATTAAATATTTAAAGGGACCAATCACACAGTTTAATTGAATCTGAGGCCCCTCCCTCCGGGGGCGACGGGCTCCGATCACAGCCAATTAGAGGCAGATGAGCCTGACAGTAATGGGTGCTATCTGTTAGTCCCTGGAGAGAGAGAGAGAGAGTGTGCGTGTGTGATGAGGTGCAGGGTAGCTTGTTGTGACGCACCTACACACTTACCGACCACCCATTCACACACGCGCACACACACACAGACACATACACACGCCGCACACAGACACACACTTCATAAATATGATTTTTGCTGAAGGAAGGACAGTGCACGTGTGTCTGTGTGTGTATGCGTGTGTGCATACTGTACACATACGCATCTCCATGTGCAGATTTGTGTGTGTATGTGTGTGTGTGTGTGTGTGTGGAGAGAGAGAAGGGGGACATGCAAATCTATGTTAACCTAATTATTCTGTTGGTCCCCTGTGTTTTCTCATTAGAACTCGCTGCCAGCAGGGACCAGGGAGAGAGAGAGAGAGAGAGAGAGACATTTAATAAGGGGGATTGAGCTGCAAATGAATAGAAAGCAGAGAAAAAGAAGAGAGATGCAGAGAGATGAGTGTTACAGAGAGACAGAAGACAGCTTGTTGAAGAGCCATAAACTCCCAGAGTGACTCACCAACACACACACACACACACATATCCAGATTCAGAATTGCTTTAATGTACAAAAGTTTAGTGTTTTGCCATAAAATGATTTATTTTAAATTTTGTAGTTGCACCATGTAAGCATAATATTAACTGAAATAATAAAAAAGATGTCGACACAGGGCGGGGCTTGAAGAATAAGGCTGGTGATTGTCTATGTTTTTCCTATTGTCAACAAATCCCATGTTCAGACTCTCTCTCACTCTTTTCATGGGATTTGTTGACAATAAGAAAAATACAGCCTTATCTTTTAACAGAAGTGGGGCTGATAATGTAATGTTCCTCCTAAGGATGACTCTATGGGATCATTAAATCAAAAGGGTTCATCCCCTTGAATTTATTCTTGTTGTTACTGAAATTTCTTGAGTTGACTGCCCTTTATTGTTGTTATTGTAATGGACAAGGGTGGATACAGATATGTTAGTAACAGGAGTTAATGTCAGTGTGTTTGGATGTGTTTTGGGAATAGTGGAAAGGAACAATTCCACAAATATTGGAGAGGAAGCAGACAACCCCAAGTGATGATTCAGACAGAGGACTGCACTAGCAGGAACTTCAATCTACTTTCACCACTGCTTAATACAAGAACATCATCTATAATACTTCTACAATATGCTAGAGAGAGGAGGAATCTGGGGGAAACAGGCTGTACGTACACTGTTTTTATTCTGTTTCTGAATAAACTGATGATGGATCGTTGTTGCACTTTTGACCTTTGAGGGTTAACTTTATGTCATCCTACGTATCCTACTTAATCATCCATCTCTCTCTCCACTTACTCTCCTCAATCAAAACAGTCACATTTGCCAGCTGGAATCTTGACTTGTTATTTGGAAATGTTTCAGCTAGTTTATGGATTCTCTGTGTTTTAATAATTCCTAATTGAGCCAAAACATCCATTCATAGAGACAAATCACATGCAGATCATCATCTCAGAGGGAGTGACAGTTAATGAGTTTATCATTGAGCATGTGCTGTATGTTTCATTAGTGATATGATTTGAAAAGAAAGAAATTAGATTACACACCATAACTCTCGCTGCTTATCCACTCTGCAGCCTGTATGAGCACTTAATGTAAAATGATACCTCTAATTCATTTCCAGAAAAAAAAGGCCCAAAAGCCCTTTCCTAACTGTGACATAGATGGCCTCAATATATTGCACAGTTTCTCCTTCAGTTCACTTCCTCCCTTCCTCCTCCACATGTACCATTCAACAGTGGGAGATTGGTCAGCTCAGAAAGACATCAAATGTAGTTATGCTGAAATACAAGTGCTCATTAAAGCATAATTCCAGTTTGTTACAACATGGGTCTAGTTTTGTTGCTTTGGCTATTGTTTCTGTTGGCTACGATAACATTGCACTCACCAAGTAACTGCTTACATCTGGGAACTTGTTAACATTGCTACAACAATGTCAGAAGGTAACAGTTTAGCCGGATTGTATAATCCATTTCATTTGAAGTTAAAAATGCAACGTTACATCATCCAAAATGTTGGTAATAATCCCTCACTGTACACAAAAACTGTGCACATGCAAGTAAGTCTGTAAACTGATGGTGTGAATCATTTTACAGTTTGCCTTTGTATGTCTTCCACACAAGTTTGGCTAACCTGGGGGTTTGTTTAAAGCTGCAGTAATCAATATTATACTGTCTTACTTACGTGTTTAATGATGTACGAAGTTAGACAGCAAGCTAAACTCCATCCATTAAAAGCATTTTCCGTCATTTATTTCTGTCGTACAGAGTAGATGCAGACATATTGGCTCTACAATGAATTTGAGTAAAACTGCAAAAGAAATAAAATACACAAATCACAAACTGCCTTCCTTACAGAATATTCATCCAATTACTTTATAAGAAATATAGCTGCATAACATAAATTAACATTCTTCTGGAATATGACGTTAACTATGCTAACAGTGTTTACCGTTCGTGCTAACTGCTAGCATAATCTTAACAATCGAAACAAACAGATTACTCTGAGAACATACACAATCACTTATCAGTAAAGCATCTATGACATGTACAGAGTAAAAAACGACTTACAGCCATTGCTCTTGTAAACGTAAACAAGGATCGGTGACAATTAAATCAGGAGCTCTAGACACTGCTACGTGTAAACCAAGAGTGAATGGCAGTGCATTGTCGATCCTGGAATTATAGCACTACCGTTACTGACCACAGAGGGGAGCAGTTGCAACTAAAACATAAATGAAACAAAGTCTATTAAAGAGAATACAGAACAAATATCTTTATGTTAGCAATGGATCAATTATGAACCCACAGAGAATTATCATCAATTCTGCAGTTCCCATCAACTCTACAGAGCATTTTAACATCTTTTAGCTCATTGCTTTGGTTTTACAGCCTGCAACCTTTGGTCTTATTAACCTTGTTTCCTGCAACAGCAGGCAACTGTTGCACCCCACTGTCCACTACCTGCCCATCAGCAAACAGCAGACAGACACAGTTAGAAACTAGCTGGTGAACATAGTGGAGCATTTAGCAGCTAAGGAGACAGATATTTACCTCAGGAGTTGGTGGAGACCAAAAACAGAGCTAACAGAGAGGGAATACTGGACTGAGATTCATCAGGCAGACACAAACACAACTGCAAATGAATGCTAATGTTGATCTGTCTGCAGGATGTGTAAATAGGTAATTGTTAGCTAACATGTTAGCAATAACAATTTTATAAGGTGATAAATATGTCAATCTTGTTTTTACAGCTTGTTGTACTGCCCTCAAGTGGCAAAAACAAAAAAAATGAATGCAGTTTTAAAACTTGTTTGATCATATTACTTCCAGTAGTTATAATATATACACACAGGTATAATTAGTATCACTAATGCTGGCTACATTCCATTTATTTCCATTCCATTTGCATTGATTGTGCATGATGGCTCACTGGCATGGCTTACTGGGACACTTCAATGACACAGAGCCATCATTAATGTTATTAGTAACACCTGTGTTTCTCCTGCTAATGACATGTCAGAATGCTGAGACAAAGGCCTATTTAGTCCAGCTCTCCTGCACTTGTATTGTGATGTACTCACCTCTGGTCTGTTGTTGTTGTTGTTTAAGTCTTCAACAGATCCATATAAATTAAGTTTAATTAAATACATTTGCAGTTACCTCCCACCTTTAATATAGTACATGCACAAGCACTTATCAGCACCTGCTTTTTATCACACAGTGCGTGTGCTGAAGTCAATCCAGCAGAAGGCTCAGCCAACCACACCTCCCATATCTCCTCCTGTGTGTAGCATGATCCTCCACTGACTGCACTTCACTTATTACATGCAAGCTGCACCTCAGCTCACAGAAAAAAGCACTTTCAGACTCTTGCATCTATTTGATAAAGAACCTTCACATCATGTAGTCACATGTTAACTATAAAGGTTAAAATGTATTTTGTAACTGTCTTTAATGCAGCTATTATCTGGTATGATATGGCGGATGCTTAATAAAGAATTTGATGCATAATTTATGAGTTAGTAAGGAAATAAAAACAAAGACAAGCTGCTGAGTTGTGAACAAAAATAAAGGGATTGTCCTGACAGTAGCACAGTAATGAAATGCATCAAACAATACAGAATCATGAACTGTGAATAGAAAACTATCACCAGGTTAACAGGTTAGAACCCCCACAATTCAATGGATGCCTGAGCTATAGTTTAGTCGTCCTCTTAACTCTCTCTCTCTCTCTCACTCACTCACTCACTCACTCACTCACTCACTCACACACACACACACACTCTTGTCATTGTCTCAGTCAGCGTATGTCAGCTTTGCATGATTTTTTCTGGAATGTGATTCAGCTTTTAAGAACACTAGACCATAGCTGTTGTCTCTAGTGCCAGGACTCTACTAGAGCCATCACACAAACATACAGCCCATAATGCAACATTCACCATATTGCTATGTACTGTAGTGATGGGACAACCGGTTCATTTTAGTGTCTTAGTTCTTTAAGTCTCGTTCAGTAAAATGAACTACTCTTTTTTCGAGTCATTCGTTCAATTTCTTCAGTCCTATACTGAACCTATATAGCTGTCACATGTAAAATGAACGAATTACTTACTTGAAGACCCAGTCGAGTGGTGAATTATTCATTTCTGTCCAATACTGAGCCTGTGTAGCTGTCATGTGAAAAATGAACAAAAGACTAACGAACGAACGACGCAAACCAGTCAGCTGTCACGTGAAAAAAACGAAACTCGTGCATTATTATTGTTGTGCAGGCATGGCCAAAATGAACAAATGACTCTCTGAGACGACTCATTACTACTCGTTCATATCAAAAAGTCCTTCAAAATGAACGATTCGTTCATGAACCACACATCACACACATCACACAACGTGCTGGCTGCAGTCAGCCCGAAAAAACGAATTTGCCAAGTATAACTGGAAAGACAACAAAAATGTTTGGTAAAATTAAATGAGAAAGAGGGTGAGTGGAGGAAACAGGATGGATAGTCTCTCTTGTGTGAGTGGGGAAGAAGCAGAGACAGGAAATGGAAAACTTGAGATCAGAGTGGGAGAAGAGGGGAAATGTGCTGCTCACATTATGAGCATGTCTTTGCTCTGGCACCTTTGATGCTAACTACTGTGGTTTGTGGTTGGTGGCTTCTCACCATTGTGTCACTGTCCACTCACTCACACACAAATATACTCTCACTGAGAAATGATGACTTCCTTATTATAGACTTACACGGACAAAAGACCTTCAGTAATCCCACCCTTGAGAGCTGAGATAGTGGGCTCCATGCTAACACTTTAGCATGCATTGCACTGAGTGATATCAGGCTGCATTTACAGACATTCAACACTTTAGTCGAGAGCTAGATATCTCAACAAGTACTGGCCAGTTTGCTATGAAAGTGGGTATTCATGGTCCCCCAAAGGATTCATTCTTATGATTTCTGTGTCTCATTTACCTTTCCTCTACTACCACCATCAGAATGAAATTCCTCAACATAACTTTTCATGACAAGTTATCTTAAAAGCAATACCCAAAGTATTTAAGTTCCCTAGAGGATGAATCCTAATGTTGCTGGTCATCACCCTGACCTTTCCTCCAGCACCGACATCAAGCCAAAACGTCCTCTTTTCCGCACTTATTTTAGTCTCTTTAATGCCAATGCTTCCCCAATGGAAGTTGTGTGTCCTTTACCCAAACAAGGATGCGGAAGTCGTGAAGATATATGGTGATGTAATGTGTCAGACTTTCACACATAAGACCGGAGTGCGCGGTCTGTGATTACTGTGATGTTTGCTTTATTATCTGTAACCATGATCCTTCTCTAACCTTAGTCAAGTGTTTTAGTTGCCAAACTATAATTTAATTTCTTTGCCACTATCACAACCCCTTTTCCTGGGGAACACTAATGTCTTAACCTTAACCATACTGTAGTTATGATGCACAGATATTGTAAAAAAAAAAATTGTGCTTTTGCAGAATTGTCCATTATCAGTGTTCTTGTCTTGCAATATGGTTGACCTGCAATTTTGTATATATTTTGTATATCAGTGCATATGCTACCACTCACCATAGTGTGGGCTGTTGGTGTTAACCTGAACTCCTGACTCCCACTATGTTTTTTTATGTGATGCAGAGTTAAATCCTTAAGGAGATTTCATCCATTGCATGGCATTGTCTATCTCAGTCTTTGCGACCCAAAATGGGTCACGGACCCGTTTTTATTGGGTAAAAACTGTAAAATGCATAACAATGCTATGATATGAGAATTTATTCGCTCTCTGTTCAGATCAAATGCTGTGTGCTACGCACACACTCATAGAACTGGAGTTACATCCAGTAACTACATTTTTTTTGCTATGCTGGTCTGGTCAGCTGAGATGCTGTGTGCGGGGCTGTTAACTCCCCCACCCCACCCCTCGTGAACCTGGACCTGAACGTGTTCATGCTCTCTGACTAAGGTAGCATTAAGTGTTATCTGCGATTGCCGACGTTATCTTGCTAGTCACGGCTGACTCATGGGCTTGTTCCTAATGTCGATTAGGCAGCAAAGTGCATTTATTAGGGCCCGAGCACTGACCAGTGCGTAGGACCCTATTGTATTTCGTCGGATTATTATTCTTTGTCTGATTAAACATGCTCAAAAACTCATGAAATTTGACACGTTTTATAGTCTGACGTGTCGTGAAGCGGCGGACGCTGCACTCCCCGACGTGCGCTGCACTCCACGACGTGCGCAGGTGTGCGAGGGCCCGTTCATCGCTGCTTGCAGCTTTAATTCAACATTGTTTTGATGGTGGAAGAGTCAGTAATGTGTGTGTTACATTTGTATTAACCTTGTTAGTGTGTATTTGTTAGTTTCTATGCCGGACAAATGTAAGAAATTGTGTGTGTGTGTGTGTGTGTGTGTGTGTGTGTGTGTGTGTGTGCGCGTGTGTGTGTATGACTAATGTGGTGGTGACAAGTGAGAGTGGTGATTGTTAATAATATCCTCTCTGTCATCTACCTCTCTGTCTCATTCAAGGCATTCATGGTTTGTTGTGTTCTTTATCAGTAGTGTATAAATGTAGATGTTATGGCAATTTATGATGTATTTTGTAAGTTTGGGTTTCTTTTTTGGGTCTCGGGCTGAAAAAGTTTGGGAACCCCTGGTCTATCTGTATTATTACAATTTACATCTTTTAACACACTTGACAACAAGTACATTAATTTGTGTGTGTGTGTGTGTATGTGTGTGTGTGTGTATTGCCTACCCTGCGGGCCATATAGCTTAGTATGATTAATAGGCCTTTAAGTGTGATGAAGTGACTTTTACCATTCACTCATAGAAGCTGTCATCTGTGTGTGTGTGTGTGTGTGTGTGTGACTTTTAAATGGTTATTGCTATGGGGAGAAGCTGTGCGTGCGACCTATGACCTCTGACTATGACTAAAAGATCATCGCTCACTGACACACATGTACAATAGCTCACATTCTCAACCATAGATTGATACACTCCAGCACATGAGCACAGTGACAAAGATTCTGTAGGCACCTATGTAAAGTCTCTCTCCCTCCACACACACGTACACAGTGAGGGTGTCAGTGGTAGGTGTGGGCTGGGCAGATAATGGCAAGGTGATAGGTCAGGAGCTTGAGGGAGGGTTCGAGAGTTAAGAGGTTCAGTGGGGGGACAGCACTTTGGCTGATTGGTTATGGTCCCATGGGATGGGGGAGGCACTGAGACATGACATCATACTGTCCTGAGAGGGGGAGTGAGAGAAAGCGGGAGAGAAAGAGAACGGTGAAGGTCAGAGGGTCATAAAAAAGGAGCATGTGGCAGTGACAACACCATATGCATGAGGTCAACATCTCATTATCATTAAGCATCCTGGTGAAAATTACAATTCACACTTTAGCTCTTTTTAAACCAGATACTTTCTCCAGGGTAGACAAAGTACATCACTTAAGGCAATCAATGATTTTAAGCGCTACACTCTAACTCTAGTCCAACTGAGTTTCAGATCAGATGAGTTTCAGACACTCACACTGTCCAATCATCAGTCAAAGGCAGAATTTTATTGTGAATGAAAGGGAATATAGTCAAAATGGAATAGATTTGGAAATTTGTGTTAAATCTCCTTTCACCTTAACGATACAGTGCACAAAAATAGCCATATTGCATGTAATGGTTGCATTTGAGGGTTGATCACGATCTGAAAAGTGCACCACAGTAAACATTTTGGTGAGAATAGTTACGGTTGCCTAGCCCCTAATGCACACACTATTTGTTCCTTGCTGTACTATAGCTGAGCTGTATTCCTTTGGCTATGAAATGACATATAAACAGCTGCTCCATTTGCTTTTGTTTTTGGTCTCTGTACAGGCACGGCTCTACCAAACCTGCAACCTCACTGTCACAACAAGACTCCGGGAAGCTGCACACAGTCACTGCACCTGGCTGTTGTTTGCCAAGAAATACGTTCAGCACATAACTCTCCTAAAACCAGTCTTTTTTTAAATTGATTAGCTAGGCTAACTACGTCCTGACCCCAGGGACCAGATGCATAAAACTCTGTGTAGATTCATGACTAACACTGTGTGTATGCACAAAGACAGAAATATATATACGTATCCTTTGCATCAGATTTATAAAGCCGTGCGTTTTATAAATCTCAATCATTGTGGAACTGAAAGCAGGTGTACAAGCTTCATTTCAACTCCCACAGTTAAACATAAATGGATGTAGAAATGCCCTTAAACATCTGTTTGCATATCGATGCCTGCACACTAGTCTGTAGACCTGTCTTTGAAAAGAATGTCAAAGAATATGTGCAATTTCACCAATTGTGCCTCATCAGCATGGTTCACCTGCGGTGCCCGAGCAGCTGTTATTACGTGTGACCACGACACACGGCTGTGGCTATTTATAACACCTGTATTGTTTACTTGTCACATGTACTTGTTAAACATCATCACCAGGGATATCTCAATCATCAGTATTAAACATAAGAAAGATTTAGTTTATAGCACAATAGAGGGTAAACTGAAAAGAACATAAATACAGGAAGATAAAATAATGCCTCCAACAAAAGGAGGATACAAGTGATCCCATAAAATCAAAACGAAGTTTATAAATGTGCCTTTGATGGACATTTTACAAGCTGGTATGTAGACTGCAATAAAATCAGACAAAGAGGGAAACTGGCTGACAACCTAAACTAACAATGTTTTATAAGTTAGATTCTGTCACCTTGTTTTTCATCTCTTCTGCGTGGGAAATGGCGTATGTATATTTTTTGCTCATATGTATTGTTCATACATCTGGCCCCAGCTCCGTACCTAATGTGCAGGCATGAGATTGATATCAATTTTCTCATCTCACTCTCAGAAAGAAAACATAATTTTCCAAAATGCTAAACTACACCTTACACCAAAACACAACAGAGCGTTACAAGACAAGGTTCACATTACAGGACCTAAAGGCTGCTATCATGAACCATTGTACAACAATCTGTAGGCTAACCAGGACAAAATTTGTGAAAAAACAATACATTGGAAGTTATTGTCTCTTAGACTGTTACATCTAGTAATGTAATTGCATCTGTAATTCTCTGCTGGCTAAAAACTACTTTACTCATATTTAAATAGCTGGAGGAACATGTCAGATATTTTATTACCTTCATTATGCTGTAAATCTAACCCTGTCCACTGTTGCTGTGGAACATCTGAACATGAAGCACATCACCTCTAACATACAGTATGAATCGTAAAAAATGAATTTGAGTTTGCCTCAGTTTTACTACAGCGTGTGTGTGGAGAGAGTGAGGAAATCTCTCAGTGATTTATTGGGAAGTAAAAAGATGGTGTGGAGTGAGGAAAGAAAGAGGCTGCTATCTCTCCTCATCACTACACACTGCTTAGAGTACTACTGCTTAATGACTTTAGAAAGAGATGGAGGATGGATAAATGAATGGGTAAAGGGAAAGAGGAGGTTAAAAAACACGAGTGACTGGGGCATTCTGGTGGAGAAGATACACCTTATAACTTCAATGTCCTGAGTTTGAACACCCACCACTGTGGTCTCTTTATTATATCGATCAAATTTCACATTTTGCTGTGATGTACACATGTTTGTTATTGAATCTTTATTGAAAAATCAATAATTGTCTTCTTTATCACTAAACAATAGCAATGTTGGTTGGAGTCAGTAGTTCACCCATCACTTAAAGGGGAACTGCACCAATTTTACACATCAAACTCCAGGTGTTGGGGAGTGCTGCTGCATATGTGCAAAAGTAATATAAAGCCTTCAGTTTCATGTCAATCCATCCAATAGTTTTGGAGATATTGCATGGCCATGCATTGCAGTAGTGTAGCTAGACAAGAATAGTCCAAATTAAAGCAGCAGAGGCCGAGACAGCCTTTTAGTCCGTAGTATGGGTCAAGCTCTAAAACCACTGGATCCTACACTTCCCATAATGCGACTCCTAAGCATGTCTTCGTTAGACCTTCCATGCCTAGATAATGTTCATATTTTTCTTCACACCCCAGTTGGTAATGCAGGCTTTATTTTATGTGTATTCTACAACCCCAAACTGAGATAACCACACAAGACTTTGACATTGAACATCCCGCATACAATTCAGTTCAGCAACAAGCACTTTGGTTAAGGTTAGGGAAAGAAAGGTTTCTGTTAAATGTTAATAAAAAACAGCGTCTCGTGCTTCAAGTCAGTGTCAGTCCAGGCAGTAGTAAAATCATTGCATTTTATATGTATATGAAGGTATATCTATAGTATGTATATTTAAGGTCTTTTGAGGGGAAACATATTTTGTGACAGTGTAATTTAGACTGCTTCTTCTTGCGTTGATCATCCAATGGACGACATAGTCTCACCTGCTCTTCTTTTATTTTAGTTTAGGTGTTTGGTACCATATGTTCAGAATGATGTCAAAAGCAAAACTAACAGCTTTGAGCAGTTCCCATTAACACAGACGATTTTGGTATCTAATTCAGTTACATGTTTTTAAATATTGTCATTTTTACATCACCTTATTATCTTCTCTGTTTGTGGCTATGAATACCAGTACTGCGTCTTGTGATTGTGGCTGTACCCTAATTACATTTAGACTGTGAGTGAGACTGGACTTTCTAATATAGACTTCTATTTACAACCCAACAGATACAATCAATTCACATTGAATTCTTTAATGATTTTCCTCTTGGATTGGTAATGGCATGGATTCCCTGCATTGTGCTGCATGTCAATAAAGCTTAGAGGAAGAGGAAAAAGAGAGGAGGAAAATTAGAAGGCTGGTATCAGTATTTAAGGGATTCAAATGACTGTTTCAACTCTAAGTAACTCTTTATACTCATATACTATGATATTTGGACATGTGGCTTTGTGTTCGTTTTGAATTCCCTTTCGATGTCTCAGCTTTGTAATTTGTTCCTCTGAGTTTTCCAAATGTTGTTTCACTGATATTCTTCACAAGACTTTGACCAAGTAGCCAAATCCTGACAGAGTGGCCTCCCTCTCAAGTACACTGTGACAGTCTTGCTGGTTGTGATTGCTGATGGAAAAAGTAACCAGCTCTGACATCAGCGAAGCAGCCCCAGGCTGTGACACAGTACTGAGCAGTGGAAGCCTCACATGCAGAGTATGTCACATTTTGACTCATAGGATGAAAGACCAACACTCATCACAAGTCCACTTTCTGTATTTTATGACTCAGAACAGCCACTGTATTTTTCCAGTTTGAATATCTGAACTAAAGACCAACGGAAGCCCAGGGAGTGGTGCATTCATCTAGTCAGGTGGAGGAAGGGCTCATTTTCATGTCTGAGTATGGACCAATCCAACTTGTAGGCAGAAGTAAACGATCTGCCATAACTGCAATGGCATGTCACTGTGCAAAAATAATGTCATGTATGGAAAGAACTTCACTATTTAATGGCCTTTGTACAACTTTTGCCATGAAATACATCCAGGATAACCTGAAGAAGCTGTTAAATGTACAAATAGACTCACTGAAATGGTACATATAACAAAGGTTATATGTACGCTACACACCTAAAACACTGAGACACCCATCTTTTCACCTGCTAATCAAGTTTCGTTACCAGCTGCTCGAACAATAGATCAACAAAATGCTGAATCCACGAGGTTTTCATGCTTCTCTCTGTTTCCTGGTCGCAAAGAATTTACAATTTACTGTTTCAGATTTGTCATAAATGTATTTCATCTGCTTACAATAAAAGAAGTGACACAATCAACAACAAAAACTAAACACAATCACATGCTAGCAGATTAAATCTGAACACTAATGTTGGCTGGTGCTAACTTACATAGCAACTTCACATCCATCCTGTAAATGTACTGTACCTTCATTCATAAGGGACAGAGTGCTGACCGTAGTAAATCCAACTGTCTATGCTTTCACTGTCAGTGAACCTGGGGTCAGTTCAACTGTGAACTACTGACAACCTTAGGCTGCTGTGGGACTGCAGGTCACCTAATGTGCCCACAGCTTGTCAGCCTTGTCCTACTTGCTGCAGGTTTGACAGCCCTCTCTTCTCTGTAAGTAGGCAGTTCAGTTCTTATTTGACGGGAAAAGGCAAAGTATGGCAAAGTTCTGAATTTGTTTGTTCACCCTTTCGGGATTGTCTAAAGCCTCTAGGAGAGGTGATTTTAACAGAATCTGCACTAGTGATTTAAATCCCGTCCGGATGTGGGTCATTTTTTACCCCCACCTCAGTAATAATTACAGCCACAGTGACCTCCTGTTTTTCTGTGAACTGGCTGCTGCTCCTGTCATTTAAATCCTATCCGGAGCGATGTCCTCGTATTCTTAAGGCTGTTTTCACATAGAATCAGGTGTTGCGGCGATTCGCCGCAGGGTTGTGTGGCTGTGTGGGAGTGTCTGTACTAACCAGCAATCCCAGCTTGAAGACCGATACAAGCCAAACCACTGCATGGCGATTAATGTCTTTGTACTCCCTCGTGCCTTCTCTTCCATCTTCACAGTTGCTCAGTAAACAGCGGAATATTAAGGTAAGCAGCTAATGCTACAATGCTACAGGTAAACAAAGTTCTTCTTCACCTGGGCGTCTGCCAGTCTGATCGCCGCCATGATTGGCTGCCGCAGCGTGACATCGGGTTGCGTTTCTCCAAAAGTTGAATCTGTTTAAACTTTTTCGCTGCAGACTGCTGCGTGTTTTTGCGGCACCCCCTATGGGGAACCATTATAACAACAGAAACGATGAAGACCATCAGGAGAGCAAGACCCCGTAAAAGATCATCAGATGAGCTGTTGTAATTTCAGCTACAGGGGCCAGGTAAAACTCACATGGTCCTCTTTTATAAATCTCAATCATCATGAAATTGTACGCACGTGCACAAGCCTGATTTCCACACCTGTCTTCAGCCATAAATGAATGTAGATGCTTTTTGTACCGCAAATTATTAGACATGGCATTAAAAAACAACGGCAAAGAAGAAGCGCAATTTTACTAAATGTGAAATTAAGAATCACAGTTGGTGCTCTCAGTTCTGGAATCAGAAACAGAACAAAAACTACAGAATGGAAAAAAATAACAGAGGCTGTCAACTCTGTAAGTTCAGAGCAAAGGACTCTGAAGAGGTCAAAAAGAAATGGTCGCACTACAAGCAAGAGGCAAAAGAGCGTATAAGTGCACACAAAGAAAACATGAGGGCAACAGGAGGAGGAGGCTACCCCTGCTTTATCTACAGAACGCATAGCTTCTGTTTTGGGCCACACAGCTTTGCATGGAATTGCTGATGATCGTAGGGGAAACACAGATGGATCATGGTATGTTCCTGTTTTATTAAACAGGTTGAAGTCAATTTAACAGTTGATAAAAAAAATGTTCCACAAATTTGGGACACAGCAGAGTGTGCATGGAGAGGCCACCTCCACCAACTGTGCTCAATCTGTGCCTTGTCTACCAATAGCCAGTTGTTGCAAATTGTGTTTTGATGTTGGCCTGTGTATGAGAATCTAATGTACCTCTGACTTAGATTAATAATGCCATCCCACACGATGGGCATAACACGGCTTAATGTTGACTGAGATATTCCAGAGCTGTCCGCCAGCTCCCTCTCTTGCAGAGTTGTCAAAACCTGAAGATTGAGAGGAAATGCATGGTTTCTCTTCGTCTGGTGCTGTAAAGGCGGACCCAGTTCCTCACACACACGCACTCAAGGAGAACAACCCAAGTTGGTACTGAAGAAAACTTATAAACAGGATGATTCTCAAGCAAGTTCTGCAGCGTTGTTTATTCCCAACAACGGGAATTGTAAGTCCCACTGAATAAGCTCAATATGTGTTTCATGTCCGTGTGTTCAGATTTGACTGAAGGAGTCTGCATCACACAGTATGCCTCACGTCTCTCCCTCCACGCCTCACCTTCAAGGCTTTTGCCTTTCTCTTTTGGCTTTTTCCTGCGGAATGTCCATGCCTATTACAGACAATATCCTGTAGTTTCCCAGAACAATGAGTTAAATTACTGAAGAGCACAGTGAATATTTCATTCCTTATCTCCCCATGTAATGTTAATCCCGTCCGAGTAGAGCGTTAGTGTGGTACAACTCAATATCTCCACCATCGCTCCCAGGCTCCTCCAGGTGAGTCACATCAGTGGCTAATTACGAGTCAGGCCCATCCTCCCTGTGTATCACTTCTGATGCTCCAAACTCTTCCTACTGTACAAGTTAAAATATCAAATTCAGCTAAACTACAACTAGAATTAACTAAAAGATTTACTGTATCATTTCAGTAACACATAAACCATCCGGCAGGTTAATCTGTAGAGAGCTGTCAATGATGTCATTGTCAATGTAATGCTGCCACCCACAAGCCTTTAGCCTGGTCTGTGAATTACTGCATGTAAATAAAACCTGAATGAGATTTTAGATAACAGTTTACTTCACCATTCATTTTCTGTTTGTACACCAGTTATGTTCCGCAGGAGGAGTTATACTTGTGACAAATGCATTAAGAAACAGATCTACTCACATTATAATGTGTTAGAAATCATTTATTAAGTGTTTATGTACTGATTATAAATGCAAAATAATGTGTTAATATAAATTGTCGCCTACTGTTGAGTGTCAGTCTGTTTGTCTGTAATGAGCGGTACACCTGTACTGACACATTGCTACTTTGCAGACTGAGGACAACCACACCTTCCTACTGGCTGCTACATTGTTTCATTTACACAGGCAGTGTAAAAAAGCTACATAAATAAATCTAAAGAACTGAATTTCAACTGAATTTTTTTTAAAAACATGAATACACACATAGCGGTGGTCACAGCAAGATCATTCAATAATAACACAGTTCTGTGTGTTTGCTTCATGCTGTGCACTGTGTTGAGTGTCATGCATGTTTCCTTTTATTATTACTGTGGAATATCGCTACATACATGCATGTGTGCACGTTGGTCAGTGTGTGTATGTGTGTGTGTGTGTGTGTGAGTGTGACCCAGCTGCTGCTGAGCTGCCCTCCCCCATTCTCCAAGGATGTTTGGCCAGCAGAGTCAACCCCTTTGACTCAATGTCTCTCTACCTCTCTCTCCCTTGTACATGTTGTCAGATGTCCTCTCTCTCTCTGTACCTTCTGTCTTTGTCCATTCATGTCTCTTTGTGTCTCTGTTTCTACATTTCTGTCACTCCTCCTCTCACTGTCTTACTTTCTCTCCATCTCTTTCTCCTTTTCTCACCGACTCCCTTTCTGTGCCTCCTTCCCCGTTATCTCTTCATCTCTTCTCTGTCATAGTCACCCCACTTTCTTTATTTCACTCTTTTCCCTCTCTCTTCCTCTGTGTGCCAGTGCTCTCCAATATCTAGCTGAGAGCAGTTGGGATTTTTTACTCTAGAGCGCTCTATCATCATCTCCTCTCATTTCCAAGGCTGGCCTGCCACCTTGTGGCCATAGAGACAGTATGACTCAAGCTGTTTTAAATTAGACCATCTTTATGTGAACTACTGCCTAAAAATATTCACTGCTTTTGCTAGTACGGAATTATTTTCAGGGTAAAATAAATAAATTCATAAATAAGAAGCATCCCAGATATATACTTGTTGTTGTAAAGTGACAACATAAAGCACTCAAACAACAGGGAAACAGCAGGGAAAACAGTAGCTATATTACATATGCACTGTTAGGAAGACATAAACAGGGTCTCAAATTCAGCCTGGGAGTTAAAGTTCATTTACACAAGTGATAAATTATTTGATTCTTTAGCCTAGACTGGATATGATTGGTGTATGTGAAACATGGCTGAAACCAAATGTTTTCCTACCATTAAATGAAGCTTCCCTAACTGACTGTACCAATGTCCATGTGGCTCGGGCTAAAAAAGATGGGGTGTTGCCCTTATCTCTGGTCTAAGTCTTTTTTCAATTTAACCTCCAAAAGGGATATTAAATTTAATTAATTTGAGGCTCTGGTATTAAAACCATCTCTATCAACTATAAATTACTTATAAATTATAAATTGATCAGGGCAACACACTCATATCATTCCACCTTGTGCTTCTCCATATGGGCCTTACTCCCAATTTTTTAGAAGAATTTGGAGATTTTATCTCAGACCTTGTTACTCATTCTGATGAGATCTTAGTTATTGGTGAGTTCAATATTCACCTGAATAAGGCCTTGGATCCTCTAAGTAAAGCCTTTCTGGCACTTCTTGATACTTTTGGTTTCACTCAGTTTGTGCATGAACCTACTCACCCCAGGCTTGGTTCTGTCATGTGGGATAGAGATTTCTGCCCTGACCGTCTACTGTAATGTTGGTGCTCATGTATTCACCACTCGCCACATTGGTCAACTTCAGCTGCACTTGGTGAGCGATTACCTTTGGTCCTGACTCCTTTCACTGCAGTGACAGAGCCTGTTGAAAATTGCACCATTGTCTTAAACACAGCCCTCTCTAGTCTCCTGGATTCAGTTGCACCTCTTTCTACCAAAACAAGACGATCAAAGCATCTAGTAAATCTAGATTTAGATCTAAATATAGATTTCTCTCTGACACTTTAGCCAAACTTGACATGAGATCCAAAATGAGTTCCTCGTCTCCAACTACTTCTGTCAAATCAGCAGTTCAACATTCATATGCTGATTCCCAGTTAGTCTCTGTTCTTACAAATTTTGAGACTCTCTCAAGACATTGTCTCAGCTGGTGCTAACTTCCAAACCAACCACCTGCCTCTTTGACCCCCTACCAGCTAAACTTGCTAAATATATTGTTAATTTATCACTTACGACTGGCACTGCCCCCACTAGCTTTATGACTGCTAAGTTACTAAAGCACTTAGAAAAGTGATGAATAATCTTCTGCTAAATTACCATAACATCTACATTTATAAACTACTAATAAAGAACACAACAAACCACAAATGCCTGAATGAGACAGAGAGGTAGATGACAGTGAGGATATTATCATTAACATCATCACCACTCTCACTTGTCACTACCACATTAGGCACACACACGCGCGCACACACACACACACACAATTTCTTACATTTGTCCGGCTTGGAAACTAACACACATAGCCATTAACAAGGTTAATACAAACGTAACACACACATTACTGACTCTTCCACCGTCAAAACAATGATGAATAAATGCACTTTGCTGCCTAAGGCGGAATTCACATAGAATCAGGCACTGCGGCAAAAATGCAGATTTTCCCATTCATTTGAACCAGGGTAGGCTACTGCGTTCAGGCTGCGGTGGTGCGGGCCGCAGGGGGTGCCACAAAAAAATGCAGCGGCCTGCGGCAAAAAAATTTAAACAGATTTAATTTATTCAATTTTTGGAGAAACGCAACCCGACGTCACGCTGCGGCAGCCAATCATGCCGGCGATCAGACCGGCAGACACCCAGGTGAAGAAGAACTTTGTTTACCTGTAGCATTGTAGCATTAGCTGTTTACCTTAATATTCCGCTGTTTACCGAGCAACTGTGAATATGGAAGAGAGACTGATCGATTGGCTTCGTGATTAGTCTACTGTACATCAGCTGTTCAACCCTGCCACAGCCCCACACACAGCATCTCAGCTGAACAGACCAGAGTAGCAAAAAAAGTAGTTACTGGATGTAGCTGAACAGACCAGCAAATACATTCTCATATCATAGCATTGTTATGCATTTTACTCATGTTATGCATTTGGTGACCCAATAAAAACGGGTCCATGACCCATTTTGGGTCGCGACCCTAAGTTTAGGAAAGACTGCCATAGATCATTGTATGCTCCTAGATTGACTGGAAAATCAGTTTGGCGTCTCTGGCCTGGCTCTCACGTGGTTAAAGTCTTACCTATCTGAAAGAACACAGTGTGTCCTATAATAATACTACAGCAAAACTTTCTGATGTGAAATCTGGAGTACCTCAGGGCTCTGTTCTTGGCCCTCTGCTCTTCTATCTTTATATTTCACCTCTTGGCCAAATTATATACAGTCATGGAATTAATTTCTACTGCTACGCTGATGATATTTAACTGTATGTGCCTGTAATGGCAGATGATCATTCTCAAATTGTTAAATTAGAGGCCTGCTTGTCTGCTGTGAAAATCTGGATGTCATGAAATCTCCTGCTCCTAAACTCTGATAAAACTGAGATGGTCATTGGCCCAGCTCGACATAGACACCAGTTTGATCAAATAACAGTAACTCTTGACAACTGTGGGACTTCTCAAAGTTTGACAGCCAAGAATCTCTGTGTTACATTTGATCCTATCTCTTCTACTCTCCTGATCAGCACATTAAAGAAATCACCAAGACACAACATATCTAAAATTAGGTCTTTTCTGTCCTCGGCTGATGCAGAGACCCTAATTCACGCCTTTGCTTCATCCAGACATGATTATTGTAATGTCTTGTTGTCAGGCCTGCCACGTGGTAGTACTAAAAGGCTTCAAGTTGTTCAGAATACTGCAGCTAGAATCTAATTAACTAAAACTAGAACATTTGATCACATCACATCAGTTGTAGCTTCCCTTCATTGTCTCCCTATCCATGTCATATTAAACTTTAAGATGCTTCAGATGACTTACAATATTGTAAATGGGCCTGCCCCTTCATACCTGTCTGATCTCTTTAAACTTTATATTCCATCCCATGCTCTCTGCCCTCAGAATACAGGGCTCCTGTCTGTCCCCAGAGTTAAACAGAAGTCAGCTGGCTGCAGGGCCTTTTCCTATCATGCCCCCTTCCTCTGGAATAACCTCCCTGTTGACATCAGACAGTCTGACTTAGCTGCTTATTCTTGATTACCTTGTACCATTATCCTTGGTAACAGATACAAGGTAATTGTAACAATTACTTCCTAGGCTGCTCACATTCACAGACAGGGTCTGTCTCAGTCTCAATGAATCTATTAAGCCGAGTACTGTAAACTTTTTGAAAACCACTGCATCTCTATAACCCTTTGTTGTTTGTGTCCCACAAGCACAGCAGTGTGCCTCTCTGTCCCTCCACCCCCACCCCCCTCTCTAGTTTCTCCTCCTCATCCTCTTTTCACTCAGGCTTCTCTGTGCTGGACCATCGGCCGTCCTGGGACCTCTCCCTCCCCTGGCTGTCGGTGCCTCTCTCCAGATGTTTTTGATCTAGATCTTCGTCTTCCAGGAGAGTCAGCCTCTCCTCTCGTCTCTCTCTCTCTCTCCCTCTGTCGGTGTCTGTTTCTTTCTCCTCTCTGTGTGAATGGTGTGCTTGAGTTTTGGGTCTCGTGTGTTTGTATAGTCTGTCCTCTTCCAGGTCTCCATGGTGGAGAGGAGGTCCTCTGAGAGATGGCTCAGGACTGTTGGCTCAGGTCTGTTTAGTGAAATTTCATTTTTGTACATTTCAGAGGGAAATATTGTACTTTTTACTCCACTACATTTATCTGGCAACTTTACTAGAAAGATCTTTCATCCAAAACATATAATGATCATATGAAATAAGATGCATTGTTATAGATGAAACTATTCAACAGTATATAAATGAGTTAACAATAAAATGCTGCTTGATGTATTAGTAAAAATAATCCAATAATATAATAATACTATAATATATAATAGTGTAACACTCACAACAGCTATTTTTCTGCATTATGAGTACTTCTTAATACATCCATGGTTTATGTGTCCATGGGCTTTTAATGTGGAGACAGCCTTTCAGTTCACCCTGCAGAAAGACCCAATACTGTTTGACCACAGTACCGGCCCACTGGCATTTGGTCCTCCCCATAGCTGCTCCGCCACCCAACCCAGTCCAATTATAACATACCACACTGTGTTCTCAGAGCACCGGTTTTCTCATACCTACTTTTTTTTTCAATATATTATGGCTTTTCCCCCCTCTAAATTACAACTCTTTTCTCATAAAATTATGACATTTTTCTCAAAATAATGAATAGAGAAGAAAAAAACTGTAGCCCTAATAATACCCTGTTGTACAGTTAGACAACTGAATTTAGGATCATAATAATAATGGTTGAAGTCGCATGATCAACAGTGGAGACACAGTGTCACTGATGTGGAGCAGAACTTTTTGTTATGTCTCGTCGGTTGTGTTAAGTTCATGTCTGTCATATTTCTGTTTCCTGTTCTGGCGTGTCTGTTTTATTTTGAAAAGTCTAACCTTCCCTCTCGTTTCAGGTCCCTTTACTTCCAGTCCTTGTGTGTTTCCCGCCTGTGTGATTGTCTGCCCCGCCCCGATTGTTTCCACCTGTTCCCCATTACCTCTTGTGTATATATTGTCAGTGTCTCCCTGGTCTTGTTGCCAGATCGTTGCCATTCCCATGGTTGGTCACGTCGCGCTCTAAAAGAACCTTTTTGTAAAGAACTTAATTTTCTTCAGTAAACAGTTAAAAGCCTGTCTGTCTCCTGCGTCCTGCATTTGGGTCTTTCCTGCCTTGCCTGGAAGCTTAACACTTTTGTTTTTGGTGGAATATTGTGCTGGTTCAAACATGGAAGCTGATTGTGGTGTGAACAGTAGTGTTGTACTGGAAGTGGTTCCTGGTTATGATGGGCAGCTTTTATTACAGTAAAGAAATGTGTTTAACAGTAACACCTGTCTTTCCTCTGTCTCTCACTCTCTCTCTCTCTCTCCCACACACCCACACACACACATTCAGAACCATAAAGGAAAGCAAAATGTCTTATGTCATATCATACAACATAGTGCAGAATTATTCAAACAAATGCATGTAAAGCATAGTAAAACATGATGAAACTGTAGAAGCTGCTGAAATGTGATCCCTGTAGCTCAGTTACAAGGCAGCAGTATAGCTCACTGCACCACCACCACAGTTTGGACTCCCTGGTGACTTTAATGCTGCATGAGGCAGGTGAAACAGTTAGCAGATTCATTTCTGTTAAACTAGTGGGGGGATACACTTTCCTCTTACAATAAATCTTAATTTCCACTATGGCAGCAAAATACAGTCAGTCGGTCTGTCCAGTGTCCACCACTTTGGTCAAGACTCAAATATCTCAACAACAACTGGATGGATGGCCATGAAATTTGGTACAGACATTTACTGTTCTCTGAGGATAAATCCTAATGACTTTCGTGATCCTCTGACTTTTCCTCTAGCGACACCACGAGGTTGACATCTGTAGATTTAGGTGAAATGTCTCAACAAAATTGGATGGATTGTCATCCAGGATGAATTGTAATCAATTTGGTGATGTCTTTACAATTCCTCTAGCGACATCATCAAATGCAATGCAAAGATTTAACAACATTTTAATGTTGTATAGACCATTTAATACCGGCTATGATTTGACTACAGCAGTTATTCCCAACCCCAAGGGGTACTTCTGCAGTTACCAGGGGGTACGTGGAAAAATTGTGAAGCTCAGCTTATTTGAAAAAATAGAAATTATGACTTGATAATATACCGTATTTGTGTTTAGGAGAAAAAACCAACACACAAGTAAGATTACAAATGTGTGTGATGCTGAGAAAGACTAGCTGGAAAAAAGACAACGAAAATCTGAGTAAAGATACTGTAAATGGTTGAAACAACCAGTTTCTGTCATTCCAAATGGCAGTAGTACAAATGCAAACTTGGCCAAAACTACTAATACCATAAAGCCATCCTTTCTATCAAAGGGGTATGATAATGGGTACTTAGGCCCATCTAATAGGGCTGTGGGGGTACGTCAGACAAAAAAGGTTGGAATCACTGCTCTACAGGACTGCAACCTCTGTGATCTCAATTTTATTTGTTGTTGGATAAGGCTGAGTTGCTGCTGGTGCTCACCAAAACCACCATCAACAAACACTGCAGATATTGTTATTAGCTGGTACAGTACATTATGTTCAATGCCTCCAAAAGAGATCTTCACCCTTGTTTTGTTTTTGTTTGTTTTTTTTGTTTGTTTTTTGTGTGTGATTTCTGTCTCTGTCCCTTTTGGCTTCTTTGCTGCCTCAGATAGTCTTCTGCCTTTTTATGTCTGGTGCAGAAATTTGTCTCAAAGCCTGCTGTTTATCTGAATCAGACATGCAAAAGTTGAAAAGTTAATCCCCTATGTATTTCAACTGTGATAAAGATGTTTTACATGGGCCAACATGTAGAATGTATGTCTAATGTTTAATGAGTTTTAAAATTTGGATCATTCCTTTAGTGCTACAATGACAAGAGGCCCAAGAGCATTGTGCTCTAAAGTAATTCAATAGAGAGTATATGCTTGAACTAAAGTCATCCAGAAAACACAGTTTGACTTGGATTTTTTTAAGACTCCTGGCAGATTATAATGCAACATTTAATTAGGACATCATTTTTTTGGAGTACACATTTTTTTATTCATCGAGATGTTATGCCTTTATTTTGAAGGCAACATTGCCTTACTTCCAGGAAGGATCTTTCTAGCTTGACACAGTTTATTTACTTCCCCTTCTCCAAGGTAACCAACCTGTATACACAGACACAGAATGTACAGAGTTGTAGATAGTCCTATAGCTGCATAGCTACACAGCCACGACACCTCATCCACGGGTATGTTTAGACCTGTATCTGTATGTATGTCAGTCTGTCTGTGCCTGTCTTTATAATGTGTGTTTTACATAACATGTCCTCCTTATTGTCAAGTTTACAGTCTTCTACACTTTAATACAGGATTATACACTGACTAGCCACTTTATTTTTTATTTTTTATTAGTCATTCATTCATGAGGCCATAGTTAGTGGTGATGTTGCATTAGACTGCACTACATTAAAATGGTTTACTCTGTCCTCTACAGTAAGTGAATCATGTCCAACATCTCAATCTGCTTTAGATTAAAAAAAACTTTTAACCTTACCTTAAAGGTACACACCATGATTTTTGAATAGTGCCAAGATGTGCAATACATGAGTGTGTGTGTGTTTTTTTTCCAGTCGTAAAGATGCCATCAGGTGATGGGAAAAGTGACATGGAGCGCCTGGGTGTCTTTAAAGAGATGAGCTACATCTCTGTAGGAGACAAGTACGCTCCACCCACCAGCCGTAAGCATAGAGTTAAATGCAATATATAATATATAAAAATATATATTTTCCATTAGAATAGCGTCCAAATGGGCTGCAGACTCAATTTTATGCAGACTGAAACATATAAATATATATATATATATATATATATATATATATATATATATATATATATATGTAGTGGATCTCACTCTGCGTTGTGTTGTTGAAAAGTAATAATTGCACCTCCTGGGTTGGTCAAAGCATTTTATTGCCCAATGTCTTCCGCTGCAACTGGAATCATGAAGGCAAAGTCACTACATGCTTCACACTAGCAGACAAAAACTCGACAGTACATGCTAGCATAATGTAACTCGACAGTACATGCTAGCGTCGCGGCTATACGGCAGTCCTGCTGCTCTATATCTCGACAACTTTTCCCTTAATTAGCGGATTTATGCATAAAAATGAACACAATTGTAGCTCTAAACCATTACATTGTCATAGTTTGGCTTCGCATTTGTTTAAAGCAACTTAACATTAGACAGGTATCAAAAAAATTACAGAAAATGAACACAATAAAGAGAGTGCATACCTTTCCAGGAGAAAGCCTGGGTGAAAAGAGGAAGTAATAAGCGCTGGAGCTCACCAAGTACAACTTTACAGAATAAAACTATGGCAATACTTCCTGTTATAACCCAGAATATCTCCTGTTTTGTAGGAAAGTGACCAATCTTTACATGAAAATACACTTACTCTTATAACTACATTATTAACATATTTCCAGCATTCTTAGAAACATAACAAGAATAAGAAATATAACCCCGGAAATCCCAACATATACTCTTCAAAATAAAAGTCTCCACTTATTCCACAAGAGATTTTACATGGATATACAATGTCCTGTTCACAATATAGCGCAACAACATACTACTACTACATTCACCCCCACTGTTTTGCATTATACAGTGAACATGACTCACAAATACAAGCATACATCATACATTTCCATGTGATCAGTCATATGACCAACCACAGGAAAATGTGCCATATACACATTCAAGGCTATGGGAAACGCAGTACTAATAAAACGTACCAAATTCAAAGGACACGTAAGAGTAACTCGAACTCTCTGTGTGGACATAGTCTGAATAAGCCTATTCACCGGCCTAACAAGCCGACCTAACCTGGGGCGGAGTACATCTCCAAGGTTACTTTGTGGACCCCTCTGCTAAACTGCTGCAGGGCCTCACTTGGAACCACAGAGTCTATACCTGAAATCTCAGCTGAATGGCTGGGGCAACAAGTAGCCGACTCATCGCCATGAATCTCAAAGGACCAATCGGATGCTTGACAAATGACCGATCCTGAATCAGCTCCATCCCTAACATCGCTTCCACAAATGGACAACAAACTGACATCCTCACCTTCAATCTCTTGTTCCTCCCCTGAATCACTTTGACACCCAGCTTCAGAAAATGAGACAGGTTGACTGGCCTCACCATCAGCTTTGGGGTCGGAGAGGGCAGACGCCCAACGGGCAATCCAGGTGTCACTCTGCCCAACCTGACTCAAAGAATCCCCAGCCCCCTGACTCCAGCTAGTGTTGGAGGCAGAAACATCAACTTCCAGATCAGGCTCCTCACACGAAGGTAATGGTAGGAAATTAACAGGCATTATCAGGTTCCTGTGAACAGTTTTGACCTGGCCCATGACAGGATGTTGAATGACATATGCATGAAGCTTGTCATTCTTGTGAACAACCATATACACCACACCCACCCAACGATCAGCAAGTTTCTTTTTCCCTCTGTCCCCCTTATTCGCAAGCAAAACTCAATCTCCTTCATTGATAGAGAAACGCTTCATCTTGCGACTGTACACCTCAGCTTGCTTAGCCTGCTGCTTGTCAATGTGCTTCTGAGCCAATGACATTGCCTCCCTCAGATCCTCCCCAAGAGACTAAACATACTTGTCAACATCCACAGTCTTTCCATCCAAAAGGACACTCTCAAACATGACATCAACAGGCAGGTGAGGAGTGCGTCTGAACATGAGGAAAAAAGATGGAGACCCAGTGGTTTCATGAATGGTGCAGTTGTACGCAAAAGTCAGTGTGTTAAGCATTTGTGGCCATTTTGCCTTCGAACGTGGAGGCAGGGCACGGATCATATTACCCAGGTTGCGGTTAAAGCGCTCAGCCTGGCCGTTACCCATAGGATGGTACGGTGTGGTATGTGACTTGTTTACACCTGCCAACTGCAAAAGCTCAGCAATGAGTGAACTTTCAAAATTAGCCCCTTGACCTGAATGCGTGCAGGAAACCTGTACACAGAAGTTATTCCACAGCACACAAGCAACTGTCTTAGCAGTCTGGTTTGGGCAGGGATAGGCACAAGCCAACCTGGTAAAATGATCAGTAACTACAAATACATCCACCGACTTAGACGCATCCTCCACCGACCAAAAATCGACACACACTAACTCCAGTGGTGCCATAGTCACAATGGACACTAGAGGAGCTCTAGCTTCTGGCTCTGCAGCCTTGCTCACAACACATCTCTTACAGTGGGCGACATACAGTCTGACATCATCAGCCATGGTATCCCAGTAGAACCGTTGCCTGGTGAGCCACAAAGTGCGATCCTGTCCCTTAGACTGACTCCTTAGAGCAACAGGAACAACATACTGGAAGATTTTCTTTTTGCTCACTGGGTGCTTAGAGACCCGGTAGAGAATACCCAACTGCGTTGTGAGTTTACCCCATTATCTCAGTGTCCTGTTAGTCTCCACAGACTCATGAACTCTCTCCCTGCGAGACGGGCGGCGCACCCTGCTCAAAGCAGTGTCCTGTGTCTGTATCTTATGTACCTCCTCATGAGTGAGGACATGCAACGGGTTCTGCCCCATTGATGCCACATGCTGCAGCTGTTGGACAAAAGAGACAGCCCTCACAGAACCTCCATCTTCCCAGTGACGATGCACTTCCAGAACAGCAGACACGTCCTCTCTGGATACCTCACCCACTGCACAAGCTTCACCTCCACAGACACCAGGCGAAACATATCTTGGATGGATCTGTGCTCTTCTTGAGAAACTACGTGCCCCAGAAACTTTACCGAGCTCCGCAGAAACTTGCACTTAGCCGGAGAGAGCTTCAGATTATGCTCTTGCAAACATCTGAAAACAAGTTCAAGTCTCTCCAAGCTCTCCTGTTCTGTCTTACCAAAGACCAGCAAGTCATTCAAGTAGCAAAGTAAAGACAGGAAGTTCTGGTTGCCAAAAAAAGTGAGCATCATTCTCATGATGGTAGCTGGGCTATTGCTAAGACCCTGCAGCATGCGGTTGTACTCATGCAACCCAAGAGGTGACGAGAAAGCAGTGTATTTGTTATTGTTCCCATACAATGGCACATTGTAATAGCCCGATGTCAGATCCATTGTACTGAAAAAGGCACTGCCTCCCAGTGCAGCCAAGACATCCGCCTGATGAGGCAGAGGGTGTGCATTTTTGACTGAGCAGGCGTTTAGCCAGCGGAAATCCGTGCACAATCTCAGCTCACCTTTTTCTTCCAACACAAAACCAATGGAGAAGCGTACTCACTACTGGACTTCCTGATAATGTCTCTCTCTTCCATTTCATCCAGCGCCTGCTTCAGCTTCTGGTAGTGAGCTGGCGAGAGCCTCCGGTAGGGCAACCAGAAGGGCAGTCATCAGTCAACCAAATGCGGTGACAAGTAGCTTCCCCACAGTCCAAATTATGTCGAGAAAACACACCTTCATACTTCACAATCAAATCGGTCAATTTCTCCATCCAGGCTGGGGATAAGTCACAGTCATCCACCGACAACTCCTGGAGCCCCAAATCCCTGAGCCTAGCATTCCCACTCCCCACACTGCCATTCTCAGAGCTCTGAGCTGTCAAACTGCCATGGCTGCTACCACCGTTCACTTTCCCCACATTCTGTTGAATTGTCTGCCCTGGGTCATCCACAAAATCCTCCAATGCAACGCATGGGGAAACATCAGCCACTTTTGCGTTTCTCCTCAATGTGATTGTGGATGCCGTCGGGTTGATTATTTTCACAGAGAGCCACCCATCTCCCCACAGCGGGGTCATCACTCTACCAACTAGTATGTTCCGGGGCCCTTCACAACATGTTCACTCATAGGTTCCAGCGTCACTGCTTTCTTAAGTCTTACTATCCCCACTTTTTCTGGAATTTTGTCCCCTCTCCACCTTTCCAGATTGGCCAAAAAACAAATTAACTCACTAGCCTCATCCCTCTGTGTAGTGTCAGGTTTGCTCAATATCCGCCAATAGGCTTCATTTGACTTGGATGTCCTGATGATCGGCTGAAGCAGGTTAGTGCCCACAACTAACTAATCCACCTGCCCGTCGACAACCAAAACTGGGACAAGATAATCAGAGTCAAACAGCCTGAGCTTCATTTCACAAATCCTCACTGGTTCTGTCTGTTTCCCACCACACCCTATGAGGACAATGTCTGGATATCAAATCACCACACATGACTCCTGCCTCTTTCAGCCAAGGCACTAGATCCACCCGCAGAGAACTGGCCATAGACCCACTATCTAACATCCCCTGAACCTCAACCTTGTCCCCTGCTAACACCGTGGTGAAAAACAAACTGTCACTCTTACCAGTACTCATTGTGTTCTGATGTGTGAAATTACTGTTTTGTCTGCTGGGACTGATATGCAAGCTGCAGAAAACACGGACTGAATGTCATCATCAGTGGAAGGAAACCCACGAAGCTCCACATTGCACTCCGCCAAATAGGGGCTACCTAGTTTCCCTGGTTTTGGAAAGCCCGAGTCTGCTTGGGGGACTCTGTAGAGGTGGGCTGGTTACAGTTCGCACTGATATGGCCTGGTGAGTAGCATTTTAAACACAGTCTATATAGCCTGCAGTGTGCACTGGTGCTGTGGTCAGAACTGCCACAAACTTTACATTCCCTAGCGTGTCTGTGTACTTTGTTCTGAGGCTGGCTATGGGCTGCGCATTACTAGACAAAGTTTGCTCCAGTAAACTCAAAACCCAATCCATTGTACTAGTGCCATCACTAGCAGGAGGCTGGTCAGATGTAGCCTTGCCACTTGATGTGGGAGACCCACCCACCTGAGAATCACTGACCTCCCCTCCCTGACACGGTCCCACTGCTACATTTTTCTGCATTGTTGACTGGTTACCACAGAACGTCTGCACCTTTCTATGGTTATCAAGATGTTCCTGCACTTCCTGGGCAGACCATTCACAAGGTGGTTTTGTCTTGAAAATCAGAGCCAACTCCTTATCAGGGCAGTTACGAATAAACATGATAACTGCCTGCTGCTGCAAGTCAGTTGCAGGCTCCCCTCTATTAACCAGGCTCTGTCCGGTCATCTCTGCCTTTTTGTTAACTTTTACCCAGTAGTCTAGAGGACTTTCCCCAACAAGAGGTTGGCACTGCATAGAAATCAGCTAGAGGTAAGTCAGACTGTGCAATGTCACCAAAATGTCGCCTAAGTACACCAAAAACCACATTCACATCGGTGATGTTGGGATTGCTGTGCAACCATACCTTGGTGACATCCCTGGCTTTGCCCATAGGTCTGTTCATAACCTCCTCAATACATCCCGACCCACTGTAACCCTGTCTGAAAACATAACTACGCATTAACTCCTCCCACTCTGAGATAGAGTACTTGTCAGATCCATCACCCCTAAAATAGGATGGAGCATTGACTTCGAAGCACAGTATTAAGTTCAACTTTGTAACATCAGTGACAGTGGTTCCACACTAGTCGGAGTGCGAGACATGCTGAGGTTGGTCAGTGATTACCACAGATGGTTGGATGGGGGTCACATTTTGCATCAAGCTAGCTTTGATAGACTCTCCAATTTCAACTCCAATTGACATAACCAGTTCAGAAAGCTGACTGGCAGAAGACCTTGTGGCAAAGTCACCCATGGTCTGGAATGAGGAACCTATTGGAGACATTTTTGGACTGAATGATAGGGGCCCAACCACATCCTCAATAAACCTCACGTGCCCGCCCCCTTTCACCATGGGATGACAAGACACAGACTGGTTCCCTGGTGTGGACCTCAATAAAGGGGTGCACATTAAAACACCTCTACCCCTGCCCACACTCAACTGTGCTTGCCTCAAATGTCCCCATATCGTTACCATACCCCGTAAACACAAGGAGAAAAAAAAAAGAATTAGCACAGGTCAAAAAAGTAATAATTGCACCTCCTGGGATGGTCAAACCATTTTATTGCCCAATGTCTTCCACTGCAACTGGAATCATGAAGAAACACACATTTACAAGGTGGCTCCTGCATAAATGCTCCCCGCCCCTTTCCAGGAGAAAACCTGGGTGAAAAGAGAGCGAATGATGCAACTTTTAACATCACAATAAAATAAATAAAATACATGAATAAAAATAACAAACCAGAATACTCTTTCAGAAAAATAAAGAAACAATAGCTATGCATAAACCCACATACCCATATATTTATACACCGATCAGCCATAACATTGATTATCTCGTTATAATGGCACCTGTCAGTGGGTGGGATATATTAGGCAGCAATTGAACATTTTGTCCTCGATGTCGATGTGTTGGAAGCAAGAAAAATGGGCAAGTGTAAGGATGTGAGTGACTTGTGACAAGTGCCAAATTGTGATGGCTAGACGACTGGGTCAGAGCATCTCCAAAACTGCAGCTCTTGTGGGGGGTTCCCGGTCTGCAGTGGTCAGTACCTACCAAAAGTGGTCCAAGGAAGGAAAACCGGTGAACCAGCGACCAAGGCTCATTGATGCATGTAGGGAACAAAGGCTGGCCTGTGTGGTCCGATCCAACAGAAGAGCTACTGTAGCTCAGATTGCTGAAAAGGTTAATGCTGGTTCTGATAGAAAGGTGTCAGAACACATAGTGCATCGCAGTTTGGTGTGTATGGGGCTGCGTAGCCGCAGACCGGTCAGGGTGCCCATGCTGACCCCTGTCCACCGCCGAAAGCACCTATAATGGGCACGTGAGCATCAGAACTGGACCACAGAGCAATGGAATAAGGTGGCCTGGTCTGATGAATCACGTTTTCTTTTACATTATGTGGATGGCCGGGTGCGTGTGCGTCGCTTACCTGGGGAAGACATGGCACCAGGATGCACTATGGGAAGAAGGCAAGCCGGCGGAGGCAGTGTGATGCTTTGGGCAATGTTCTGCTGGGAAACCTTGGGTCCTGCCATTCATGTGGATGCTACTTTGACACGTACCACCTACCTAAACATTGTTGCAGACCAAGTACACCCCTTCATGGAAATGGTATTCTCTAATGGCAGTGGCCTCTTTCAGCAGGATAATGCGCCCTGCCACACTGCAAAAATTTGAGGAACACGACGAGTTCAAGGTGTTGACTTGGCCTCCAAACTCCCCAGATCTCAATCCAATCGAGCATCTGTGTGATGTGCTGGACAAACAAGTACGATCCCTGGAGGCCCCCCCTCACAACTTACAAGACTTAAAGGATCTGCCTCTAATGTCTTGGTGCCAGATACCACAGCACACCTTCAGAGGTCTAGGGGAGTCCATGGCTCGATGGGTCAGGGCTGTTTTGGTGGCAAAAGGGGGACCTACACAATATTAGGCAGGTGGTCATAATGTTATGGCTGATCGGTGTGTGTGTATGTATATATATATATATATATATATATATATATATATGTATATGTATACATATGTATATGTATATATATGTATATGTATATGTATATATATATATATATGACAAAACAAATTGTTTTGGCTACATTAGTGGTATCTAGCAATCCAGCAGTTTTGTTAGGGACTATTTCTTTGGTAGAATATGGTTCCAAACTCTCCACTGTGAGGTCTTTTGTCCAGAGTAACTGGTACACTATTTCAATGGATGATGGCTAACAAAAAATCTTAACAGATAAAAGCCATAATTGTCTGCAAGGCTAGGTACCACTTGTGTTAAGTAAGTACAGTAAATATGATTTTTGTGATATGGATGAACTGACCTTTTGATGATGACATAAACATTAACTAGATGTAATGTGATGTAAACGTGTTATGTCATCCTTCCCAATCCAGGTCCATTCAATGAGTCAGCCTATCGTAGCCGGCAGATGCAGGTGGGCATCTCTAAACAGCGATGTGCTCTGCAGAGCGGCTACTTTGACAAGTCCTTCAAAAGGGTATTTGAACGTGAAGCACTGAGTGACCCGTTGAGACTGGCCCGACAGAACCGCAACCAGCAGGCCAAGAAGAACCTGGGCAAGCCCTTCCTGCCCTGTAGCGGGGTCAAGAAGCCGTGAGAGAACACACACACATTAACAAATACAAAAATACGCACACTAAGATTTTAAATAAAATGTGTCCAGAGGGTGGCTCTAGAGAAACAGTCTTGGTATCATAATACAGTATTTAGTGGAGAGCATTGTGCCCTAGATGGTTACAGCCAGCCTCTGGGAAAATGCTCTTCACTCTATCAGAATCTGACCTTTTCAATGAACCCCAAGATTGAAAGCTGCTACTTTAAATGTGCTCTCCAAAGTTCCTCTTCATCTTGATAAGAATCAAATTACAGGTGAAAAACAAATACTGTCCCTCACTGAAACAACAGACGGTTAAACTTAAAGCTACTGAATATCAGGAGAGTGAACTAAGGGATTCAATACAAAAATCTGTTCTGTGACAGAGCACTAAACCCACAAGTACACTCACATCTACTCATTTGTTGCGTTTACTTCTCTCTCTCACTGTTACACCATCTCGTTCTGCCTCCAGCTGTGGTTCAGGGAGCTACTATGGGACTCTGTCAGGACCAGTTGAAGCCATGAGTGCACTGTCAGTCGCCCGGAAAGCCCATCGCTCACCTGGACGCAACATTGTCACCTCACCTCCCAAGAAAGGCAGTGGTTACAGGTTTATGGCAAGAACTCTTTCTACAGTAGTTTACAACTGCTTAACAAGCATATTTTAATTTCTGTTTTCCTCTGCAACAGTTACAACACCAGTTACAAACCTGTAAGCAACATAATCAAATATTTGAATGGTTTGCATGTGATGAATTATCTGACCCCTGTTTTAGGAAACTTTCTAATAACCAGTGAGCTCATAAATTAAATCTTAGAGCCTTTCTGGGAAGATAAATCTGTTGTGTTAATGTAATATGTAAGTATCACAGGGCCACAGTCCCATGGACAATGAGGAGTGTTGTGCAACAGAGGGAAGGGTTACATACTGAGACCACTGGAGAGGGACTTGCCACTCTAGTATTTGATGTCTTTTTTTAAATAGTTAAATATATGGATTATGTTTCTTTTTATCATTAAAACATACTCTGTAACAACGATGCTATTTGTGTGCAGCTGAAGTAAATACCATGTTATCTCCTGCAGCTATCCTAATGTGACACTGTCCAAAATTGAGCTGTATGCTTCAGACCCCTACAGCAGAGCCAAAGAAGTACTGAAGGTAACACTTTATTACCCCTTTGGGTCTTATTTTCTTATGTAGTCTAATTTCTTTTGGTTATAATATCATTGTACTCACCTAAGGACTGATAATGACGAGATCTGGAAACACGGTGACAACTCTAAAAATAAGTCAGGTGGGGCAACAAAAAGGGGCAGTGAGACAATCACATGATCAGATCAGGTTGTACAAAAGCCAACAGTTTGGCCAGATAAACAGGGGAAAGAAAAATGTGGCAAGTTGGTTAACAGGCTTTACCATGTTTTTCCCTTTTCTGTAGAGAGATTTTTTTACAATTAGAAAAAGAAGGAGAGACATTTCTTAATAAATTACATTTGAAATAACCAAGGCCGAAGCCTTTCACAACAAAATGGCTCATTCTGAACCCAAAATCCAGTTCTTTGTTGTGACCTTGGGTTTGGTTCAGGTAGCAGGATTCTAATTTACAACCTGTGTGATCCTTTTACCTCTCGAGTTTCTTGTCCCATGTTTTTTTGAGATGTTGCTGTGTCCCAGGTCTCTGCAAATAACTTGGTGAGTACAATGTTAGCATTACTGACAAAGGCCAAAACTACGAAAATAAGTCTCAAGTTGTAATAAACCAGAATGTCCCTTTAATTAAGGGAGGAGGTCCAATAAAACTCGATGGTGACACATAGCTGATAAGCTATGAGAGCTTTCTCCATGTTGGACTCTCCATCCCCTCAAAAGTCATCACGTTCAATATGGTTTGCTATTGGTCAACTGCACAAATTTGTTTGTCAAAGTTCACCTAAATTGAACTCCTTGAGCGGATCCTCTGATCATGGTGAAGCCATTGGAGTGTATTGATTTCATTGTGAAATTTCTCCAATTTGAATCCCACTGTGTCCAGGCCTTTAAACTGGTAAAAACATGTAGGCCAGTAGTAAAACCGACTACATTTCTTTTACTTAGACACTTCTTAACATTAAGTTTAACATTTTAAATGTGTGTGTATGTGTGTGTGATACAGAAGGAGGCAGCAATCCATCGCTCCAAGTTAAGAGATGGCCCCTTTAAACTCAACCTTCACCCCAGAGATTATTTCCAAAGCAATCCATATTGCAGTGACAAGCCCCTCCCACCAGCACACAAGCCCCTCCCACCTACACAAAAAGCCTCTCCAGTTCCCTTCAAGCCCCCATCCCCCAGTAAAAAGGTGATTGTTCCTCTATCTGCTGCACTGTATCAGCATTAGAGGGAAATATCTGACTGAAAGATCAATTGCTGATCATTCAGTGACCTGTGATATGTCTCTGTTTTAACAGTTTGTGTGTTCATGTGAATGTATCTTGTGTTAGATTGGAGGAATGAAAGCGGGGACGTTTAACACTTATCCCTTACACTCTGCTGATCCATACATCATCTGCCATTCCAAACCAACCCATCAAGAGCCAATCTTCCATCCTGCTCCTGGTCCTAAAAGCACACCTGTCAAGAGTATCATCACGGTCAATGTTAACAGGTTTGATTAAGCTTTCCTTTCTCTGTTCTCACATGGAGGGCTTTCAGGTGACACAAATCCCCCTCTGGAGGTCATAATGACTTCTCCTCATTTATAGGAAAAGTCCCAAATTTAAGGAAGTATCCTATTATGTGACATTTCTAGGTAAGTTGAAGATCCTAAGTAGTGGAACTGTCTCACAGATGAAGCTTCCTTCTGATCCTGCATTAACTGATTCTTTGGCCACTTGGAAGCAGCAGAAACAAGCTGTAAACACACCGCTGACTTATTATCACCTTACTTACCCTATAAGTTATGGCAAGCATGTTAGTAAACAGTTATGTATTTACACATCTAGCAGTCATGCAGCAACAGTAGTGTTCATTTAGAGTGGTGTTTGTGTCATCTGATGAATCTATGTCTAGTATTCCCTCTCTGTTAGCTCTGTTTTTGGTCTCCACCAACTCCTGAGGAAAATATCTGTCTCTTTAGCTGCTAAATGCTTCACTATGTTCACCAGCTAGTCTCTAACTGTGTCTGTCTGCTGGTTGCTGCTGGGCAGGTAGCGTACGGTGGGTTTTTCAGAGCTTTAATAAAAAAAGCTCCCTGCTGCACCTATAAATGAGGTTGATGAGAGCTAAAGTTGCGGGCTGTAAAACCAAAACAATGAGCTGAAAGTACTGAAAAGGGAAACTGCAGAGCTGGTGGGTACAGTGGTTTTGTCACTATGAGCGACACCTTTCACATATTACACTAAGGCATTAGTTTCTGTTGTTAATATAGAAATATTGATCAGTGCAGCTTAACAAGTAACACTTAGTCTATGCTAACTATGAGACTGTCCTCCCAAGAAGAGCGACAGACAGCATCAGTTGTTTCAGCAAAATCCCTAAAACGACATGTTCAAGTGACCTCTAGTGGCCATAGGAATGATGACTCTTAGGAAGTAGTGTGATGTTGTTACAGAGCCACAAAGTTCACATGGGGATAGGTCAGGGGGGATGGTTGGGTTAACCAAACGTCAGACTTTTACATGGGAGTCAACTGTTTATTTCCTGTTTATGACAGACACTCATAGCTGGTTTCTTTAAATCATGACCACGTTCATTCCCTAACCTTAACCAAGTGGTTTTTATTGTAACTATGACAATTAAGGTCATGGTTATAATAAACTTTAACGAAGTAGTCAAATTAACCCAAACCATGATCTTTCCCTAAACCTAACCAAACCTTAACCAGAGCTGCGTAAGATCAGAAGACAGGGTTGATTTGTGTGTGTGTGTTTGTCATTGTAAAGGGTGATTATAAACCAGGTCTTTGCTGTTTAATTTAGAGGATTTGTCGGCCAGGGCATTGTCCCAGAAGTGGCTCAAGATATCCTGAGCTGTGACTTCATTTTGCCATACTTTACATAGTTTTTTGTTCTTTAAATGAATAACATGTCATAGTCCATTAATGTCATAAAAAATTTGACCCAATCTTTGATACTTTGACTTTAAATTAACTTATATCTGACATTTTCAAGACATTATTAGTTGAATGGTAAATTTTGATACCATATTCCATTTCTGAGGAGAGCTGTAATTTCAGCTGCCAGCTGAAATTACAGCTCAAAAATAGTCAAAAAGCAAAAGGTCTGTAAAACAAATTAGATTTTCACAAGAAAAAGACATATTGAGCTAAATCTTTTTCTAACTTGTTTTTTTCTTCTTGTTTCAGGAGTGTGCACTCTGCAAACTACACCTCAACCATTCCAGCTGTGATGACCTTCTGACTATATTACCCATGCTGCACCAACACTGTCTACCTTTTTTACCTGCTGTATACTGTAGAAGTTCTTTTACTGCGTCTGTTTCACTATCAGCCATGATGAGAGTCCTGCAGATATAATGCTTTATTAATACAGGAACTTTTGCTTTTCCTTCCCTGTTTACCTTTCTTTTTATAGGGTATATTTGTAATGTTCTGGATGTCACACATCCAGTAACAAACAAGATCTGAAATAAAGTTGAGAAGAGTTACCTTTGTCTCCCATTCTGTAACAAGATGCTGATGTTGATCAGTACAGCAGTATGTCTATGGTCATGGTCTTCTAGGATTTATTGTGTGTTGGTACTGTTCATCAGCTGTGATGTGAACTGACCCTTATGTCCATATGTACTGTACTAACAACTCTGAATATCAGTGCAACACACTGTGGAACATGTTATGTGAAAACTATTTCATTAAAAACAAAAAGCAGGAGTAACACGAATCTTGAAATGCATTAATAATACCTTAATGATATTAACAACTTTTATCAGTTATTATGTGACACATTAAACTAGCTGGCTAGATATACAAAAACTACCATGAATGAAAGAAACTTAAATATTTACTACACATAAATATTAAAAATAATATTTTTATTTTTCACATTGAATGCCGTCTCCTCTCTGTAAAAGTTGGCAGACAAGGGGGATAAGGGTTAATAACGTCAGCAATCAGAGGACATATTGATAAGTATGAATTTGGGTAATAACATAGAAAAAATGCATTTTTATCTTTTTATAGAAGAGGGTACACATTCCATTGTTCCTCACACCTTGTCTCGTCTCTGTAAAAGACAAATGGCAGACAAGAGTTCAATTCAATTCAATTCAGTTTTATTTATATAGCGCCATATCATAACAAAGTTCTCTCAGGGCACTTTTTCGAATAGAGCAAGTCTAGACCGACTCTTTATATTTACAGAGACCCAACAGTTCCCACCATGAGCAAGCACTATGCGACAGTGGCAAGGAAAAACTCCCTTTTAACAGGTAGAAACCTCGAGCAGAACCAGGCTCAAGGTGGGCGGTCATCTGCCTCGACCGGTTGGGTTGAAGGGGGAGGGGGGAGCGGGAGAGAGAGAGCAGGAGGAAAGAGAACATACAGCAGCTCAATACAGTTCCACATAGGGATGTAAGGCAATAGATATGGTAATGGTATTGATGATAACACCAACAGAAATAATACTAAGAGCAATATTATAATAGTAATACTAATAATAAGAGCAATAACAGTAATAGCAGCAGCGGGTGCAGAGCAGGAGCACGGGGGCAGCAGGTGGCAGCAACCACAGACCCAGACTCCACAGCTCCAGAGGCAGAAACACCTGCAGAAAGCAACAGAAGTGGAGGGAGAGAGAGAGAGAGGAGAGAAAGCACACAACTACGGGAAGAAGTTGAATTAATAACAAGCAGTTAATAAGAGTTAATAAACAATTTCAGCAACCAGACGAAGCAACCAGAATAGGGATTCCTAGCAATAGCAATAATGCTAATAAAATAGAATAAAGGTATATTTATCTTTGGAAAGTGTCTCCTCTCTTCTTGTCTGGTCTTGTCTCATTTCCTCTGTGTGAAAAACAAATGGCAGACAAGGACACAATAGTTTATACACAACATCAGCAACCAGAAGAACTATTGATCCAAACTTTTGACAATAATATAGAAATAAATGTGTACTTACCTTTTTAAAGGAGAGGCTTCACAGTGCATAACGTCTCCTTTCTGTAAAAGCCAAACGGCAGACAGAAAATAACAGTTAATAAACAATGAACCTCCAGCCACCATAAGTGATCAGAATAGCAATAATGAAAATAATATGGAATAAAATTATACATGTCTTTTTAATGGAGAAAGTTCATAGTGCATGCTGTCTTCCTCCCACTCGGTCCACCGCTACAGTGAGGTGTTCAACAGTTCAACTAATATCAATCTAATATTTTAATCTAATTTTATATAAGAGCAATATTTCTTGTATTGAATGTTGAATGTTATTTCAAATGCAGCGTAAATGTATCTGGGGAAATGAGCAGAGATTTAGCGTAGTCCTGTAGGCTCTTTTGTTTAGGGGGGCTAATGATACATCTTCTTATAGGACGATCTTTGGGAGAGCTTCCCTTCCCATAATGCACAGCGGCACACTGCACTTTATAAATGGACGCGTGACTTCTGTTCGGCCTCTTAGTCCACTAGACTCATGCGTTACAGAAGGCAACGCTACTTCTTGTCAGATATGGTAAGTGTTGAAGCAGTGCGAACAAATACTGGTGTTAGAACGCCAACAGACACACTTAATATTGTTGGATACCCTCACTAGAGAGTGATTAATAGTACTATTATTATTATTATTGCCTTAATATCATTATTACCTGACGCGTTGGCAATACGTTGTTACATAAGATAAGATGAGCCTTTATTGACCCACAGCGGGACATTTTCAGCGTTACAGCAGCCAGCAAGAGTGTCGTATATAGAGATACAATAAAATGGATAGAAAAAGAGTCCTGTACACAGTACAGACAGACGGTACAGACATTCATGCCAATAAAGCGAATTGAATTAAATTGAGTGGAGCAGTTTGCCGTCAGCTGTGCGGGTGTCAGGAGCATGAATTGCTGACGTTATTTCTGTGTATTAATGGCGGTTGTATGTTGTCTGTATAAGCCAGCGTTACTGTGCGCAACATCAAGCACGTGAGTTTAATAAATGGACTGCTGACTTGACGGTATAGTTGAACACAATAACGTTAAATCCCATTCGCTGTCCTAAAGAATGTTAACGGAAAGAGTCCAAACTAAACTCGGAGAAACGCCATGGATGTATTATAAGAACTGGATGTCAGACCCAAAGATGGCGCCTATTCAGTCCGATGAGAATTGCTCGCCTGGCGCATACGCTTCCGGGTTATGCGGCCCACTGAATATGCACAGTAGTGATGTGTCGATCATGAGCGTATCGTTAATTTGAGCTACTCTTTGATATGAGCTAGTACTAACGAGTTGTCTCAGAGTAAGTCGCTCATTTTGGTCGCGCATGCGCAACAATAATAATGCACGAGTTTTGGCAGGGAGTCTTTTGCCAATGGTGTGCTGTGCCGCTGACACTACTCTGTAGTGCTTTAAGACTGTAGGGTCCAGTAGAGGTAGGTCCTCAGTGATGTGGACTCCGAGGATCCCAAAGCTGCTCACCATCTCAACCACAGCGCCCCTGTTGTCTCCTGTAGTCCATGATCATTTCTTTTGTTTTACTGACATTGAGAGCGAGATTGTTATCTTGGCACCAGCTGGTTAGCGACTTCACCTCCTCTCTATAGGCAGTGTCATTGTTGTCTGTGATGAGGCCCAGGGTGGAAGTGTCGTCAGCAAACATAAGGATGACGTTTGAGCTGTGTTTTGCAACACAGTCGTACTGATTCTCACCACCTGGGGCCTGCCCGTCAAGATGTCGACTCTTAAAGGACCGTCTCGCATCGTCTGTTAGGATCAACGTAGCAGCTTCCCAGTCCACTGGAAGACAGGTGGCAGGCACTGCGTTGTCCGCATCGAACTGAGCATAGTTGTTGAGCTCATCTGGGAGCAGTGCAGAGGGCTGGGCAGTGCTCCTGCTATCCCTTTTGTAGTCCGTGATGCAGTGTAATCCACTCCACATGCATCTGGGGTCAGAGCTGAAGTTGGATTCCACTTTGGTTTTGTACTGGCATCCTTGATAAACTTCTGGAGGTCATATCTGGCTGCTTTGTAGGCATCAGTCCCTTGAGTTGAAGGCCACGGTCCTTGCTCCAAGTTTAGTGCAGATTTCCTGGCTGACCCAGGGATTCTGGTTAGGGTAAGTACAGATGGTGGCTTTTGGAACAACATCCTTAATGCACTTACAAATATAGCCTGACAGTCTGTGTACTCGTTGGTGTTGCCATCAGCCGTGTCCTCAAACATCTGCCAGTCGGTTGTCATAAAACATTCCTGCAAGACCTCCTCAGAACGAACCTAGAAACCAATTTTTCCTGTTTCAGTTTCTGCCTGCCCACTAATGTTTGACAGGTTGAAACATTTGAAGGTGTGAGTGTGGTCTCGTCATTTTGCACTAATGTGATCATGTCCCTTTCAGAGATGCTGGGTCCACTGTTGAGCAAGTGTCGTGGCAGAGCAGCAGCCATGGGATAGAGCTACCAACCCCCCCTCCCTGTCTTTAGGACTAAAGGTAAATGCACAGAACTGTAAATGAAGTATTGCAGAAAACCAGGAGCTACCATGTGATCATGTTGGGCCAAGAAGGAGAGCACAGGTTTAATGACATGACATTAAACCCTGCTTTGTAACCCTGCTTTATAACCATATACCCCCCCAGCTCTCAGTCAGCTGACCAGGCGATGTGTGCTTGGCTCAGTGTTACAGTGCTGGTAGAGGAAGTCTCTGTACCTGGTCTCAGCTGTACAGGTTCTGTTTTAGAGTCTGCTGCTTCTGAGCTGCTGCAGAGCGCGGCCCAACGAGAGTGGCCTGTCCTGGTCCAACAACAGGGCAGGCCTAGTACAGGGCCACACATTCGCATACTGACACCACAAGGGGGCTTTTGGGAGTGCTGTCTTGTTAGACCCTGTTGAGAATGCACTAGTGGAGCATGACAGGTCCCTCCCACTGCCGCAAGGCACAACCCTTACCCCCAACCCCAGATAGATTTTTATTGTATTGCCTGTTCCTGTTGAAGGTTTGCTCTGCTTGTAGGTTATTGTGATTCAAGTTGATTATTTTCCATAAATTGAACTACAGGCCTGTATTTGTGGTTTACATAGTATTACACAAGAGACGATTGTAACAAGCATGATCAGAATCAGGTTTATTGCCAAGTAGGTTCTCGCATACAAGGAATCTGCCTTGGTACATTGGCAAGATATATGAAATTATTTTACAAATAAAATGTACAATATGACTGTTCTCAAATCCCAAACAGTGTTTGTACATGAATTGAATCGGATAACATGATGCAGTTTCTTGTTGTTGAGGTCCTCCCAAGAGTTCTGTTTTTAAACCAATGAGAGAAGTCACTTCTAAGTAAACTTACCTCGTATAAAAATCTCTCAGATACAGGCCAGAGAGCTAGACATAAGCTTGGACATAAACATTGCCGAAAGTTCTCTCACTGCAACTGACTGTTGTGTCCCAGTTGTGGTGATTTTACAGTTGGTTTGGGAAAACGAGATGCTACATGGACCTGCATTTAATGGGACTGCGTTCACACCTGACATGTGGCACCAAATAGCTGAAACGGCCATCAATGTGTTTTTTTTGTTTTTTTTTTTCCCTTGAATGTGTTGCAGACCGAGTTGCTCAGTGTGGAGCTGCCAGTCATGCTGCAGCAGGGGACTGAGGGTGAGTGGCAGAACCACTTCTACCTTTTTATATTAAACACTGATGTTTTGTGCTGTGATGACTGAACATATAACGCATCATGCTGACATCACCATGGTGAACTTTAAAGCCTGAGCACAGCAGCTGGCTGCCAGCAGTGATCAGCCGTGTGGTTCTGGTTCTACTGATTGCTCTTCATCTCTCTACAGGAGCATGTGGAGCAGCTGGTGTGAAGGGGGCCGCAAACACTTGCAATGAACTGAGACTGACCCAGGTGTGACTTTCTCAGTGTGGATACCGAAGTGTTGCACAGTATTCTATGTAGTGTGTAGAGATGGTGTATACCCAATCTTGTACTGCCGTGGCAGAGACCCCTCCTCTCTGTTGTGGAATCCTGGTATTGGGAGAGAAACCTCAGGACTTTGGCACAGGTTTAAGTAAAACCCATTTACCAGAACCTGACTGAAGACCTGAAACACACTACTTGTGATAGTCCATTAATGCTTACTTGGGTATGAGTTGTCTGGTAATCTGTGTGCTTTGTGTTTTCTAGTGTGTTCAGTGTAATCCTGCCAGGCTGGTCTGGATGAGTGGAAGCTCCTGTCTCAGTCCACCTGCTTGGATGTGACTGGTACACCCCCATGTTCCAGCCATGTCTGCTCCACCTGGTTGAGGCTGTAAATGGAAGTTTTATACACTTTGTTGGATCGACATGTCCTGAAGGCATCACCTACATTTAACGCCTAGAGGAAATAATCCTCTCAGCCTTACTGGAATGTAAAATCTATTTATTTATTTATTTTTGTGTATCCTAAATCATGTTCACATGTTTGGATATTAAAATTTGATGTTGCAGCGCCTCAGTGTCCAGTTGCGTGATTTGTCACTGGTTAAAATATTTTCAGTTGAATCCAAGGCCTTAAAGAATAAATCGGGTGTAATAAGTTGCACATTTTTATTAACAAATGTCATAAATACCCAAAGCAACAATGTACTTTTGTACTTTCTGATTTCCCAACCCTGCCCGCTAGTTATCAAACGTTGCTGAAACGGAAGGAAATGATGCAGCGGTGGATGAATCCTCATGCTGAGTATTTGGGGCAGCAGGACGGTACATGGGACTGTCCAAAAACTCGTGTGTTCATGGTGATGAGGGAACATGTCAACCGATGCAACAGTGTGGCTCATTGATGTGGTTTTAATGGAGCTCTATGGCACAGCAGAAGACATCAGGCCTGAAATGCACACCGTATTTATTAGATGCACTTATTATTGGTTTAAGTCTGTCATGGGATTAGTTAAAGAAAAATATAGAATATCCACAAGCTCATACCTAAATTAGATTTGACATGCAGGCTGTTTTTTGTTTTTTTTTTAATTTAAAAGCTGACAAGTGTTGGATAGCTGTTTCAAAAACATTCCAGTTGTTTGACTGTCAAAGCGAAGTCAAGTTCTGAAATCTTAACAATTGGCTGCTTACAAACACTAGCCTGTCCCTTCCCCACTTACCAGGTCACAGTCAGATAAATTAAAAACATAAAAGATGGAGCACCATAACACCACAGTTCACATTTTTATTAATGTACTGTTTGATTATATTATGCAAAAATGTGTCCAAAATTTATGAATGACATTTTTAAGGAAGAGAGATGTGTACTTAAAAAAACACAAAATCAACAGGTGCTGGACCAAACAATGTCTTTCAAATAATCTCAACACATATATAAACACTTCAGGATTAAGAATGTATTCATGAATTCTGGAATGTAAAATCCAGATAACACCTACACAAATGCAGTTAGATTATAGGTAAAACAAATGTGGCAGGGAAACGCAACGTGAAGTATTTTAGTAAGGTGTTCCATCACCAGAACAGCTTTGATTCTTCATGTCAGATTCTCCGAGTGTAGAACTCTTCTTCCAAAAAACATTCCCTCACTTTGTGGTTTGGTGATGGAGGGGGAGAGTGCCATGTTCAGTTGGGTTGAGGTCTGGTGACCGGAGGCCATGGTATATGATTCACATCATTTTCATACTCAAACCATTCAGCGAGCTCTTGTAGCCATGGATGGATTATGAGACCATGGGTGCCTGGGCAGACACATAAAAGGCCCCCACTCTTTGACATAGGAGCAAGAGCCACAGACTATGGTTGTTTTATTTCTGGTTGTTTTGCTTCTATTTTTAGTCATTTTGTGTGTCTTTGTAGTGGTTTTGTGCTTCTTTTTTTGTCATTTTGTGTGTCCGATGCGTCACTTTGCAACGCGTTACCCCCAACACTGGTCTGTAGTCATTTTGTGCGTCTTTGTAACCGTTTTGCATCTTTTTTTTGTGGTTGTTCAACTTTCCAACAAGAAATGTTAAGTCACTTCAAACAGAGGCTCTGACCCAGGTGCCCATTCTGTAATCCATCCATGTTTGTACCCTATATGGAAGCATTTGCATTCATTATGTATCTCCACTCATTTATTTAGGATTTTCCTTTCATTTGTCAAAGATTGAACTACCATGTCAGCCACTCAATCACATATTCCTGTTTGATAGTTACTAGATGTATAGGTTTATCCACTAATGATGAATTCTTCTATTGGCCAGGTATTGAAGCCGTTTGGATGATCTTTGCACATTGTCTTCATCATCCCTATGTTTATGTATTTCAATTGTGAGATTCTATGTCATTTTTTATATTCATATTTTTTCTTATTTTCTTTCCTATTTCTACCATTATATGATTGAATGTGGCTGCTTTAATTCTGTCTTATAACATACTGCCTATTTAGAGGTATACTCATGGGGTGGTCTAAACAGTGAAATGATGATAGTGTCACCTTGAGATCTACCCTCAGCCTAATATTATTATTGTCACTTTGGAAGAGATGATTTTGGATAAATTGATTTTAATTTCATCTGTATTAATTAATGTGTATTAATTATTGTGGAATGTCCATTTTTGGTGCTGGGTTGTACCTTCTATGGCTAAATGCATACAGATGTGGGACTGATTACCTGACTGCTCATGGTCCCTGATTGGCTTCACCTAAGGAGGTGTTGGCTACATCTGTCTGGAATGTTCTTTGTTCCTCAGTTTTATCTGATGAAGCTCTAAGAACTGCAACGTTGTATCTCTAATAAAGTTTATTGCAAGGACAGTGTGCGGGAGTTCTCCCTTCTCTTGCCTATGGACATTTCCTCCTACGTCTACATGAAACTTAAGGTGTGCATGAGCCTTCACAGTCTATATTAAATATGTAAAAACCAATATATCAAGCATTGCAAAGAAAAGCAGATGGATGGATGGCAACAAAAACTCAGAGTACAGTAGAATGTTTCCTGGTCCTAAAAAAGACTGCAGAGAATCTCTCAAACCAAACCAAAGACAAATTCTAATCAAATACCAACTACAGTAACCATCAACTGGCAACTGATAAGGGAAGATAAATACTGTTAACAGAGAGAAGACAGAGCGTGTGGTCACTGTGTAGTAGGTGAGGTTGAGAGAGATGTATGTCTTCCTAAAATGTGGAAAAATACACCCAAATGAGAGAGCTACCTCAACAAAGTCAGTAACCCAACCTTTAACTTAAAAGAGCCCCATTAATGATTCTTGGAAATCAAAAAACCTTTGAGAGGGAGACAGAGCAGCTATGCAACATCCACAACTACGCGCAACTAAAAACTTCACATTTAACTGAATAAGTTCTTCACAGGTTTCAACAATGAAGGAAAGATCATTGTTGCTTAAAGTCAGTAGATGGCAGTGTCACTCATCAGTGTCTAATAAAAGGCTGTCACGTGGTTATTGCAGTTTCAAAACTGCTGAAAAATAGAGTAGAAAACATGACAGAGTGACAGGATGCAAAAGCCCCTTGGGCAAATGATAATTAGGGCAAATATTTCATAGCAAACTCTGTCCAAAATAGGTACATATCATGCTAATTGCCTTGCAAACACACACATATATTCTATAATTACTATCTAAGACCTTGTCCAAAATATGTTAGGAGCCACACTTTAATTCGGCTCGTATATAATCTAGAAGAAAGCATTTATAGGGAGGCCTACTTTTTTTTTTAGAAAAGCTGCCGCCGTCTGAAGTGCCTTTTAGTGAATTTGTTGGGACAATGCTGGAAACAATACATATGGTTTTCATTGTAAGTAGTGTGTTGTGGTGTAAGCAGTGTATATATGTATGTAAGTAGTGTATCATATATTAAATAAAAGGTTCCTAAGTGTACTTTTTACAGTTAAGCAAGACAACATAAAACCTCCACATTTTTAAACAAAGTTTGGCATGACCCTGTCTGCACAGAACAGAACGGGGGTTGGTTGGCTTGAGGCGGAGGCGGAGTTTTTCCTGCTTCAGGTTTTTCTCTGAGAATCGCAGTGTAGCCTATTAAAAGTATTCAGGATCAAAGTGGAGAAGAAAAAGGTAAGCCATTTAATCCTGGATACTTGTATGAAGTCCTATCGCGATAAATCTTTGCCTCTCGCGAAACCGAGATTGTTGTACCCAGTAGACACGCTTGGTTGGCAAAAACAAATGAAACGGATGTTTTTATCACGAGTTTCAGTCTACTGCCCACAGCTGCGACCCTCAACACGAGCGACAGGTTATCCACAAACTGCTGCACTAAGCTCTGCAAAATCTGGTAGGAAAAGTTGAAGATTCTCTGCGACAGAAGCTCACAGAAGTCAGTTTAAATTGTCTTCTTGTTTGTGACTGCTACAGATCATGTATATTTGATTCACTTTTCAAATCGGCTGCAGTTATTTTATATTCTAATATATTCTAATATATCCTCGAAGTCGATTCTCCTGACTTTCTTCATATCTTCATGGAGGAACTCCTATGAAGAAAAATTTCACAGCTCAGATTTAGTTGACATGAAAAACCTTCCTTTGGTGTGTTATTTGTAGTATGTACCATTAGACTTCAAAGCAATTTGGAAAGGTTGTAAGGCTGGTAAGTTAACCAAAAATGAGAGGAGTTTGGTGCTGCTGTCTGTCATCTTTCCAAATTAAAGTTTAATGGCATTTTCTGTACATGTCAGCAGGACACACAGTGCTGATTCTAGTCCAGTGTGGTGGTGTGGGTGTTGTTTAGATGGTTTGCCTTCTCAATACCATGAATGTTGCAACCCTAAAAAAGGAGAAGTAAACTCAGATTGTCTAACATATGGAGAAATCTGCCCAGATGCTGACATTTATTACAAAGCCAGTAAAAACAGACAGTAACAGCTTCACTATGGCTCTCACTGATTCACGTTAGTCTGCACATTTTTTGAATATTAAGCTTTTTTGTTATTATTGAGTGGCACAGCCACAGCAGCTCCTACAGGTTTGTTATTTCATAGCAGCTACATTTAATGCTATTTGCCTTGCAAACATAAACATAATCTATAATAATTACTATCCAAGACCATGTCAGAAATATGTTAGGAGCAACACTATAATTCGACCAACCAGAGGTGTTTCCTGAAATAACAGAAAAACATTTTGTAAGTTGCAATGTATGAAGTTGTATAAAGAAACAGCTGTGTATCTTGCTGACATACCTTTGAATTGAAATGCACACTTCCATTGTTCCCTCTGAGGTGAGCTGAGGTCAGACGTGGTCCATATCTTTCGTAGAGCCTGCCATCATGGCTCGGTACCTGGGGTATTTCACCACTGTGGGTGATAAGCAGCCAGTCGAGTGGGAGGATGAAGAGCTGCACGTGACCAGCGAGGAGCTGAGTCCGGCCACCGGCCAGTTTCCAACAACACTGACCTTCAGGGATTCACTGCAAAGACTCTACGGCTCTGATCGGTTCCAGGTATGCCACTCTGGTCTTTTAAATGCATCTGTTGGTAGAGCAATGTCAATGATCCATCATTTTGAAAGCTTGATGTTTTGTCCACTTTGATGCCACTGATTTGAGTACAGATTTTGGAAAAATCAGTTCAAGGTGACATCTTCAAATTGCTTGTTTTGTCCAACCATCATCCAAAACCCAAAGATACTCAATTTACGATGACAACGATAACTATGACGATGGGCATTCTTCTTCCTTGTCAAAACCTGGTGGCTAGATTACCCACAATGCAACTCAACCATTTACAGTTTGGTCAGGGATACAGGTGTGTTATGTTAGTAGTGGCTAATGTAGCCTTGAGCTGCTAGCATCTATTTGTTACAGTGTACCGAGCTCCTGGACCGTATTCTGAATTTTTATCTGAATTCTCAGAGTTCTTGTCAGGTTTAGTCCTTAAAACAGATAAAATAATTATTGTAGGTGATTTTAATATTCATGTGGATGTAGAAAATGATAGCCTTAGTGCTGCGTTTATCTCATTACTAGATTCGATTGGCTTCAGTCAGAGTGTACATAAACCCACTCACTGTTTTAACCACACCCTCGACCTTGATCTTGTTTATGGCATTGAAATTGAACATCTAATAGTCTTTCCACAGAATTATTTTTTATCAGACCATTTTCTATTAACTTTTGAATTCCTATTACTGGACTACACGCCATTAGGCAAACATTCCTACACTAGATGTCTATCTGATAGTGCTGTAGCTAAATTTAAGGAAGTGATTCCATCGGCATTTAATTCAGTTCCATGTCTCAATGTAACAGATGACTCCTATGCTAACTTTAGTCCCTCCCAAATCATCTTGTTGATAGTGCTGCAGGCTCAAACACTCGACTCTATCGCCCCTCTAAAAAAGAAGATAATAAAACAGAGGAGGTTAGCTTGTTGATAGTGCTGCAGGCTCACTACGAATGACACTCGACTCTATCGCCCCTCTAAAAAAGAAGATAATAAAACAGAGGAGGTTAGCTCCATGGTATAACCCGCAAACCCGCAAATTAAAACAAACATCGCTAAAACTTGAAAGGAAATGGCGTTCCACCAATCTGGAAGAATCACGTTTAGCCTGGCAAGATAGTCTTAAAATTTATAGGAAGGCCCTCCGTAATGCCAGAGCAGCTTACTACTCATCATTAATAGAGGAAAATAAGAACAACCCCAGGTTTCTGTTCAGCACTGTAGCCAGGCTGACAGAGAATCACAGCTCTGTTGAGCCATGTATTCCTATAGACCTCAGTAGTAATGACTTTATGAGCTTCTTTAAAGATAAAATTCTAACTATTAGAGACAAAATTCAGCACCTCCTGCCCTCAGTTGGTACTGACTTATCTTCAAACACAGGAACCTTAGAAACAACTGTAAAACCAGTACATTTAGACTGCTTTTCTCCCATCAACCTTAGTCAATTAACTTCCATGATTTCCTCATCTAAGCCATCAACGTGTCTCTTAGACCCCGTCCCAACTAGGCTGCTTAAAGAAATTTTACCCTTAGTCAGCACTTATTTACTAGATATGATCAATCTGTCCTTATTTAAAGGCTATGTGCCACAGTCCTTTAAAGTAGCTGTAATTAAACCTCTTCTTAAAAAGACCACTCTTGATCCAGGGATTTTGTCAAATTATAGACCTATATCTAACCCTCCTTTTCTCTCTAAGGTCCTTGAGAAAGCAGTCGCCAATCAGTTGTGTGACTTTCTACACAACAACAAGCTGTTTGAGGATTTTCAGTCAGGATTTAGAGTGCATCATAGCACAGAGACAGCACTGGTGAAAGTTACAATCTTAGTGCTGCATTCGATACCATTGACCATCACATTCTATTACAGAGACTAGAACATTTAATTGCCATTAAAGGCACCGCACTAAGCTGGTTTGAATCCTATTTATCAGATCGATATCAGTTTGTACACGTTAATGATGAATCCTCTATGCACGCCAAAGTTAGTCATGGAGTTCCACAAGGTTCTGTGCTTGGACCAATTCTATTTACCTTATATATGCTTCCTTTAGGCAATATTATTAGGAAGCACTCCATAAATTTTCATTGTTATGCAGATGATACCCAGTTATATTTATCGATAAAGCCAGATGAAACCAATCAATTAGCTAAACTTCAAGCATGCCTTAAGGACATAAAAACCTGGATGACCTGCAATTTTCTGATGTTAAACTCAGACAAAACTGAAGTTATTGTACTTGGCCCCGAACACCTTCGCAACACATTATCTAAAGATATAGTTTTTCTAGATGGGATTGCCCTGGCCTCCAGCGACACCGTAAGGAATCTGGGAGTTATCTTTGATCAGGATATGTCCTTTAACTCCCACATAAAACAAACTTCAAGAACTGCCTTTTTTCATTTATGTAACATTGCAAAAATCAGGCACATCCTAGCTCAAAAAGATGCAGAAAAACTAGTCCATGCATTTGTTACGTCTAGGCTGGACTATTGCAACTCTCTATTATCAGGCTGCCCCAATAAATCCCTTAAGACTCTCCAGCTGATTCAGAATGCTGCGGCACGTTTACTGACAAGAACCAGAAGGAGAGAACATATTTCTCCAATATTGGCTTCTCTACACTGGCTCCCTGTAAAATCCAGAATAGAATTTAAAATCCTTCTCCTCACCTTCAAAGCCCTAAATGGTCAAGCACCATCATATCTTAAAGAGCTCATAGTACCCTATTACCCCACTAGAGCACTGCGCTCCCAGAATGCAGGGTTCCTTGTGGTTCCTAGAGTCTCTAAAAGTAGAATGGGAGCCAGAGCCTTCAGCTATCAAGCTCCTCTCCTGTGGAACCAGATCCCAGTTTGTGTACGGGAGGCGGACAACCTCCTCACATTTAAGAGTATTAGTAGATTAATGGGACTCTGGCAGTCTCATGGGGCAGCGCTGTAGCCATGTTTTTGGGATGTCTATTTATTTTATTTTTTAAGACATTAAGCCTTTAAAATATGGTTTATTGTCTTCTTAAAGGATAGGTTCACATTTTTTCAAGTCTGTCTTAAAACAATACTTACATGCCCATATGTACAGTGAAAGAGTAATTGGTCGCTGTAATTGAGTTTGAAGACAGACTTGAAATATTTAAATAATAATAATAATTAACCTCCTCACATTTAAGAGTAGGCTTAAGACTTTCCTCTTTGATAAAGCTTATAGTAGGGCTGACTCAGGTGACCCCTGAGCCACCCCTTAGTTATGCTGCTATAGGCCTAGACTGCCGGGGGACTTCCTATGATGCACTGAGCTCCTCTCTCCTCCTCTTCCTCTCCATCTGTACGCCCTCATATCCCATCAATGCTTGTTACTAATTCAACGTCTTCCCATAGTTGTGTGCTTTCTCTCCTCTCTCTCTCTCTCTCTCTCTCTCTCTCTCTCTCTCCCCTTCTGTTGCTTTCTGCAGGTATTTCTGCCTCCGTGTCTGGATCTGCTGCTATTACCCGCTACTGCTACTGCTCTTATTAGTTGCTCTTAGTATTAGTTCTGTTGGTGTTATCATCAATACCATTACCACAACTATTGCTTTAGATCCCTATGTGGAACTGTACTGTGCTGCTGTATGTTCTCTTTCCTCCTGCTCTCTCTCTCCCGCTCCCCCCCTCCCCCTTCAACCCAACCGGTCGAGGCAGATGACCGCCTACCTAGAGCCGGGTTCTGCTCGAGGTTTCTACCCGTTAAAAGGGAGTTTTGCCACTGTCGCCTAGTGCTTGCTCATGGTGGGAACTGTTGGGTCTCTGTAAATATAAATATAAATATAAAGTCGGTCTAGAACTGCTCTACTCGAAAAAGTGCCCTGAGATAACTTTGTTATGATATGGCGCTATATAAATAAAACTGAATTGAAAACTGAATTGAATTGAATCAATCAGAGATGAGCAGCGGGCTACAGAGGTCTGATAAGCTCACTTCTAACTCCACACCAACAGATTGTTTTCATTTTCAAACTTGTAGTCTTCAGCCCCAACCGACGCTGACTCAAGTGACATCACTTGAGGACATTTATCAGACTTCACACAGTTCCCTCTGGACACACTGAAGGCTTTACACTACTTTGTACACATATGCAGTAGAACTCCCCATCACCTGGAAACACACACTGATGTGTACGATTGGTGCAGTGCTTAAAGAATTTTTTAAAAGAGTATCTGCATAAAGAGAGGCACCGTCTACTGATTGTCTGAATTTGCTTCCAGGTGCTGGTGGTGTGTTTGGTAATCCTGGATGCCATCTTTGTTTTGGCGGAGCTGCTTATAGATCTGTCTGTTATCAAGTTGGAACATGGCCACATTGCTCCTGAGGTGAGACACAGATATGTCCACTTACTCCAAAGCTAATAGTTATTATCAAGACCTTTTATATAATATGATTTACTGACACATTCATTTTTTGCAGGTGTTTCACTACCTGAGCTTGGCTCTTCTCACATTCTTCATGGTGGAGCTGGCTGGTAAGCTGTTTGCTTACCGCCTGGAGTTCTTTGAACACAAGTTTGAGGTGTTTGATGGTTTGGTGGTGGTGGTTTCCTTCGTGTTGGACATTGTCTTCATCTTCCATGAGGATGCCTTTGATGGGATGGGTCTCCTGATCCTGCTGCGACTCTGGAGGGTGGCCAGAATTATCAACGGTCAGTAACACTTTTGCCTAAAAGCATGTACAGGTGAAAGTGGGGACAAAATAACAAGACTGCAATTTATCGCCTTTGTCGTTTTGAATGAAAAAGTACGTCATCCTCGAGATTTGTGTAGATCCAAATTTTTTTTGGGGGGGTGGGGGCCCAAATCCTATGGCCAATGAGGCAAACAATTAATTGGAATAAGTGGATACATCGTCAGAGGCGGGGGGCCCCGTTCATTCCTATGAAAGTTGCTCCAGGTATAAAACCAGGATCTTCTGCATAGCTTCCATATCGTGCGGCCCATAGAGCAAGCGCACTAGCGCTTCCTTTAGCCCCGCCTCCTCACATGAACCACAGTGACTCTGTAACTCTGGATTCGGCTGTTGGTGAACTTTTAGGACATAATGATTTAAATAAGGGCTATTTAAGTGTTCTTTCTGGGAAGATGATGTACCTCAAAAACAATTGGCCACTGATTTACAGAAGTCTCTTTCACAATGTAAGTCTATGGGGAAAAGTATTTTTGGGCCAGTGTGCATCACGTGACGGACCCAGAAATTGTAATTACACAGTTAGGCCACTCTGTCAAATTGGCTTCAAAGCCCAGCGCACTTCCTGGGGACTTGGTCTCCACTTCCTCCCACTGTACAAAAATTAAGCCAAAATATCCCGGATACGTGCTGCCATCTTGTGCTGGTCATTTGGAGCCAGAATCAGAAACCAACTTTGGGAACATTTTATTTCATGTGTACTTTGATTTTTCAGTATGGCCCATGTCCCATCCGCTAACAAGGAGGGGGCGGGATTTATGACCTATGCTGTCACTTCATCCATCTTTATATACAGTCTATGGTTTGGCCCAGTAGCAGCAGCAACACACTGAAAGCGGTGCGTCACAAAGGGCCAAGTTCGGCCCTATTCTCAGAACTGTCATCTTTTTCATCCCACTAGAGTTTGTAGGCCTGACAAGAACACTGGATACAAAAGCCTTGTAATTATTACTGCCTGTATAAAGGTTATAATAATCAGCTTTTGACTCATTATGGTCATTTCTGTGGTGGCAGTTTGTGGTGATTTTAAGACCATGGACTGATAATGAGACTATAAATGACTCTCCTCTCATCCAGAGTTTTTATGATAACATTTACTTGATTTCATTTCTAAGGTTTTCCCTGAGTTTGCAGTGAAAATGTGCATCTCAAAAAAGAAGAGCACTAGAAACCAGTGTAGTTGCTACACATGGACATGCCTGTGATTGAATGTGTTGCAGGTATCCTGGTGTCAGTGAAGACCCGTGCACACCAGAAGATCCACAAGCTGAAGGAGAGCTATGACCACCTCGTTCAACGAGTCACAGAGCTACAGGAGCGCAGCGATAAACTGGTGATTCCTTATAGCTGTTTCATACTAAATTAAAAGGTCCAGATTTACTGAGAGGGTGAAGGAAATAATGTTCATTGTTTGAGGTTTCTACGGTCCACATACGCGAGCAGAGATTAATATTATATTATAGGATTTATATACATGATGTCCTCAGGGCCATAGCTACAGTTGAGGACACAGAGACATTTCGAGATCATTTGGCAACCTGCGGGGACTTTATATCATTTGATTAAAAACGTACATATGGTGGGTATTTTATTAGCTCATTTGAGTACTTTCAGACTCAAACTGTTTAAATTTGTCAACTAAATAATACATAAATAAAGTCTTCAGCATTTCTCCCAGAATTTTATATACATAACTGAACAGTTAACCGCTTAAGTTGAATTTTTTCAAGTTTTTTTTTTTGCTTCTGCTCAAAACTGTTCAGAGGTGGTGGGGAGGGATTTGGGGACACATTAAATCAGTTTTCAAGAAAAAACTATGGTTTATTACAACTTAGAACCAATTGCCAGACCTACAAAAATAAAACTTATCAGTTATGATGACATTGTACTCACCAAAGTAAATGCTGAGGTCCCAGAACATAGCGACGTCACTAAGAATAGGTCCAACAGGGGAACAAAAATGAGCATGTTCCCTACACAAAACCTTTGGGAATCTAGATACAAGTAATTCTATTACTACAGTACCACACCGCAAGTGACAGAAATCCATCAAAATGTGGGCTAGCACAATTGAACTGACAGTGTGGTGTGTAAGCTTTGAATGAGATCAAACAAAACTGAATCTTCCGTTCTTCTCGTCTGTCTCCATCTGTCTCAGGAACAAGAGAACCAGAAACTTCAAGCCCTCCTGAAGAAGCACGCCATAGACTTCTAACTCATCAAGCTAACTGTTGTGGAGCTACTGTTCAGTGTCATTTATATCACCTACCTTTCTGCACCAACTATACATTCCATGATCAACTTGATTTCAATATTCCTACTACATGTTCACAGAACTTCAACCATTACCTGTAGAGAAATATCTATATCAGTAGATCCATATCCAGGTTTCCAGTCATTGTAGTGATGGAAACCAGTTAAAGGTCTGTATATCTCTAATGACTGTCAGATATTCAGATGCTACTGACAATCACTCCATAAAGCTGTACGGTCATGGCCTTCATTTGCTTGTACATATTTGAAACCTTCCTGCTTAGTGACATTTAAAAGTACTGTGTCAGTGTCTGCGCTATGTTTTTATGTTGCACCAGAGAGACGGGCGAGCAAGACTTTGTTATACTGGACTGGTATGACAATACATTGAATTGAATGTTATGTTAAAAAAAGATTTAAATAAAGTGATTTCATTTATTAAAAAACATGTTAAATAATCTTACAAAACTCTATATACATTGTTCACACAATATACAGTAACAGATTCATCATATTACAAACAGTGCACACATAGCAGTGTGTATGGTAAATGTTATCGTACACTGATGACTATTCAGACAAAAGGGAAGAAGAAGTCAAAGGGCAGTTTGGCGTTGATGATGGGCGTTGCTCTGTAACCAGGGAGAGCAGCAGCAGAAACTGGAATGAAGGCCACTGAGCTCCTGATGGACAGGGTGCTGCTGCCTCCAGCTAACTGGGCCTGTGGGAGAACAGGACAGAGACAGTAGCAATGATGCATCTTTTGATTTTTCTCTTCAGTATTTCTGGAAAAGTGAGTCTTACCAGACTGCTGGTGTTGGTTTGGATTACTTCTTTGATGCTCACAATCTGAGTTTGGGGGTTCACCAAAGATCCATATTTAGTCCATTCAATTTCTAGATGAAGTGACAGCGGGATGCTGCAACTCTGCGATTCCTGCAAATCACAAACATACTGCTGGACTGCCTCAAACATACTGCCTCACAACATCAAGCATTCCATTAATGAAATGGCTTTTCTGTCAACATGCAGTATCCAGGGTTCGTACAGCTCTTTACGAGTAAAAAAGCACTTTTCAAGGTACCTAAACCAAAAATTTCCAGACTCTCGAAGCCTTTATCATCACATCTAAATTGTTACTATAAATGCCAGGAGACATCAAACAAATATGACGGGATCGTTTCATTTTAAATATGAAAAGAATTTTTGTTTACATGAGTGATTGTGTAGATGAAACATCAGATTATGTTGAAAATCAAGCATTTTTCAAGGAGTATATTCTAAGTCAAGCATATTCCTAACCTTGAAAACATAACGGTTAAAATTAAGCATTTTCCAAACTTTCAAGACTTTGTACAAAACCTGAGTATCTTTAACTTTGTTTCATCTCAACCTGAATTTTGAATGGGAATCCAGAGGTGACATCACTTGAAGGCAAGACGGATTCAAGTCACAGTATTAAGAAGAAAATAACCCCAAGTGTTTGTGGGATGTGATAAGCAAAGGCTGTGGAAAACAGGCTAGACCACCTCAGACAATCAATGTACGTTCAAATGTCATTAAAAGTATACAGAAATACCACCATTTGAAATAATAAAAGTAATGAAAAAAGGGGAATGAAATGCATGAATTTTTTTTTAATAGTAAAAAAAATGAATAAAAGGCAATTCATTGCATCAATGTAGAACAAAACAGATTACACTTGATGTATGGAATGTGTTTTTTAACTTCTTAACTTTAACTGTCTCATAAAAGCTTTTATCACATAAAAAGATATTTTATTGTGGACATGAAATATGTGTTGGACGAGCTCTGGCTTGGCTTGTACTTGAGTCCCTGTTCTGTTTTCAAACTGTGCTCACCTGGGGACTGAAGTTGTTCTTGATTGGCACCCAGTCCAGTGGATAGTCTAACGGGGAGTTTCCAAAGGAAGCCACATACTGGGGATAGTTTGGTCCCCTCAGAACATCCAGAAGCACCTGATTGACCAGGGAGCAGTTGGCAGCATCCTCCAGTCTGCAGGGACAGACCATCACATATGTATTAAGACAAAAGTTAACACTGTACCACAGTGATTAGATTTGTTGCATGTTAGAATGTCCTGCCTCAATGTGCAGCCGGACATAGAGTCCAGACCAAACTGCACAGGGGAGCGCTGGTGTGGTCCCTTCAGACAGTCCTGGTCCTCAGCACTGTGGAGAAGAGACAGTGCGTCTCTGGGGCCTACGCTTCTCACAATCCCAGTGAAGACAACTGTTAAGGACATATCCTGGGCCTTGTAGCACATCAGATCCTCATCCCCTTGTCATCAAACAGGACCCTTAACCTCTGACTACTGCTGTCCAAGGACATCACTCATCCTGTCTCTAAATCAGGGTGAGGGACAGCCAGCATTCAGGCAGCTAAAGGATATTCTGCTGTTCTTGTGCCAGACACAAGCGGTAGTCCAACCACATAGCCTGGATTTCCACTGTAGGGGACAGCCCACTCCCCCTCACCCTCCTGTTTATTAGACACAAGACAAAGCACATTATTCACATTTAACACGTTTTCGTTACATTACATTCATAATTTGCACACAACAAAATGTTTTTTTTACTTCATCCAAGTCAGAAAACTTCAATCAGCAATCTAGCAAACCCCATAGCCAACGGTCTTTTACTGTATTATCAAAAGTGTTCATAGTCCAAGCATAGGACATGTTGAGTGCTGTGGTAGATTCTAAAAACAGAACTGCACTCTTGCATGAAGAGAGCAGTACTCTAGGGCTGCAACTACTGATCACAGTCATTATCGATTAACCAACAGTCCAAAACCCAAAAACTCTTCATTTACTGTCAAAAATAACAAGAAAAGCAGCAAATCCTCACATTTAAGAAGCTGGAACCGGCAAATATTTGACATTTCTGCATGAAAAATGACTGAACAGATTAATTGATTATCAAAATAGTTGAAGATTTTCTTTTTTTTCTCGATCGACTAATCGTTGCAGCTCTACAGTACTCACTAGCTTTTTACAGAGCTTTCAGTCATATCTCACGTGTCTTTTGTTTTGACAAAGACAGAAGCTTTGTCTCCTCTGCTGCAGCAGCTCTAAAGAAAATGGCCCTCTGAACACCATGGTGGGTGTATTTATAAGCCAGGGCAAAATTTTAACCAAGGTCCAGCGGCAGGGCAGCCATGGGGTTTGTTGAATTGTTTTCCTGCAGTCCACAGTGGTAGCTTCCCTCTACTCTTAAATACATATTGAATCAGTGTGATACTATGGTCTCTATGATCATACATATTAAAATCATGATATTAACAAGAACCAGAGAGCTTGAGATGTTATCACTGCGGTGCGTAAGATTTCAGAGTAGTTTCTTATTTTTTTAATAACTAACAAGAAATGCAGTAGCCGCTGCAATCACAACGAAGTAAAAAAAATCACCAAACAATGCAGTCTGATCTTTGTAAGACAGATCAGGAGGCTCAGTTACCGCGCTCTGGCATGCTGGTTGCCATGGAAACTAGGTGCTCACTAACCCACCTCCTATCTGCCCCAGTCTTGAGCTAAACTAAACAAAACCTTTTCAGATGGACTGTAATAGTGAACGCTGCTCTTATCTGTGGAATAACATCAGCTAACAGTCTACCCTGTCTAAACTTGTTTTGGAAATGTAACTGTAATGGAACTGTATCTACTTCAAATAGTAGTCAACATAGCACTACTAAAATTTCCTCATCTAGAAAAAAAGTAACCCTTGTGTGGATAACACTCCATGATGAATAGAAAATGTCACCTGGACAAATGTGATGTGGAACTCCTGTTCCAGGGGCAGCGCTGCTTCACGGACAAACCCAAGCACCAGAGACACCGTCACAGACACTATCTCACCAGCTGGGCTGTACTTCATCACATAGACAACCTGAGGAGACAAAAATGTCTAATTAGTCCAGCAGAGTTCCATGTCCACAATGACAGATATACATCAGTGTACTGTGTGTACTATAATGTCTGTTCCGTTTGGCAAGAACACGATACTTAAAGGCAAATACTAAATACTTGTAATGTTTCATCAGATAAAGTCCAGGTACTTCAGACAGTCATGTGCTGACTCACCTTCAACACCACATTAGCACAGAGGATCGGGTTCAGGAGAACGGGTTTGAGATTTTCTCCACCACTAATCTGTAGCTCAGTCTGAGTGCCATCCACAGACTGCAGGACAACTGAAGCCAGCTCCACAGGAACCACCTCCAGCAACGTCACAAACACCCACATCAGTCAACTGTTATCAACATTTAAGCCAAATGTTTTCATATCCATCCTCTGCTCTGTGCCCTGAGATAACTTTGTTATGATATGGCGCTATATAAATAAAACTGAATTGAATTGCTCTCATTTAGATCGGCTGCTCCACCACTGTGGTGCAGACCTAAATATCTCAACAACCAATGGATGGATTGCAGTGAAATGTGGTACACACATTCATGTCCCCCTCAGGATTAACTGTAATAACTTTGGTGATCACCTGACTTTTCATCTAGCGCCATCATCCGGTTAAAAAAGTCATCTGTCCAATACTGTGGTTTATGACCAAATTCCTGCTAAACTACTGACATTCCCATGAGCCTCAGCTGTGCTTTGTGTTTAGTGCTAATTAGCATATGTTTGCATGCTAACACACTAAGCTATGATTGTGAACATGGTAAAAAGTATACCTGCTAAACATCAGCAGTACAGCCTCACAGAGATGCTAGCATGGCTGCAGACTCTTGTTCCAGTGTGTTTTACCAACATTCCAGATGGCCACTGGTTTCCACTGGTGTCCATTTTTACAGATATGTTGTTTTGCACTGCATTACAATGTTTATTGACATAAATAAAAGCGGATAAGGCGTTCACGGTGCTGGATTACAAGTTCCTGCTGGTTGATTTTCATACCATACTAAAAAGAATCGAAATCCATTGAAGGTAGGAAAAACTTTTTTAACACATGTAAGACACTAACGGTGTAGTTTGATTAAATAGTTTGCAGACATGTAAAGCAAAAGGGAAGTGTGGTGTAATAACTTACTTCTTCTTTGGAACTGAGCATAAAGTTGTGAGAGAAATGTAATTTTCCTGTCTTTGCATTGCAACTTTCTGTCTGTGCTAACTTATTGCACCATTTGGCAGGTTGAAAGGAGACATGTTTGGGCCGGTCTGTTGTTTGTGCAAAAGGAATGTCAGTGTCTTGCTAAATTTCCTGGTTAGGCGGGGGCTGTGGCATGTGAACGCTTTTAACACAGACTCTTCTGCAGCTCCTTGATTATTTTACAGCAGCTGGGTTTCAAACCATCAGCACTGAGCTGGGAGCTCACTATGGGATCTGGAGGCTCTATTGGCCAGGGGTGTACAATGCCAAGTAGTGTGAAGACACACCGTAGAACTCTTCACATCATGGAGAGACAGTGTGGCATATACACACACACACACACGACGGCATTATTTTGCAATATATGGGTTTCAAGAAGTTTGTTATGAAGTTGTGCCAGTGAACCTCTGATTCTGTGGGTCTATCATTATGATGGTCATGTGACCACTACTACAATGTACATACAATATATTGCAATTGTTGTTATTAGACTAAGCAAAAATCAGTAGAGCGATTATTTTCATTATTGATTAATCTGCCGATTCTTTTTTTACTCAATTAGTTGACTGATCTATAAAATATCAAAAATGTATCAATAAAAAAAAACAGTTATATTTTCTCAGAGCCAAGTTGACATATTTAAATAGTTTGTCCCACCAACAGTCCGAAATCCAATTTCTTTCAATCACAAAAAAAAGAAGCAGCAAATGTTCACATTCTAGAACCAGTGACTTTTTGTCATTTTTGCTTGAAAAATTACTTAAATGTTTGTCAATTTTCAAAATATATATATATATATATTTTTCTTTCGGTCAGCTAATTAACTGACTGATCGTGTCAGAGTTAATCAAATACACAAACAGTAGGCATACTTACTGCTGCATCTTTATTCTTTCCCTGTAGAGTGGAAAAGATTTAGTTTAACATCTTTAAATTAACATCAACTGTAGAGTTTCTCTGTGTATTTCCAACACAGTAGCTAATTCATCTCGTGCAACTTATGTACAAACATCCATTTTACTTTTTCTTATTTAAAAAAAGGAGTAAAGGAAAAGACCACCCAGAAACTCTTTCCAGCATCTGAAATATTTATGTTAAATGTCAACTTTTGTAGCAGGTAGAGGAAAATAGCTGAAGCAGATTCAGAAAGGAAGATTGGCACAAAGTGATCTTACCAAAAGGATAATTATAACACTTGAAAGAGTACTTCATTAGGTATTGCACTTCCATAAAGTTAGGGAACTTGCAAATGTATGTACTGCCTCTGTACTTTGGTGGAGTGCCCCTTTAATCACAGTGCTGTGTCTCAAATCGTGTACTTCCGTTAGTACACTTACATGCAGTACACTGTGTACACTATGTACTGACTTGTGTAGTGCGTTAAGTTTGACAGAGTAGTGTTGTCTCAAATCGAATACTGCTGTTGTGCGCTTACCGGAAATGACGATCGCAGCCTCTGACCGCGTCTTCTTCTTTTTAATGGCGGATTGCAACCGGGCGGAGCAATATCTCCAACATTTTACTGCGATTGCCGCACGCCAAAATATCTGCCGGCTCGTTTGCTCACTTGACTTCAATTCAGTTTGATTAAAAACGAATGAAAAATGAACGTGCTTTTACTTTTAGCCGTAACAATCGCAACCGCCATTTTCATACGTTGGTGGTCCTCTCCTTCCGCTGCATAGCCAAGATGGCGACCATTGAGGGTGGAAGTGTGCAGCGTTCCACACTCAACTTTCTGACCGTTATGAGTACATCATCCGGGTACTCATAGTGCATTGCATTTTGCCATACTTGTCAGTGTGAACGCACATATGCACTCAAAATATTGAGTGTAAGTACAGAAGTACGTGATTTGAGACACAGGTTATATATCCCAGAGTGCATTGAACATCACTCCCTGATAATACCTTAGAGAGGAAGAGTGTTTGAGGGGGGAGCAGCAGTGTGTGGCACAATAAAAGTGGGACTCACAGCAGACAGCTGGATGTTAGTGTAGGTGTCCATGTTGAGGGCCAGCAGAGTGCTGCAGTCCTGCTCCAGGACCACATGCTGGGAACACCGACTGCTCTGATCCTTGAGGAACGCTGAGGAGACAAACAGGAAGAACTAAAGCAACAACAACACCCATAAAAAAATGAAAAATACTATTTAAACTAGTTAAAGCATGTTGGAAATAAGAAATGTCAATGAAATAAGACGATAAAATGTCAGACTATTCCTTTAACAGATTACAAATAAGCACTCTTAGTAAACTCTGGATTTGAAAGACATGTTTAACTGATAGTTTCTTTTTCTTCCACATAACATACAAAAACATACACTTCACATTGAACATACAAGGCACACCTAAACAAAACACATAGGCACTTTGAATATAACGGAAGTAAGGTACATTCTGCTGCCAAACTTGTTGAAGTACTAAAATCCCATTTTAGTGGATAAAAAGAAATGGTCAGACACTTAATAACGTAACCACCAAAAGGAAACTAAACAGCATTTCATTGCAAGGCCTTAGCAAAATCTTCTTCCTTTCATGGGGGAAGATTTTGAATCTTTTCAAAAGTCTCGTATTTCCCCTTTCCTATAGTTTCTCCATAGCCAGACACTACAACAATCCATCAACCCAAATTTGCTTGCTTGGTCTATTATCGGATTTCCAGACAGAGCAATTTTATGTTTAGTTTCAAGTAAACCAAATATAACCATCTTCTTTTTTATATTGTTAAGTTTACAGTTTACTGGGAAGCATCTGAAAATACACACTTCAGGGCAAAGTGGAAGCTCCTCTTCTGTGGCAGTGGATAAAGCTGTTCCTGTCTCTTTCCAATACTCTTGTATGGTTGAACATTCCCACAGGCAATGAAACAAGCTGCCCTCATGTCCACCACATCTAATACATAGATCAGGTGTTAGGGTTGATGCAATGGAGTAAATATGAAATAATGTATAGTGTAATATCCATTTGTACTGAAGCAATTTGAACCAAGAGTTTATAGTTTGGATTTGAGATTGTGAGCAAATATCCCTCCATTCTTCTTCTGTAATTTATTGAGATCTGAACACTAAGCAAGCCTTTTATCTTCTAAAGATGTACTTACTACAATAATTTGGTCAAATCTGCCTCAAGATGGCTTAGGGCCATTAAGGCCAGTTCAGACCAAAGAACCGTTTTAGAACGTCGCAGGGAAAAGTTGCAGCCATAGATATAAAACAGTTTTACTGTTGATTCAAGCCGGTTGATGCTGTCACCTGCAACTCAGCTTGTCAAGTCGCCAGTGGCTGGTTATGGAACATGAGGCACGTCACCTCTTTCAACAGCCAATCAGCTTGTAGAGAAGTCAGCTGGTCATCTTGACCCTCCCGTTTTTTTTTTACGTTTTCACCGTTTCATCAATACTAGAAATGCAACTGTAGCAAGTAACTCACTATCACTATCCTCATTCATATTTTAAGATGCTACAAATTATATCCAGCTACAAAAAAAGCCTGAAAAGCGGCAGTTTGAACGGAAGTAAAGATAGTCGTTGCTATGGAAACGATACACCATCTCATCTAGTCACATTGGTGTAAACTGGCAGGTTTCAGAACGTTGCAGACCGACACATTGCAAATAGTTGCAAGTTTAAACTTGTCTCGTCGCAGATCTTTTGGTCTGAACTGAAGTGTTAAGATTTGGCAGACTGAGAGAGTTCTGTGTCTTTGTTATGAAGTTTCTAGGGATACCCCCTGAAAGTCAGAGACCCCTCAGTCAACTGAGGTTCTTCAAGTCGAGCAGTTGTGTTTTGTTTTGTTTGTTTGTCAGTCAGTGTGCAGTGTACTGGGGAAATTTGGTCCCGGAGCTTATGGCCCACACAACTGCTCAATTGAAAGTCATAACAGGAAGCCAACTGATGCAGGCCAAATAATGTCATGTAATGATGAAATCATTTTAATTTGATTAAACATTGTCCTTGTTTGTGAAGAAACATAACTGCACCACTCTCCTGAATGTCTGCTGTATAATCCAGATGATACAGGTTGTAATTCAGACCAATCAGCCTTTACTGTGTTTTTCTTTTAATTGTGTTGCACTTTGATCAATGTTGGTTGTGGGTTGTATGTATTATGACAGCAGTCATGCGACATGTCCATGAGCCTCTGCAGAGCCAATCATAAATATAACATTCTTAACTAACTTGTGTTGTTAGAAGTTGTTATGACACTGTTGAAATGTTGAAGGAAGAGAAAAGTTGTGTATTTATTTATCTTTGTGCATGCAGGGCAGACTTTCTTCCAAACTATACTACAGTTTTGCAAACTTATTCTACTAACTGATTTTAAGAAAATCACTTAATTGCTGGAGTGGTGTTTTTTGTGGGTTGAAATGTTTAAACAGATCTTAGAATTTAAATTTCAGATGGTCCTTCTATTTCTTATCCTATCAGTGTTTAAGTGAGGACCAATTAAAATCAACATTTTGGCCACATTGTCAAAGGCTACCCAATGTAACAAAAATCATGCACATAAAATTTCAGTACACTATACAAACCCGATTCAATTATTCATGATGGGGCGGGGAGTGGGGTCAGACAGCCGACAATGAGCATAACACCAGACCTACTTGGATCGCTGAACAAATCAAATGATCTCAGTGCAATATAAGCTTAGGGTTGAGGCATTCTTCCTCTTCGGAATGAAAATTTGAATTCATAAGAAATGAAATACAGCCTTGCTCAACTTATGAGCAATCATAGTCATATCATTTTTGATAGATATGGCTGTGTAACTGACATTACTGAGTCAGTTTGCTGACTTTATGACTCATCTCTATTGGTGCTAGCATTACACTCTGCTTTAGGCTTAATCATTATCCCATAATTGTCACACAGTAGTTACCTGCAGGACTTGTGTCCACACAGTTAGCAGTGACACCAGGAGCTGGCAGCCAGAACACCCCTCTCTGTCCACTCTCTCCTGCTGTCACCATCACATCTCCATACTGCAACCATAAACCATCAGCATAAAATATTCATGTATTCAACATTCATATTTCATGATAGTTATAAATCAGCAGTTTGAGACAAACAGATTCAGATTAACAGTTACTCCATCAAAACAGAGACTCACCTGGTATCCAGACAAGGCCCGGAGCTCTGCAGAGGACACCTGACCACTGTTCTCCTCTGAGCCGAAAATAAAGCTGGTAAATTCTTTAAAGAGCGAGTCAAAGCTGCTGTCAGTTGGAAGAGCAGGTGAGGGATGAGATAATCCATCAACACCTAGACAGGACAAATAGTCAGCAACTGAGACAGACTTGGAGATGGAGAAAGAGATATCAGAAAGTACTGCTGCACACTGTTTGTGGTCCATATCAGTCTACAAGGAAGTTCTATAGAATAATATTATGTATATTCTGGCAATTAGAAAAATAATAATATTATAATAACACCAGCCTTATCCATCACATCCATCATTAGGATTAATTTAAATCTACTAATTGACCAATTGGTGTAAGACTTAAGTAATTAACAATTTTTTCATTATTTATTTATTCATAGGTAATTTCTAATCCAAATGAACACTATCAATGACTTACGGTTCTGTGACTGAATGCAGAGAATGTCATAATTAATCTCCTTCTGGACAGACAACTGTAGCTCTGAGTAGCCATCTATTGTGCTCCCTAAAGAGTAGGAGGCTACCTCCCGGCTGCACAGCTGCCTGTTGCCACTGCAAACAAAAAAGATTAAACACCAAGAAGGAGCCTGTACATATACTGCATGTAGACATGTAAACCTGTCCTATTTATACTGGCACACAATGGAAACAGGTCATTAGATAGTAGTGTGGTGTGGTTCATTTAATCAGGTTGTATTGTAACATCAAAAGTCAGTCCACAAGCAAGCATACAATTCAACACATGTAAATGGCGAAGTTACAAGTAAACTCTGCCTCATGAATAAATCTTATTTCAAATATTTTATATGAATTGAAGTCCAACTGAATGAATTTGCCGTAGATTCTAAAATAGTGGCCGGACTCTGAGCCTTTATGTACCTCAGTTGCAAAGAGAACCAGGCCTTTATTTGAAATAGCCTCATGCCTTTATGTCAAATTTTCCCTGTTACATATTTGATCATATTTTAGGAAGAGGTCTCCCTGTTGCACAAACTTAACACTTCCTCCATGTTTACTTTTAGTTGTGATAAATTCATTTCCACATCACTAATTCCATCACTACAACACAAGAGTCATGTCACACTCGCCACTGCTCTCACTTTCTCAGAAATATTGTTTTCCTTCCCTAATTATTTCCAGTCACTTCCATTTTGCCGTGTTCAATCTGTGTTAAGCAACTGTGCACTTCCTGCACACGTTTCATGTTAAAAGCCTTTCAGTGGGTTTAAAGGGCTTAATCCCTTGCTGACCTAGTAGGCTTTTAATTTGGAATGTCAGCAGGAGGAGTAGAGTTTTGGTAACTTACAACCACACATTTGAGAATTGACAGTAAATGAAATCAAGTGTGGCCTAACAATACCACAAGCCTGTTGTTGTCTTGTATCTCTATACTACTGAGCTACAGTGACTGGAAATCTAGCATTAAGCTGAAGCAGGTTAGCAGCAGACCCTCCCACACACTCCTTTTGGACCAGCTGGGAGACTTGCCTGACAGTGTCCACTGAGCAGCCTGTGAACAGAGCCACCTCCTCACCACACTCTCTGTCACAGCAGCAGTTGATGTCACACACGTCCTTGTGCTGGTCACAGGGACACAACCTGTCAACTGACACACACACACACACACACACACAGCAATGCTTAGGTTAGAAGGATATCCTCACAACAAAGCTCGTTCATCAACCTCTCTTAAACATTCTCCATCTTATTGAGCAAATTGAAAACTGACTTAACAATGCTAACCCTCTGGGCTATCTGAGAGAGATATGCTACCAACAGTAAGCATATACGTTACGTGGCCATTATGTGTCTGTATGTGTATATGCATTTAACAAAGCTGTACAAGATATGTATCTGGCAATCTATTAGCGAACAGTAACATTACACAGGCTACTGTGGGTCGTAGCCAATGCCAAAACAACAAAACAGCCAACTTTACTGTGTGCTCTCTGAACTAGCATCTAGCTCTTCGTTCCCATGGATGTACTATAAGAACTGGAGGCAGGTATATTGTTTCCCGGTTGGGCCAAGATGGCGCCAATGTAAGACGCTTTTTTATACGGCACGCCATCACTGCAATGCAAAACTTGCAGGATAAGATACTCACTCACAATAAATTTCCTTCAGCCACACTCATTATAGGTGGTGACTTTAATGAAGCCCCAGACTTGTATGTTGACAGATTTCCCCCAAGAGGTAGAACAAGTAACTTAAATGTAGTAATTAATGATTTTTGTAGTCGTCTGTCATTATAAGATGCGTTCAGATTTGTACATCCACACTCGTCTGATTCATTTACATGGTTCAAAACTGATTTGTCTCAGAAATCTAGGATCGATCTTTGGCTTATCTCTGCTTCTCTGGCACCCTCCTTATGCTCAAGCAATATCTCTCCTGCTCCTCTAACGGACCATGCAGGAATTGATCTGGTCTTATTCAGTGCAAAATCCAGTAAACAAAGAATTGTACGATCTCACAAAGGAAAAGGAAAAAAAGAGAGCTTTTGTATCGGGTAACAAGGAGGAGTTGAAGAGTGTCCAGCGAGAGCTAAGTAGGAGGATCAGGGAGGGGAAAAACAGCTACAGGAGAAAGTTGGAGAGTCAACTGCAGAAAAATAACACCAGAGGAGTTTGGAAGGGCCTTAAAACCATCTCGGGCCATATGGACTCCAAGCCCCGGCCTGCGGGGGATCAGAAGTGGGCAGATGACCTGAACGTATTCTTCAACAGATTCGATCAGGCATCTACCCCTCCCCCTGCCCCGTCTCCTCTGCAACCATCATTACCATCTACCCTCCCTGCCTACAGCCCTCCCCCTCCCTCATCTCACCACAGCCCTCAGCTTACAGCCACTTAATACACCCACACCACAGCCTGGGCTGGGCCCATCTCCCCATTTCACACCCGCAAACACCCCCCATTCAGCCCTCATGCCCCCTACAAGCTCAACCGGGCTGTTCCTCACAACATCCCAGGTGAGAAACGAACTGAGGAAGATAAGGGTGGGGAAGGCGGCGGGCCCAGACGGCATCAGCTCCAGACTTCTGAAGTCCTGTGCGGACCAGCTGTGTGGGATTGTTGAGCACCTGTTCAACCTGAGTCTGAAGCTGGGGAGGGTGCCAAAACTGTGGAAAACATCGTGTCTGGTTCCTGTGCCGAAGACCCCACACCCCAAGGACCTCAATGGCTATAGGCCAGTGGCATTGACCTCTCACCTGATGAAGACCCTGGAGAGACTGGTCCTTGTCCACTTGCGTCCGCTGGTGAGCCCATGTATGGACCCTCTGCAGTTTGCCTACCAACCCCGCATTGGGGTGGATGACGCTGTCATTTACCTACTTCATACATCCCTCTCTCACCTAGAAAAGGCTGGAAACACTGTGAGGATCATGTTTTTTGATTTCTCCAGTGCTTTTAACACCATCCAGCCCAGGATTCTGGGGGACAAGTTGGAGCACGCTGGGGTGGACCATCACCTGGCAGCATGGATCCTGGACTACCTCACAAACCGACCACAGTATGTGAGGTTACAGGACTGTGTGTCTGACACACTTCTCTGCAGCACAGGGGCTCCACAGGGAACCGTTCTGGCGCCTTTCCTGTTCACCTTCTACACAGCGGACTTCACCCATAACACTTCGAACTGTCACCTACAGAAGTTCTCTGATGACTCTGCCATCGTCGGCCTCATCACCAACGGGGATGATGGGGAGTACAGAGAACTGACCCAGGGCTTTGTGGGTTGGTGTCAGCAGAACCGCCTCCAGATCAACGCGAGTAAAACCAAAGAGCTGGTGGTGGACTTCGGCAGGCGCAAACTCCCTCCACCTACACCAGTGAACATCCAGGGAACGGACATTGAGATTGTGAGATCGTACAAGTATCTGGGTGTTCACTTGAACAGCAAACTGGACTGGTCAGACAATATGGACGCTCTGTTTAAGAAGGGCCAGAGCCGTCTCTTTTTGCTCAGGAGACTAAGATCTTTTGGAGTGCAGGGTGCGCTCCTGAGGACTTTCTATGACTCTGTGGTGGCATCAGCTGTCTTGTATGGGGTGACCTGTTGGGCCAGTGGCATCTCTTCCAGGGATAGAAAGAGACTGGACAGACTGGTAAAGAAGGCCAGCTCTGTCCTTGGATGCCCTCTGGACCCAGTGGAGGTGGTGGGAGGCAGGAGAATGGTGGCCAAGCTATCATCACTACTGGAGAACACTTCCCACCCCCTACATGTCACTCTTTCAGAACTGGGCAGCTCCTTCAGCGACCGGCTGCTCCACCCGCGGTGTCTGAAGGAGAGGTACCGTAGGTCCTTCCTGCCTGCTGCTGTCAGACTCTATAATCAGTACAACTCCCGGTAATCTACACTTGACTGTCAGTGTGCAGACTATTCACTACTATACTTCATCTACTGCTGTGCATTATCTTCATACATATATTGTATTCATGATGTTATCTACTTCATATGTTGCTGTGAAATATTTTTCATATACATGTATATTATATATGTGCAATATTTTTATCTTATCTATTTGTTCATACTTACAACTGCACTCAGTCACTCTATTATTTATTTCTGTCTATACTGTGTATAGGACTATTTTTCTATTTATTTTTATTGTATTTCTATATATGACACTTTTGCTGGCTGCTGCAACGCTAAAAATTTCCCCGCTGTGGGACAATAAAGGCTTATCTTATCACTGCCATAGGCACAGATAGGTAATGTCCAAGAGAGGCGCAGGTCATCTCGAACGAGCCTAATAATGCATGAGTTTCGTTTTTCTCACCTGACAGCTACACAGGCTAAGTATTAGACAGAAATGAGTAGTTCACCCCTCGACTGGGTCTTCAAGTCGTTTATTTTACACGTGACAGCTGAACGAATGACTAAAAAAAATGGAGTAGTTCATTTTACTGAGCGAGATTTAAGGAACTAAGTCACTAGGCTCGTTCGAGGTGAACTTCACCTCTTGGAAAGTGGAGGAGATCAGCCGGGAGCAGCAGGGGGCGGTGACAAGCAGCAGCAGTCAACGAATATACAGGAAGTCAGGAATATTTACATCCTGTTAGATCCATCTGTAGGCTACTTGTAGTCTGCAGATCACGGTCAGATAGTTATGGCTGAAATAAACTGTATTATTATTCATATCAACCACACAAGACATGTTTGTTAGCGTTAAATATTACAGTTACACAGAAAATTAGGATTTTCTGCCAAACGTGATGTTTACGGTCAAAATTAAGAACCAATCAGCTCTTTGATCAGGCGACAGCCAGGCGTTTCCCATCATGCCCCGGGTCTTGCAGTCGGTGGAGAGCACCTGCGGCGCCTGGCTCTGAAAGCTGCGGCCGCCTCGATCTCGTGAGGTTATCGTTGCCCACGTGTGCATGACGTCAGAGCAAGTCGGGATCAAAACACACATCTAACCGGCATGCATTGTGCGGCGATCGCCGGTGATCGATTCTGCGCAGGCCTGGCTCATCTCGAAAGAGCTCCACAGCTTCTAAGCTTATAGCCTGTTCACTGACATCCTGGAAATCTCAGTAACTGCAATAAACAGCCCTTTTTATCTTTGCTTAACTTAATTCTTGTCTCTTAGAACAGTCAAACACTAACATGTCACCTAGTCCGTTACAGTACTTTAATTATTATATTACATTTAATTACATTACAATTGAGAATGGTCAAATGAGAACAGCGCAGCGAGGTAAACATTAGCTTACCGTTGGTGACAGGAGTGAGCAGGCGGCCGGAGACGGGCAGGGGCTCCTCTGTGACCAGGGTTGGGGCTGAGTAAAACTCTGTAGGCTGTGTAGTTGTGTAATTGTCCGTGACGTTCTGGCCACCAAACCCTGTCAAGTTGTAGCTCGTTGTATTTTCGCTTGTAGTGGCGGCAGTAAACAACATAAATAAACAAAAGAGGTGTGATGTGGAGTAGAACACAGCCGCTGAGGCCGCCATCTTTGTTTACTCGTTGCTATGGTTCTTCTTCTTTTATTCCGTTAACGGGTTATCGCCCTTAATGAAACATTACCGCCATTTTACGGCGGTTGGCATCCAGCTTATTAGTGCATTACCGCCACCTTCTGCTCCGGAGTGTGGACCAGACAAGAGACTTACTATCTACATCCCTTCAACCAGAACAACACAAAACAAAACAAAAAAACCTACACACACACACACACACACACACTAACCTACATTTTATCCTCCAAACCCTGCAACCTAGTCCTAGCTACTCTAAAACCTCTATCCATGTCAGCTACCCTATCACCCTATCCATGCTTGTCCATCATATCCTATCAAAAAACCCTGTTTCTCTTAAAAAAGCTAACAGTACCCTGACCTGTGCTCTCTCACCCATGCTCAGTAATCCTCTTAATGTGAATTCCTGCACCCCTAATTCCCTCAACTTACTCCTCATCCTTTCTCTGTGCTCCCCAAACCTCCTACAGCTCAAAACTACATGCTCTACTGACTCCTCTTCATGACATCCCTCACATAATCGTGTTTGGTGTTTCCCTGCCATTTTCAGTGTTTCAGTATTTAGCACACAGTGCCCCAACCTTAACCTTGTCAATACAGTTTCCTATCTCCTGTGTCTACTACCTACCCTAGCACCTCCGACACTCTTAAATTTGATATAGATGCTTCCCTTTCCCCTCTCTGTCCCACCTATCTTGCCACAGTTGTTTTTTTCCCTAGATTATACTTTTGACCTCTGCTTTACTGATACTAATTTGCATTTCTATATTTCCTTTCTTTAAAGCCCTCTTTGCCAATTCATCCACCCTCTCATTCCCCCTCACCCCTACATGCGCTGGAACCCACAGAAATTTTACCTGACCTCCCTGATTTGCCATTCTTGTAACTGACTGAAGGACTTCATATAGTATATCTTGACGGCTGTTTGAAATGAAGGACCTCAAACTTGCTAGGGCTGACGATGAATCTGAGCATATCAACACCTTATCTTGTCTATTTTTTTCTACCCATCGTAGTGCAACCAACACTGCCAACATCTCCATTGTGTAAACCCCTAACTTATTGGATGTTCTTCTGTTGATTCCAATTCCTTTTACTGGTAGAGCTTATCAAGGCCACATACATTCTTTTCAGTGATGAGCAGCTTGCTCCCCAATCCCTATCAGTCAAACACCTCAACACATTTATTACTTTTTTGCATTTTTCTTCTATTTTTTTTTAAATGGTCTGCCCATGTTAACCATGAATTATAAAAACTCCCAAAAATGTAAAAGTTCCAACCCTTTCTAATTCTTTCACATACATCCTTAGTTTCATCCCTTCCTCAATTCTTTTCCTGGTGAAAAAGACCGATTGAGTTTTTTCTATTGAGAACCTACACCCCTAATCATAACCCCACTCAATTACCTCATCAGTTGCTCCTTGTACTTTCCTGATTACATGCTCCATGTTCCTTCCTCTTTTCCATAAGGCCCCATCATCTGTAAACAGTGACCTACTGGTACCTTTGAAAAAACGTCATTTATCATAATGATGAAAAGTAAAGCGGGCTTATCACACTGCCTTGAGGTGTGCCATTTCCAACTGTGTATTGTGTGACCCAATCCGTACTTGAATTTTTCTTCCAAACAGAAAATCCTTTATCCAGTTAAAAACTCTCCCACCAACACCCATCTTGTGCAGCTTAATTAACAACACTTCTTTCCACATCATGTCATTGGCTTTTTCTATGTCAAAAAACACTGCAATTAGTGACTCTTTATTTGCCTGGGCCTTGCTAATTTCAGTCTCTAGCCTTATCACTGAATCCATGGTATTCCTTCCTTTCCTAAAACCACTCTGATAACTTGCCAGCATTCCTCTCTTCTCAAGCTCATATGATAACCTTTCTGTTATCATCCTTTCCATTATTTTGCATATATTTGATGTTAATGCTGTTGGTCTGCAACTAGTGGGTTTAGATGGGTCCTTGCCAGGTTTTCTTATCGGAATCACCACTGCTTTCCATATACTTGGTAATCTTCCCTCCTCCCACGCTCTGTTATAAAGGCGCAGCAACTTCGAGAGCGCTCCTTCCCCTAGATTCTTTAGCGTAACATGGCATATCTGATCACCCCCTGGAGACGTTGGTCTTGATCTATTTATTGCTCTCACCGACTCTGCCAAAGTAAATGGTTCATCAATTATATGATCTGTTTATTCCCTTCTGTCTAACACACCTAGATGCTGGTTTATTGTTCTTTCCCTTCTCCGGACAAATTATCTGAACTATGTATCTTTGCAAATGACTTGGCCATGATCTCTGCCTTATCCCTATTGGAGACTGCTGTTTCCCCCTCAGATGTCATAACTGGATATTCCCATTCCCTTCTGTGTCCTCCCATCCTCTTTATCATTCTCCATACCTCCCCCACAGGTGTTCTTCTTCCTATTTTGTTGCAACAATTACTCCAACTTGCCCTCTTAGCTTGATGTACCATTCTTCTCACCACTGCTTGTGCCTTCTTATACTGAATCAAATGCTGCATACTATGGGTTCTTTTTACTTGTCTGAATGCTTTGTTCCTGTTTCTTACATCTTGACGACACTCCTGTCTACCATGGTACCAGTTTTCTATTTACCCTATTTTTACTCCTGGGTATAGATCCATCTGCTGCCATAATAATTGCTGATGTTACCCGATTGTTTATTTCATCTATAGCTCCAGAAATGTCAATCCTAGTCAGTTTCCTCACTTATCTTCTGGAACTTATCCCAATCTGCTTTCCCAAAGACCCACTTTGGGATTCCACCACCTGGTCATACTTCAACTGTTTCTCCCACCGAGCATGATACTGGGTAGTGATTGCTGCCTACTGTTGTAGCTGTCCAAAATTCTCAGTTACTAATTCCAGCTAAGGAATTAGACACTAATGTAAAACTAATGCTGATTCAGTACCTGTTGTTACGTTTACCCTTGTTCCTCTCCCATCATTCATACAGACCAATTCCCTATCATGTTAAGGAGGCTTAGTAGGACCCCAATAAGCAGAACGACAGACTAGGCCGTGATAGTTCTCAAGCAGGTTAATTACGCAACAGAGGCAGCCGGGAAGGGGAGAAGTTCAGGGGTGATCCTGGACCAGTGCTGAATCCAGGCAGGAGGCGAGACACGGTAGAGGTCCGGGCAGGCAAGGGAGCTGGGTTGCACGGTGAGCGGAAGACCAGGCTGGCTGGGCAGGCAGGGCTGGCAGATGGCTAAACAAGATCGCTGGAGACCAGGTACACGGGGATCTGTAGCACAGGGAAACAATTTGTCAGTAGGCACATGAGAAGAAACACAAAGAGAAGCTAGAGCCATAGTTACCATACTGGTAGACAGCACGATCTGGCAATGAGTGGAGAGCAGGACCCGGTATATGAAGACTGGATAGGTGATTAGTAGATCAGCCTCAGCTGCTCAGGTGCGAAGTGGAAAACCACTGCCACGCCCAGCCACGAACACACACACACACACACAAGGAAACAGACAAGAGAGAGAGAGGAGAACAGCCTCAACCGTAACATATCATCCATAAAATCTTCAATCACTTTTCCATTTGAGTCTGAATGTGAACATACACTCTCACCGGGTAACTTATAAAACCCAGGAATACCTTATTTGGCACACTCTCTCCTTCAAATTCAATCAATACTGTTTCACTATCCTTTTTCACTCCTTCTTTTGTTGTTTTCAGTCTTTGTGCATTCACTATTTTTCCCCCTTTGAGATTGTTCTTTAGATCCTCCATACCTACACTCATTGGCACACCCGTGATCACTCCTTTACATCCACCACCATTTCAAGCTCCTACCCTCCCTGTGCTTGCCACCTTAAGTTTTCCTAACTCTTTCAGTTTGAGTGCTCTCTCAAGTTGTTCTTCATTCGCACATCTCACATAGAGGTTGCCATTATTAAGGACCTTCGCATACAGTATCTCCCCTATCTTACTTGCCAGAGTTGTTGTTAGCGCAAACGGGTTGACTTGATCCTTTTCAATCTTATTATGACAATACATTTCTTAGTTATTTCCCTCTAAGCTTGCTCATGCCCTTCTTCCTCACTTTCAGATCTCTCATCATTGTCATTTCTTATCCTTTTATTCCCTTTTAGTAGTTTACCTCGACTTTCATTCATCCATCCCCTCATTTCCCTGTCATTCTCTTCATCTCTCCCTTCATAGTATTCCATTTCTGACCAACTGCCTACCTCTGATCCATTCACGGAGCAGTCGTGTTCAACCACCACTAAGAGATTACTATCAACTCAATTTGAATTTCCCACATTTTGCTGATTAATTCCACGTTTTCATCCTGCTGATGTCGCCGCCATCTTCCCCTCCATTTTCCCGCCACCATCCATGCAAGGAACTATTTCAGGCTGGTATTCTTCTTCTTTGAGGTTTAACAGCAGCTGGCATCCTTAGTGTTTCATTACTGCCATCTTCTGGAGTAAATTAAATCCTACATTGTCCTGTTCATCAGATTTTTCCACCACACTCCAGTATGCTCTTTAATCCTGCTCCTGTTAGCCCTGATCTTTTCATTTCTTCCACCATGTCCTTTCTCTCTGATACATATTTCCTGCAACTAACAAGCACACATTCTACAGTTTCTGGTACCTGACAATGGTCACACAGACCAGGTGGATGCTTCCCTATAATGTGAAGTGTGCAATTCGATTACTGTGTCCCATTCTTAATCTAGTCATTGTTACCTCCTCTTTTCTGTGTCCTCTCCTCTTTACCCACACTACTCTGAATTGAATGTAAATGTCTTCCTCTTATCCCCTGATCCCAGTGCTGCTGCCACTCTTTATTGATTTTCTTCTACACCCTAGCCTTTCCCTCTGATTTTGAAAGTTTAATTCTGGTGTCTATGTTTTCTTTTTTAACAGCTCGTTTGGCTAGTTTGTCCTCTGATTACCCAGAATGCCCATATGAGCAGGAACCCAAATGAATGTGACCTCAGTGATTTATTACTCTTAAATGTATTGCCATTATTTCAAATAGTAAGTCCTGTCGATAACTGGATGCACCTAACTTAAGACTGGACAGAGCAGAGACTGACTCACTATAGAACGGTGTACAACTCCACAGTATCCACACTTAAGAAATTGGAAGTTTGTTTGCATATCTCTACTTTGTAGCTAGGAACTACAACTGCAGAACCTGAACTGATCTTTTGATCCACCAACAGGTAAAAACCTGCACATAGTCTGTGTATTTACATTTCAACTAACTCACTAAATCTGCACTTTTATTTCTTGCCTTAATTTGAAGTATCTCCAGATCTACCATCAGAGATTCTAGTAACCACACAGGGGTTGTAGGCCATATCACAGTTGGACAAAACTCCTTTCCATATACTCCCAAGTCTCTTGCTGCTGCATCTCCTGTCCAGCCAAAACTGGATTTTGGTATTCTCTCCCTTTTTCCCAACAGGCCTGTAGTACTTTTTGGTTGGGTGACTACTGGGTGACACATCTAATCCTCCAAGCACAGGTTTTGCTGCAGATCCATGAACAACACTCCTGTAACCTAACCTTGGTCTAATTAGAGCTACGAATATATATTTCAAGGATGCAGTATCAGCTCCCCAGTCCAACCCTACAAGGCATCTCAATAACATTTCAACCCTTTTTACACTTATCCACAATACTTCTAATGTGTTCTCTCCATGATAATCTGAGGTCAAAATATACTCCTATGAATCGAAATGTCTCAACTGTCTCTAAATTATTTCCATACAGTTTCAAGCGAGAATTGTCTCTAATCTTCTCTAATCTAAGTTTTTTTCAGCTGAATTTAAATCCCCATTTTTTCCCCCACATTCAGCTTGAATTATTTCTTCTTGCAATTTTCTAACTATATGACTCACATTTGTCCCTTTTTTCCCACAAAGCCCCATCATCTGCAAATAACGATCTTCCCATATCTAATGATACGTTTTCAAACACGTAATTTATTATAATTGAGAGTAGTATAGGACTTATCACACTCCCCTGCGGTGTCCCATTTTTGACCTCATACTTGTTGGAAATATCAGATCCCACTTTTACCTGGATAGTTGTCTTATTCAAAAAGTCCATTATCCAATTAAAAACCTTTCTCCAATTCCAATTAAATGTAACTTAATCAGAAGCCCTCCTTCCATATGTTTTTTCTAAGAACACTGTGGCTACTGTTTCTTTGTTAACTTGTGCTTTCCTTACTTCATGATCTAGACATAACACTGGATCCAAAATACCCCTTCCTTTCCTAAATCCACTTTGACATCCTGCAATTACATCCTGTTTCTCTAGAAAATGCATGCGTCTTTCATTTACCATTGGTCCCATCAATTTACATATGTGCGATGTTTAGGCAACTGGTCTATAATTTGTTGGATGCTTGCATCTTTCCCGGGCTTTCTTATCGGAACACTGGCTGCCTCCTTCCAAGTCATTGCTATTCTTACTGCTATTTCGGTTCCAGTTGTTAGCACAGGATAACTGCACTCCCTTCTGTCCCCTCCCATCTTTCTAATCATCCCCGACACCTCTCCTACAAGAGTCGTGTTCCCATCTGAGTCACAAAACTTTCTCCAGTCTTACTGGTCTCTTACTACTGCCTGAGCTTTTTTGTACTATACTGTATCATATGCTGGAAATGATAAGTTCTTTTCAGTAGTTTAAATGCCCTATTTCTGTTTCTCACAGCTTCTTTACAGTTATCGTCCCAACGTTGTTTCTCTTTTTTTATTATCAAGGGTCTTCTATGGCCATATAACCTTTAACCTGGTTCAGATATTCACCCTATCACCATATCATTGACCATATCACCCGCTTCCTTAAACTATTAACTGTCCCAACTATTTTCCACCCCTGTCCACTTCAGTCACTGATGCCTGAATGTTTAGTTTACATAAGACTGGATAATGGTCACTACCTATGGTTCCCTCTTGGTTTATTTTTCAATGACATATTATATTATTGGAAACCAGCACAAGATCAAGTCCTGTATAAACATCGATCCTTGTTTTACTACCATCATTTAAGCAGACTAAACTCCTATAATCTAATAAATCTATTACCTGACCATTGCCAACAGTTTTCTCACTCCCCACACCACACAATGTTTGCCCTACTTTGCCCTTCTATTTCTTCAATTCTGTTCTTTTGCAAGGGTTATAATAATTCACAACCACTAATTCCTTCCTTTCAACCCGCACTTCCCCTACAATACCCAATCCTACAATTATTAAGTCCCGATGTCCTCTAATCCAAAGTCAATGTCATTTAATCAGTCAAAAAATAAGTAAAACAAAATGGCATAGTAACATTCAATAATTCAAACCTCCTGCAAGGTTTTGAGAGCACTCAGACAAATGTGATCACAACTATTCACCGATCCTTCTGAATTTATTACCTGAGCTGTACCTTGTCTTAATGTTACACTATATGTACCAAATTAGCATTAATCATATGCCATTATATGATATTTAAAACTGCATAATTTTTTTATGGTGAAAAAATTTACACTTGACTATTTACACTTCCAGCAGATAGAGAGCAACATCAGTATTCAATGGAGTCATGTTTCTGGCCCCCTTGTGAATCTCATGAAGTCAAATAGGCCCTCTCCTTTTAGCTCAGATAAATGTTTACATTCCTAGCTTGGTGTTGGTTTGAGCTAAGAATGTGTGCTAGGAATTTGTAGGTAAGAGCTCTCACAGTGTTTTTAAATGCAACCCTAATTGAACATTTCTGGTTGCAGTGTTCTGATCATCCACATGATGGCAGTACAGGACAGTGAAACACAGTATGATGATTCCAATAAACTGAAGTATTCCTCTCTTTCCCCCAGCTTTAGGCCACTTATTGTCTCACCTAAAAACTACCACACAGTAATATCATTATATTCATTTACTGTATTTACTGTAAATGGATACGCTGTCTTAAACTGATGCATTATGCTGTTTTTAGTGTACATGGAACAGGGTATTTTCAGGCTATGACCAGCAACAAGTTTTAACCAAGAGAGACGAACAAGCAAATACAGACTAATTCATTCAGTCATTTATTCATGATACAGGATCATCTGGGGTAAACCTAAAACCTTTTACGTTTAATTATTGCATGATGTTGAAGGTGAGTTTGGGTTGAGGAGAAGGAGTTGTGTCATACACACTGAAAGAAATTAGCATTTATATATATATATATATATATATATATATAGAGAGAGAGAGAGAGAGAGAGAGAGAGAGAGAGAGAGAGAAAATAACAGGAAGAATGTGGAGTAAAATGATTGGATAAAAGCCTGCAGATAAATAATAGGTTTGTGTGTGTGTGTGTGTGTGTGTGTGTGCGCTTCGTGCTACGATCCCATAAATTCCATTTCATGTGTGCCGACCCTACAAAGACCTTAAGATCTAAACTAGGGGTGTCAAACTCATTTTAGTTCATGGGGCACATGCAGCCCTATTTGATCTCAAGTGGGCCAGACCAGTAAAACCATTGCATAATAGCCTATAAATAATAATACCTCCAAATGTTTCCCTTTCTTGTATGTAAATTAGTATGAGTACATTCTGAAAACATTCACAATTAATCAACCATCCATTTACAAAACAGATGATGAACAGCCTGAGATGTCTTAAGAAAAACAAGTGCAATTTCAACAACTGCATGAACAGTATCCTACACTTGACAGTGTTGTGTCACGTAGCGTGTATGTAAGAATGTGGGATCTCTAATAGAATATCCAGCATAGAGCCTGCTACTGGCACACGGGAGAAGTTAGCCTTCAGGGCTTTCTGCCAGAAAGGCTTTGTGCCTGCTGCTCTTATTAGAACAGCACAGTAGGAATAGCAGTGCATTTTATTGAAAAATTGGAATTAATGACTTTTCTGCTATTTTCACACTTTGCATAGTCATCGAGTGGGCCGGATTGGGCCCTTTGGCGGGCCGGTTCTGGCCCGCGGGCCGTAAGTTTGACACCCTTGATCTAAACTAATGCATCATATCAAGTCTAGCGCAGTTGGTAAAACATAGGTGTGACATTCCAAATTGTAATCTATCAATCCGTAACATGTTAGAAAATAGTGAAAAAATGCCAAGGTTGTTTTCCAATGAGTCTAAAACCAAGAGATATTCAAATTACAATGATATAAAAGAGAGAAATGTAGCAGAAGCTGGAACAAGAGAATAATGATGAAGTGATGCATTTTCACTTGATAAATTATTTAAATAATGAAATCATTATGAAATATATCTCTGTAAATTAACTTCAATCAAAATCAACTTTTCTACTAGGAAATACTGTTGAGCTCAGTTTCAGATGGTAAATACTACCAGATAAAACCATTCTGCTGAGTTTGTCAAACCTTCACATCACAGGCCATTTTCATACAGTATTGCTGACTTGCTACTACACAAGTCAGTACATAGTGTACACAGTATACTGCATGTACGTACACTAATGGAAGTATCCGAATTGAGACACAGCATTTGTGTTCAAAAGCTGATCAGGACCAACCACTACAGTATACCACAGTGAAACTATGAGCATGAACAGTGTGAAAATTCAAGCAGCATTAATCGATTTTTGTTATATTTGCTATAACTAACATATTCGTTAACCGATCTAGCAGACACAGAGCAGCATTAGCATTCATTTTGAGCTGTGTGTCTGCGGCTTGCCAAATGTAAGTAGCTGCTAAATGCTCCACTATGTTCTTCAACTAGTCTCTACCTGTGTCTGTCTGCTGTTTAATGCTGAGCAGGTAGTGGACAGTGAGTTTATCAGAGCTTTCTCACTGAAAACAGCTGCCTGCTGCTGCCAGAAAGAGGTTAATAGGAGCTGTGAGACTGAACAAAAACAGTAAAAATTGTGGGCCGTGAAAGAAAACCAAAACAATGAGCTGAAAGCCGCTAAAACGCTCTGTAGAGCTGAGGTGAACAGCAGAGCTGGTGATAATTGACCGTGGAGTCATCACTACAATGGACCTCTTTCACATTACACATAGTCATTTGATCCATTGTTACCATAAAATTACTGATTAATGCAGCTTTAAAGGCATGTCCGCAGAGAACGGGAGGTGTATCTGAATGAATGTGATGCAATCAGCCCAGACCACTAATTTCAATTCAATTTCTATTCAGTTTTATTTATATAGCGCCATATCATAACAAAGTTATCTCAGGGCACTTTTTCATGTAGAGCAGGTCTAGACCAACTCTCTATATTTACAGAGACCCAACAGTTCCTACCATGAGCAGCACTAGGAGACAGTGGCAAGGAAAAACTCTTTTAACCCTTTTAACAGGCAGAAACCTGGAGCAGAACCAGAACCAGAACCAGAACCAGAACCAGGCTCTGGGTGGGCACTCATTTGCCTCGACCTAATCACTGACAATTCAGATTGTTCCCCACTCAGTAGAACCTTTTGAGCATTAAATTCCAGAAATGGGCTCCAGAGTAGTGTACTTCTGACATGTTATGAATCCTTATGGGAACTGTTTTTGAACATTGAAGTCTAACCTCTGACCTCTGATCCCTTCCTGTCTGTCTCTTCAGTTGATGGATCCGGTTAAAGTTAAACATGTTTATTTATTACATGTAGTTCTTTGAATGGGCTGTGCAGCTTGTGCTTCCTGTTACATTACACTACTCTCTCTCTCTCCCTACAGAGTCTCCCGCCCCTCACACTCATTAATTAACTCTCAATGGCCATTAAGGTGGCATGGGCTGGACCACTGATGAATATATTCAATCTGAGTCTGTGTGGATAATATCCAACTGTCAGGGGGAGGCACACCTATACTATGGATGGTAATGGCCAAGGTGTGTGTGTGTGTGTGTGTGTGTGTGTGAGGGCTGGGGCATGGTCAGTGAACGATGAACACAACAGTTATCACAAGGTCACCACCTCACTTGCATTGCGTGTGTGTGTGAGAGAGAACGTGTGTGTGTGGTTGGGTGGCAGTGAGAGGAAGGAAGTCTAATTAGAGCATTAATTAAGAGGCAAACGGTTTATTGAATAAATCCTCTGGTCATTAACAGAACCCACGGCAGCCTCCTCCTCATCCTCCTCCTCCTCCTCCTCCTCCTCTTCTCTGTGTTTTTTCCCTCTGCTGATGTCACTGTGACATTGCTGCTGGAACTTTGGACTAATAGACCAGGTACTTACTTACAGTTCAGTGTTACTGAAAAACATCCAGCTCTGCTGCAGTATATGAGACTTTCAGATGCCATAAAGAACCAAAGTCCTGACATCATTTCCTGTCTAGCTGGTACCTTCTGGGACTCACTGAGAGTTTCTTTTATCGGTTTTCCTGAAAAACTGAAACATGTTTCTTGGGTTTACTGTCCATATTCTAAGAAATATTAATATCTGCTACATCACTTGCTATTAGAATAAGAACCATTTTTTACAACTTGGGTTTGATTTTCCTATCTCTGGTCATTATTTCTACCAGTTATTATAAAATGTACTCACCAAGTTAATTGCATAAATCAGAGTACAGAGACACCACTATGTCTGACAGGTTGAAAACAACCCTCCAGGTTAGTCAAAATTATTTGGAAGAGAAATCAAAGGTGAGCAGTAAAATTATGACACAAACTGCCTGTTGTTAACATCCATCACAAAACATTAGTAATTGTGCCCGTATAGAAAAGATTTTAGGGAGAGAAGTTAACTTTGACTCCCCAGGAGTATTTCTGTAAAAACATCTAATTACCAAGCTAAAATCTCTGTTGCATACTAGCAACCAGGGTCATGTTGTCTTGTTCTCTAATGCTACAACAAAGTGTTCTGATTTGCTACAGCTTTAGGTTGATTTATAGATGTATATTAAGGGATTAGCTACACTGTAGACCTAGCATTGGGATTGTGGTTAACCCTTTATGTCAAGCTTCAATCCAGCTTTTGAGTCACAAATCTGATGGCTTCTTCTCCATAGAGAGGCGAGAGACAATACATTTTTGATCCTGTTTGAATTGTGCCATGAATTACACATATGATGTTTGTCAATTTAAAAGATAATTTTGCAAGTCAAGAAAGTTGACAAGTTTCACGCACTTGCTCTACCTCCAGCCTTTTTTCACTGGTCAAAATCTACGCTGACGTCCTGACGTTTCAGTTTGCCCTCCAGTCAGCAGTCAACATGGAGGAAGAGAGAAAGCTGAGGAAATGATTAAAACCTAAGAAAATTGCGTTAGTTATGAATAAATAACTTAGACACTTAATCATTTTCAGCAGGAGAAAAAACAAGTCTCATCCCCTTCTTGCGCTGGGACATCGCTCGTAGTATATCTGGACAATTTTTTGTGCTCCATCTGCCAGAGTTTGCTTGCTCACTGTATGTTACGAAGAGGTGTTATGAGTAAGGACTACAATCCCTGGGGTAAACCACAGTCTCGAGCTGCCACCTACTGTTGAAAAAGTGCTATAGCAACTGCATTATTTTGGTTTAAACACCAGATTACTCATGTAAAAAAGTAAAGGAAGTCTTTTCAAAAGAAAAGAAAACACAGATATCAATAAACCCAAATCTCACACAAATGTGATCACACATTAATGGGCATCACAATGGGCATAACATAAACCTGCAATATAGGTTATTTATCCAGGAGACTCTTGTGTTTCTATGTTGAGAAGAAAAGGAAAACTTTCCAATGACAATTCACAGTGTGGGAAAATATTTCCACAGTGTGGAGTGTTTTTTGCAGCCACCATCCAGTGGCTGTTAGAAACTGCAGCTTCAAATACGTGTGCACTGGCTTCAACTTTTAGCTGTGGTGATTGTTGCTTGTCAGCTGCACCATTAACCCCTGGCCACCAAACGATAAAAACTGGCTCACTCTTGCAGTGTGCCCTTCACTGTGCTGTGTACCATGTGCCACTGCTTCACAGGAAACAGTGTCCTTAGCCGTAAATTTGCTGTATTTCTTGTGATGTTCTCTCACATCAGCCTACCTTTAACTGGCTGTAACTCACTATACAAAGCATGGATGTGTGTGTTTGTAGTGTATCATGTCCCAGTGCTACAGAGCATCACCTCTGCTCCTCTAATCCTCTCAGCCTATCCCTCTCTCTGTCTCTGTCTTCATCTATCTGTCCACTTATCTGTCCATCTCCCATCAGGTCATCGTCTCTATTGTTTCAAACACCATCCCTCCCTCTCTGCTGATACCAGTGTCCTTCACAAGCACAGATCAACAATAGTTTGCAGAAGCTTTGCACTGTATCTTCAGAATTCAGAATTTACACTGTGATACTTGTACTTTTTCTCAGTGAATAAATCAATTAAAAATGAGTAAATCCTCACTGGCTCTGCAGAAACCTTGAATCTGTCACAGAAATATTTTTCTGCATAAAATGGTGACTGTAAATCAAACAAAGAAAATAAATGCAGTGATTACATTTTAATATTATTTGGACACCTTGTCTATATATTTCTGTCTCTCTACATCCCTTCCTCCGTCTGTCTCTGTGTGTAAGTCTGTCATCGTCCTGATAACATCATGTTATCTCCTCTCCAAATTAAAACACCAGCCTTATGCCCTTCGCTGACACTTACCTGCTCTGTGTGTGTGTGTGTGTGTGTGTGTGTGTGTGTGTGTGTGTGTGTGTGTGTGTGTGTGTAGGTCACAGTGTTGACTTGTAAATAAGGTCGAGGGGGTGGGGTGGGGTGGGGGGGGGGGGTGTACATGGAAACATTGCTTTTTCAATGGGACTGTGACAGCTGTGCATCTGGGGTTTAGAAAAGCTGTTTTTCCGCCAACATTACAGTCTTTTTAGTACCAAATTCCTTCTCTGCAAGGAAACTCTGGCTTCGTAACACAAAGAGGGATATTTGTACTAAAAAGGCTCTAGCTTTCGAAAATACCATGTTACAGGACTGTCTCATCCACTGCATAGAAGACATAGCTGCAACATAATGGCTATGTGCTTTATAAGAAGTGGGAAAGTTAACATACACTTGCCAAGCCAATCACATCACAATCCTCATACTTGAATTTTTTTTTCCTATCAACAGAAAAGATATATATAGATAAAACAATATGTATGAATGGCAATTGCAATATAGTTAAGGTTAGGGAAAGATTGTGGTTATGGCACCTAAACTATAGCTAAGGTTAGGCAACTAAAACTTATTTTAGGGTTAGAGAAAAAAAAAAGTTTTATTGCAGGTCTGTGAAAGGATGAAGTCGGATCCACCACCCTGACCTCCATATTCTTACTTTCTGCCTCACTACATAAAGGGCACACTACTTCATGCAGTGGCACTGAATGTTGGCATTGGACGTAAGTTGTGCTTTGCAGATTTGTCTGGGTAAGTAGATAATTCCTTGTTAAACACAAACATACTGTTTAAAAACACTTCAGAAAAAGTATAAATCTCGGTTTTGTGTTGCTTGTGCAGGTACATTGTTAATGTGGCGTCTTTGCCTCATTCTGGTGCGACAAGGTGGAATGGGCTTCTTCCCCCTGAGGCCAATGGGGGTAGAACATCCACTGCATCTATAGTTGGTTTGAGTTGTAGAGGATGTTTTTAGCTATGTGCTAGCAGCATGGCTCTAGGGATGGCAAGTTGGCCAGTCAGAACACCACTTTGGTCCAGACTGAAATATCTCAACAAATGTTACATGGATTGCCATGATATTTTTGAACAGACATTTATGGTAGCCAGATTATGCATCCTAATGACTTTAGTGATCCCCTAACATCGGCTCTAGTGCCACCATGAGGTTGACATCTGTGGTTTTGAGTGAAATGTCTTGACAGCTATTTGATGGATTGCCATGAAATGTGGTTCAGACATTCATGTTGCCCTCAGGATGAACTGTAATAACTTTGGTGATCCTCTGACTTTTCATCTAGCGCCATCATCAGGTCAACATTTTAATGTGTCCAACACTTTGGTTTATGACCAAACCTGCAAAACTAATGACACTCCCATGAGCTTCAGCTGTACTTTGAGTTTACTGCTAATTAGCAAATGTTATCATGCTAACATGCTAAACTAAGATGGAGAACATGGTAAACATTATACCTGCTAAACATTAGCACGTAAGCGTTGTCACTGTGAGCATGTTACCATGCTGACGTTAGTATATAGCTCAAAGCACCACTGTGTTACAGTACAGCCTCACAAAGCTGCTAGCATGGCTGCAGACGGAGTGAACAAACTACTCACTTCAGTAAAAACTTAAAATTCGAAGGCAGCCTGGTATCATGTGGAATCCTTTCAAACTGTCTGTTTAGAATCAATTGAGGTTAAGGGTGTCCCATAGGCAATCTGTGTTGTATTGATCAGTTCAATAAATACATAATCGGTCAAACTGCATCATATCCATCAAATTAGAGGTGGACAACACTTACTGGAACACATCCTATTTCTAACATCTGGACAATATTGGCCCCATATACTACATTATATGGCGCTATAAACCATTTATTAAAAGTCTATATAATGCTTATAAATGCTAAATAGGGGGATTTAAAGTAAAGTGTTGCCAATCTAACTTTAATACAGTAAATGAACAGACATTCATATCACATTCACTCTATCAAATGTGAATTATCCATCATAACAAAGACCTTGGCTTTGCCAGATTTCCATCCAGTTATTACTGGTTATTACAGCCAATGAAAATAGAAAAACCCAACCACTGATTTATCCTCAGCAGCTGTGTGTGCAGAGCTCAGCTCATTTCAATCACAAATGGCAGCATCTTGATTTACACCGGCCACTGTTTTAATAGAGTTAGCCACGGCCAAATTTAAACTAGCCCGATTAATCAACTAAACATTCAATATTTCCCATTCAGCAGGCGAGCAGAAAGCATACACAGCTTCTCAATATGAATTTTCCAGGAGATTTCTCTATTGATCGACAGACAGATGATTTGTGAGATACATTGTGTGGAGATCAATAGGCAGCCAGTCAATAGCTCATGGGGAAAAATGAACTGTGGTGACGTGAAGGCCACAAAGTCAAGTCTGCATGTAGTCTCGCATAGTGCATGTGAAAATGAAGATGTACGCATTGTTTCCAGCTGGGGCTGGGACTCGAACCAGTAACCTTTTAGTCACAGTCCTCCAGGGCCACAAGCAGCCAATGAGGTTTAATAAAGTAGAGAGGCACAGAGCCTGAGGAGACAGCAGTCAGTGACTTTTACAGCAATCAGACTCATGTTTCTCTCTCTCTTTCTCACACACACGCAGCTTCATACAATCTGCTATTTTACTGGAGTTCCACTTTGCTGCTCTGCTCTGGAGGGAGACCTCTGTCTTTGGGGGACTGTGTGTGTGTGTGTGTGTATGTATGTACTGTGTATGGGCACTCTATGTATTTCTCTTTGTTGGTGTTCAGCAATTCAACCCATTAGGTTTGGCTTGAATGGTGTGTGTGTGTGTGTGTGTGTGTGTGTGTGTGTGTGTGTGTGTGTGTGTGTGTGTGTGTGTGTGTGTGTGTGTGTGTGCATGAAAGAACAGTGAGGTTAGAGCAGTGTCAAAGCCAAGCGGATGATGAATGGCATTAGTTTAGTATGTCATTACAGACTGGTGTTTTATGTAGGGGTCAACTCTAATGGAGGAGAGGAGAGGTGAGGTGAGGAGCAGAGGAGAAGAGGAGAGGGGAGGGGAGGGGAGGGGAGGAGAGGAGAGGAGAGGTCAGGTGAGGAGCAGAGGAGAAGATGAGAGGGGAGGGGAGGAGAGGAGAGGTGGGGAGCAGAGGAGAGGGGAGGGGAGGAGAGGAGATGAGAGGAGGATTTCTCTACCAACAAATGAGGATACATCCTATCATTATCCATACCAGTTTAAATCCAACACTGAGCTTAAATTCCATCCCTTTAACTAAAACTAGTGATTTACTAAATCAGGTTGCACCATTAAAACTTAAGTAATGTCTCAGCTTGTAAAGAGTTTAGTAATGTGTAAATTGGTTGCTAGGAAACATCTGTAGCACTGTCCAATCAAAAGCAATCAACTATGTATATCAACAGGAAGTCACTGTAGCATTACAAGCTGTAAAATAACTGAGTTTTAAGGGGGTAAGTGATACAGTATATTAAACTTAACTGCCAATACTTTGTAAATGCAGGAATTACTTTGTTTTATTTATTTATGCAGACATTAATACATATTTATGACAAATATGTGTGTTTTATTAGTAGTATTCATGCAGTTTAGGAAATATCTGACTATGCTAAGCTAATCAATGTTAATTAGTCATTACTGTTAAATGTTGTGCTAATAACAATATCGTTGTATTTGTAATTTATATTGTGTAATTTTTGTAACATTTTATTTCAGATCTTCCTAGTTGATCATTAATTAACACCATTTTGATCAAGTGTCAGGTCAGAAGTGTTGACCGTATTTTATATTTACTCTTCAATCTAAAGGGGTCACACTGTATATTAATAAGCTAACATAAAGCTGGTAGTTACCGTTGTTTATATTAACTAACAACTAACTAATCTCGATGTAAGAACTAGTTTGTGTGGTGCAACTGGTGTTCATTTAGTGATGCGTAAATCTTCACTACATCACTTAACTAACCACATCCAAGGGATTCTATCCTCCAGGGAGCATAAATAAGCACAGTGAATGGAATTGCAATCACTTAGTCATCTTGTGTATACAGTATAAAACTCTGTAGCCAAAGGTATGAGCACCACCCTGTCCACATACTTTTATGTACTTGTAGTCTGGGGCTGTTTCTCCTGGTTTGGCTACGGCATACAATAATATTTTAGACAGACTTTGTGTCAACAGTTTGGGGAAGACCCTGTTTCAACATGACAGTGCCCCTATGCACAAAGCCGGCTCCATAAAGAACCTGACTGGTCTGGACAGAGCCCTGACCTCAACCTCATCCAACATCTTTGGGATGATCAAGATCAAGGTCCTGGTCACCATTCCCATGGGACATAAATGCAGACTGACTTGGTCTCTGTAACTCAGAAGAAGAGGGGAGGAGAGAGAGAACAGAGGGTGAGAAGATAGAGGGAGAGACAAGTCAGAGGGCAGGAAAGAGGGATGAGAGAGAGAGAGAGAGAAAGAGAGAGAGAGAGAATGGATAAAGGACATACTCCCTGTGGTCACTTTGGGTGATGGGGCATGACTGACCCCCACCACACACACACGCACACACACATCCTGTCAGAGGGTTGGCAGGGCGCTGCTGAGACAGGCAGGATGTTTTAGCAATCTCCACCAATCAGCTGCTTGCTAGTCTGTGTAATAAAGAAAGAGAGAGAGAGAGAGAGAGAGAGAGAGAGAGAGAGAGAGAGAGGGATTTGCTCTAGTTGTTTTAAATTACAGTCTGCTCTCTAGGTGAATAACCCCTCACCTACACACTTTGTTCGCTGTCACACACACACACACACACCAGCACCAATGGCCAATGAACGCTATATTAGCCACCTTGAAAAGGGACACACCAGCGACCAGCAGCTCTGCCCAGCCTCGGGCTCCGTGAGACAAACATGGAGGACAACAGGGTCCTGCTGGCTGACCAACCTTGTTATTAAGTCAGGGTGGCCAAACACAACCTAACAGTAACATGAATTAAAGGGGCCCCACAGCAGCCTGTCAGCGGGCTGGCTGTCTCACTCCAGGCCACACCAGGTGACACCTTGATGTGTTTAACCCTGAAGCAGGTGAACAACAAATAGTTATTTTCAGCAGCACTCTGGGGATGCAGGGTTACATACATGCATGAGACCCGGGACCTGCCCAGTGCAACTTTCATTACCACTGAGTTACTGGGTCTGGCTCAGTGGCCCCTAAGAAGCAGCTACTGGTGGGGAAGGTATATGTAAGCTACTAGTCTGGAAACTGGAACCAGCAACTGTGTTTCTCTTTTATAACTATTAGTGCTTCTTTAGACTGTGAGCAACTTGGATGATCTGTTTTGTTTTAAGACTCACTGGTCTGGGGCTGCAAAGATATGACCAACCAAAAGAAGCAGAAAGCAGGCGGACTGAGACGAGTCGAGTTTATGATTATGGCACTTTCTAGAGCAAGTTCCTACACAAATCAGTCTCTAAGGAAAGACAGTCAATCATACAGTAATGTCCAAATAAAATCAATGTAATGAAAATTAAAGTATTGGAATGGCTGTATATATAATAACTGAATAATATCTGGTAGTTAAACAGCTTTAGACTGTGGCCATAGAAAACATTACCAAGTTCTGATCGGCTGGCATTTGTTCATTAAAACATCAGGTCACCTCAAACAGACTTCCTGTCAACAGTTTAACTACAGTTCTAAATGACTTCATCCATCAATTATTTATATCTGCTTGACCTGTGTAGGGTTGCTGTGGGCAGGAGACTATACCAGCATGCATTGCGCAAGACCTAGACCTCATCCTAGACAGGTCGCCTGTCTATCACAAGAATAACAGTTTAGATTAGTGTACAAGGTATATTGAACTGCATGTAAAGACACTCATGCTTCATGCTGCATCATTACCACTTAACTCACTGACTAAATGAACCAAACCACAGCATAGTAACTACAACAAACAAAAAAAACTTTAAAAATGTATGATAATTTAAACACAGCCTAACTTTAGCTAAGTGGCAATAGTATGTAGTCCATGATATTAAAAAAATGGAGTTGTCTTTACATCATCTGTTGTTTAAATATATTAGGACGCCTCATCATGCATTAGTCCTCACTCTGTGTAAACACAGGTACTATACATAGAGAGTAATATGCAGTAATTGTACCATCATGAATAATACTTCTACACCATGCACTATGCATTTTGCAGGCTGTGGGAGGGTACAGAGAAGTATTTTAGTTACTGTCATGGTGTCATTGTCTTTGGAGGTTCAGAAATTAGACATGGCCATTGACTTTTCAAGCCTTAAAGTACAGGCAGGCAGACCTTGATACACTTCTGACAACCCTACAACCTTTTTACAGCCATTGAAAACAACTGCTTAGTTAAAGACAGCTAAGGAAGAAAAAAAACAATACTAAAGCTCCATTCGCACTGGATTTATGTCTGTAGGGGAGGTGGGTTGATTTCAACATTACCTGCGCTGGTCAGTGACTTTAATCCTGTGTAATAAGTACAGCCACAGTGACCTGTTTTCTGTGAACTGGCTGCTCCTCCTGTCATTTAAATCCCATCCTTGTATTTTAAAGTGGATCTCTTGAGTTTTTTTCAGTGGGAAGAGCTGCTTATTCTCCTTTTTTTAAATCAGCTCACTGTGAAATTTGACTTTTGTGTGGAAATAGAGGTAGTCAAAAAATTTTTTGCTAATGTGATAGATGGAAACATGCTAACACCAACATATAGGCCTATTTGGGAACCAATACGACAACGGAAAAAGATTAAAGCCATTAGCAGAGCAAGACCTCCTAAAATCTCTTCAAATGGACTGTTGTAACTAACGTCACCTGCAGGTAGGTACTGCTACTCTCTTCCATGTCTATTACAAACCACATCCGGTAATTTCACCATGGTTAAAATGCCATCCTGAACGATGAGATAAATTCCAGAGGAGCTCCTCCCCTTGTAACATTAATCCCGTCCGAATGGGCTCTTAAGACTTCACATAAATGATTTAAAAGAGAAATGACTTCCAAACGAATTGCAAATACTTAAAGCCAATGTCAGCATATGTATACATATTTAACTTATCAATTAGCTTGCTAACAAGTTAACACTGTCTTAACCCAAAGTTAGCTTGTTTAAATACAAATTTAGATATTAAAGATTCAAGATCAAGACTACTTTATTTTGTCCCTAGGGAAATTTGTCTTGGCTGCCACATAAAAAATACATACAATTAGTAACAGACATAAAGTGCATAGCACAAACACGTACAGACACAAGTGAATTCAGATACATTCAAATAAAGCTGAACTAATGAATATTTATACAATATTCCTGCAGTACCCCTAAATGCTACAGGGCATTTTATCATCTTCCAGAATGTTGTTTGGTTTTACGGCCCACAACTTTGCTGTTTGGGTTCACACTCAGTGCTCTCATCAACCTAATTTCCAGCAGCAGCAGACAGCTGTTTACAGAAAAAAAGCTCTGTTAAACTCACTGTACACTACCTTCCCATCAGCAAACAGCAGACAGACCCAGTTAGAGACTGGCTGGTGAACATAGTGGAGCATTTAGCAGCTAAAGAGCCAGATATTTCCCTCAGGGGTTGGTGGAGACCAAAATAGAGCTAAAAGAGAGTGAAAATAAAGCTTACACTCATCAGGTCACCAGAAACATGAATTCAGATGAATGCTAATTTGCCATAACAAGGTGACAATATGTAACCGTTATATTTACAGCTTAAAAACTAATAAATACTGCTTTAACCATGTCTTTTCACTTTTGTTGACACAAAGTTAGTTTAAGTAATACTTTTCATTATTGCCTGACCTGAAATGTAGACCTCCAATATGGCTACCACAGGCTGTGTCAACTGAAAGTCTGCTATATTGGCCCCATATATTGTGTAGCCCTGGTGGGTGTGGGGTTTTAGGATGGGAGGTGAGTGTCGGTGTGTGTCCAGGGTGCTCTGTGGGTCAGTGTAATGCTGTGGGTTCAAGCGCAGCCCTCAGCCCTCAGCTGGATGTCATCCCCACTCCGCCTGCTGGGCTTCAGCACAACTAACCTCTGTCTGTGATGGGGCTACAGGGTCAATATGGTGTTTTACCAACAGGAAAGTGATTCTCCGCAGCTGTCAACATCTATCAACCTCAATCACACACACACACGCAAACACACACAGGTCAGCCACTCAGCCATACTCACACACCCACGAAAACACAGACACACTGGGGTCAGCCACTCATAAAGCCGTAAACAACAGAAAATGGTATGTGGCTGAAAAAGTGTCAGCTCAATTGGATTCTGCAAACACTGCTCTGTTTTTCCACAGCTCCTTTATTTTCTCTGTCCATGTTGATATGTCTTCTATCTTCTCGGCTTGCCTAGAGGTTTTTACTCCATCTAAAGGCTATCTGAGTGGCTGATGCTTATGGCTCTGTATTTTCCCCCTTTTACTCACCAGTTGGCTCCCTCAGACTAGCACCATTTTCTGTCTTATCTGTGCTGAGAATGTGAATGCTTTGGTTAGAGTGAAATAGACCAAGCATTCTCAATTATTTCTTAATTGACTGGATAGTTATCACAACTGATTTTTTTTGTGTGCCTAAATTATTATAATTTCATGGCAATCTGTCTATGAGTTGATGAAATATATTGTGAGCAAAGTTGTTGTCCAAATGTCCAATGGCTGTACATCGGTCTTTTTGTAAACTATTGGATAGATTGTCGTAAAATTTATAGTCATTTATCTTCAGAGGATGAGAATCCTCATGACTTTGGTGACCCCCTAACTTTTCCTCTAGCGCCACCAGAAGGTCAAAGTTTTCACTCATCCTGTGAAATATTTCAACATCTACTGGGTGGATTGGCATAGGATTTGGTACAGACATTCATGGTCCCCAGAGAATGTGTCCTACTGACTTTGGTGATTCCCCTGGTACCACCATGAGACATTTGTCGTTATGGTTGACATGCCTTAACTACTGGATGGATTGCCATGAAATTTGGTTCAGACAAACATAATAATTTTTGGACAACAATGGAACTCTTTGGCACAGAGGAATAAAATGTATGGCTTTGGATCAATTTGTGCCATGTTAAAGGGTCGGTCTAGACATGCTCTACTCGAAAAAGTGCCCTGAGATAACTTTGTTATGATATGGCGCTATATAAATAAAACTGAATTGAATTGAATTGAATTTGTTGTTGATTTTGGTCTTTTCATGGGATCTGTTAATAAGAAAAATATCAAATATTGCCTGTCTTATCCTTTAAGGAATCTGTCATGCTAAATGGACTGAACATTAAGTGATATGAGGTACAACACCACATCACTGGAATGCATTGCAATTGTAAATGAATGTGGGTATATTTTTCTAGGCTGCATATGTGAGTGTGGATTAGTCATGTTTTCAGTATATTTGAACTTTGAGTGCAGTGTGTATTCATACTCATTTTTATTATTATTATTATGAGCTATTACAGGTCTCTCACTACTCACTATATTCTCTCTTATTAGGAGTGTTCATGTGACATATGGATCTTCTTGGCACTGTATAAACTGTATGTGCATGTGTGTCCCTGTGTGAGTATATGTATTTACAGGATTGGTTTGAGGGTTGGATCTGTGCTGTCTAATGGGATGAATTGTACAGTGTGTGTGTGTCTACTGTGATTTAGATGTGCGGCCCTATATTCTCTCTGCCATCTTCATTGTTTTATCTCTCACATACACATACACACACCTGACAGGCCTATCCAGGCTAATAGATAGTATTTTAAATCATATTACCTCTATTACAAACTGTTTTATTGTCGTAGCACATCTGTCAACCTACTGAGTGGCTATGATGTGTGTGTGTATCTGTGAGACTTCCACAAAGCAAGCTTTCTCCTCTCCTCTGATGGTATCTGTTTAGGGGGAATTGAAGCCAGGCTGGAGGAGACTGTTGGCGTTGCAGCTAAAAGATTGAGTTGTGGGATATACACTGATCAGCCATAACATTATGACCACTGACAGTTGAAGTGAAGAACATTGATTATCTCGTTACAATGGCACCTGTCAGTGGGTGGGATATATTAGGCAGCAAGTGAACATTTTGTCCTCAAAGTTGATGCGTTGGAAGCAGGAAAAATGGGCAAGCGTAAGGATGTGAGCGACTTTGACAAGAGCCAAATTGTGATGGCTAGACGACTGGGTCAGAGCATCTCCAAAACTGCAGGTCTTGTGGGGTGTTCCTGGTCTGCAGTGGTCAGTACCTACCAACAATGGTCCAAGGAAGGAAAACCGGTGAACTGGCGACAGGGTCATGGGCGGCCAAGGCTCAATGATGCGTGGGGAGTGAAGGCTGGCCCATTCAATTCAATTCAGTTCAATTCAGTTTTATTTATATAGCGCCATATCATAACAAAGTTATCTCAGGGCACTTTTTCGAATAGAGCAGGTCTAGACCGACTCTTTATATTTACAGAGACCCAACAGTTCCCACCATGAGCAAGCACTATGCGACAGTGGCAAGGAAAAACTCCCTTTTAACAGGTAGAAACCTCGAGCAGAACCAGGCTCAAGGTGGGCGGTCATCTGCCTTGACCGGTTGGGTTGAAGGGGGAAGGGGGGAGCGGGAGAGAGAGAGCAGGAGGAAAGAGAACATACAGCAGCTCAATACAGCATAGATATGGTAATGGCATTGATGTTAACACCAACAGAAACAACACTAAGAGCAACATTATAATAGCAATACTAATAACAACAACAACAGCAATAGCATCAGCGGGTGCAGAGCAGGAGCACGGGGGCAGCAGGCGGCAGCAACCACAGACCCAGACCTCCACAGCTCCAGAGGCAGAAACACCTGCAGAAAGCAACAGAAGGGGAGGGAGAGAGAGAGAGAGGAGAGAAAGCACACAACTACGGGAAGAAGTTGAATTAATAACAAGCATTGATGGGATATGAGGGCGTACAGATGGAGAGGAATAGGAGGAGAAAGGAGCTCAGTGCATCATAGGAAGTCCCCCGGCAGTCTAGGCCTATAGCAGCATAACTAAGGGGTGGCTCAGGGGTCACCTGAGTCAGCCCTACTATAAGCTTTATCAAAGAGGAAAGTCTTAAGCCTACTCTTAAATGTGAGGAGGTTGTCCGCCTCCCGTACACAAACTGGGATCTGGTTCCACAGGAGAGGAGCTTGATAGCTGAAGGCTCTGGCTCCCCATTCTACTTTTAGAGACTCTAGGAACCACAAGGAACCCTGCATTCTGGGAGCGCAGTGCTCTAGTGGGGTAATAGGGTACTATGAGCTCTTTAAGATATGATGGTGCCTGACCATTTAGGGCTTTGAAGGTGAGGAGAAGGATTTTAAATTCTATTCTGGATTTTACAGGGAGCCAGTGTAGAGAAGCTAATATTGGAGAAATATGTTCTCTTTTTCTGGTTCTTGTCAGTAAACGTGCCGCAGCATTCTGAATCAGCTGGAGAGTCTTAAGGGATTTATTGGGGCAGCCTGATAATAGAGAGTTGCAGTAGTCCAGCCTAGGCGTAACAAATGCATGGACTAGTTTTTCTGCATCTTTTTGAGATAGGATGTGCCTGATTTTTGCAATGTTACGTAAATGAAAAAAGGCAGTTCTTGAAGTTTGTTTTATGTGGGAGTTAAAAGACATATCCTGATCAAAGATAACTCCAAGATTCCTTACGGTTTCGCTGGAGGCCAGGGCAATGCCATCTAGAGAAACTATATCTTTAGATAATGTGTTTTGAAGGTGTTCGGGGCCAAGTACAATAACTTCGGTTTTGTCTGAGTTTAACATCAGAAAATTGCAGGTCATCCAGGTTTTTATGTCCTTAAGGCATGCTTGAAGTTTAGCTAATTGATTGTTTTCATCTGGCTTGATCGATAAATATAATTGGGTATCATCTGCATAACAATGAAAATTTATGGAGTGCTTCCTAATAATATTGCCTAAAGGAAGCATATATAAGGTGAATAGAATTGGTCCAAGCACAGAACCTTGTGGAACTCTGTGACTGATTTTGGCGTGCATAGAGGATTCATCGTTAACATGTACAAACTGATATCGACCTGATTAATAGGATTTAAACCAGCTTAGTGCGGTGCCTTTAATGCCAATTAAATGTTCTGGTCTCTGTAATAGAATGTGATGGTCAATGGTATCGAATGCAGCACTAAGATCTAGTAAGACAAGTACAGAGACAAGTCCTTTGTCGGATGCAATTAGAAGGTCATTTGTAACTTTCACCAGTGCTGTCTCTGTGCTATGATGCACTCTAAATCCTGACTGAAAATCCTCAAACAGCTTATTGTTGTGTAGAAAGTCACACAACTGATTGGTGACTGCTTTCTCAAGGATCTGAGAGAGAAAAGGAGGGTTAGATATAGGTCTATATTTGACAAAATCCCTAGATCCAAGAGTGGGCTTTTTAAGAAGAGGCTTAATTACAGCTACTTTAAGAACTGTGGCACATGGCAGGACAGATTATTGATCATATCTAGTAAATAGTGCTAACTAAGGAGTAAAATTTCTTTAAGCAGCCTAGTTGAGGGCCGGGGTCTAGAGACTTTCACGTTGATGGCTTAGATGAAGAAATCATGGAAGTTAGTTGATTAAGGTTGATGGGAGAAAAGCAGTCTAAATGTACAGGTTTTACAGTTGTTTCTAAGGTTCCTGTGTTTGAAGATAAGTCAGTACCAACTGAGGGCAGGAGGTGCTGAATTTTGTCTCTAATAGTTAGAATTTTATCATTAAAGAAGCTCATAAAGTCATTACTACTGGGGTCTATAGGAATATATGGCTCAACAGAGCTGTGACTCTCTGTCAGCCTGGCTACAGTGCTGAACAGAAACCTGGGGTTGTTCTTATTTTCCTCTATTAGTGATGAGTAGTAGGCTGCTCTGGCATTATGGAGGGCCTTCCTATAAATTTTAAGACTAACTTGCCAGGCTAAACGTGATTCTTCCAGATTGGTGGAATGCCATTTCCTTTCAAGTTTTCGCGATGTTTGTTTTAGTTTGCGGGTTTGCGGGTTATACCATGGAGCTAACCTCCTCTGTTTTATTATCTTCTTTTTTAGAGGGGCGATAGAGTCAAGTGTTATTTGTAGTGAGCCTGCAGCACTATCAACAAGATGATCAATTTGGGAGGGACTAAAGTTAGCATAGGAGTCATCTGTTACATTGAGACATGGAACTGAATTAAATGCCGATGGAATCACTTCCTTAAATTTAGCTACAGCACTATCAGATAGACATCTAGTGTAGGAATGTTTGCCCAGTGGCATGTAGTCCAGTAATAGGAATTCAAAAGTTAATAAAAAATGGTCTGATAAAAAAGAATTCTGTGGGAAGACTATTAGATGTTCAATTTCAATGCCATAAACAAGAACAAGGTCGAGGGTGTGGTTAAAACAGTGAGTGGGTTTATGTACACTCTGACAGAAGCCAATCGAATCTAATAATGAGATAAACGCAGCACTAAGGCTATCATTTTCTACATCCACATGAATATTAAAATCACCTACAATAATTATTTTATCTGTTTTAAGGACTAAACCTGATAAGAACTCTGAGAATTCAGATAAAAATTCAGAATACGGTCCAGGAGCTCGGTATACTATAACAAATAGAATTGGCTGTAGTGTTTTCCAGGTTGGGTGTGAAAGGCTAAGAACAAGGCTTTCAAACGAGTTATAATTTAATTTAGGTTTAGGTTTGATTAATAGGCTTGAGTCGAAGATGGCTGCAACTCCACCTCCTCGGCCTGTGCCTCGAGGAATGTGAGTATTAATGTGACTGGGGGGAGTGGATTCATTTAGGCTAACATATTCATCGTGACACAGCCAGGTTTCAGTGAGACAAAATAAATCAATATTATGATCTGATATTAGATCGTTTACTAGAACAGCTTTAGATGAGAGGGATCTGATGTTTAAGAGTCCACATTTAATTCTCCTATTTTGTTGTACTGTTGCAGTGGAGGTTTTACTTTTTATTAGGTTTTTATGTGTAACTCCTCTTCTGTTTAGTTTTGATTTAAATAATTTAAGTGGTGGGGGGGCAGACAACCTCTCTGTGGAGTTTAGGGTGGGTAACTGCTCTAATGGAAGCGCAGAGAAGCGTGTAGGACTGCAACTCTGCCTCCTGGTCTGGACCACAGACTGTATTAAGTCTATGGTCTGAACTCTGAGCTGTCATGGCTTTGGGCCACTAATAAATTCAGCCAGATTTCTAGATATGAGAGCGGCTCCATCCAAAGTGGGATGAATGCCATCTCTCCTAATCAGACCAGGTCTTCTCCAGAAAGTCCGCCAATTATCTACAAAGCCCACATCATTACCTGGACACCACCTCGACAACCAGCAGTTGAATGATGACATGCGGCTATACATGTCATCGCTAGTAAGATTAGGCAGGGGCCCAGAGAAAACTACGGAGTCCGACATTAATACTGATGCAGTCCATTCTTTAATTGCTATAAAATACAATACAGTACACTACAATTTCTACAGTACAATTTCTTTCTTTTTTTTTTTTTACTCAATAATAATAATAATAATAATAATAAAACAGCCAAATATGGATCCGGCTGTGGCAGGCAGATCCATATTTAGCTGCCTATCTTTATCTAAGGCAAAGCAGCAGTCACATTAAGCTGGCAAACACACACACACTAGTACAACTATCTCTTTAGGGTACTTCATTGTGCACACTCTAATCTTAAATTCACATTTTGCAGTGTATTAAAATGTTCTTCCTAACTTTCAAGTGATAGGAAAGGCTTACCTGAAGTGGGCGTGTCTGGAAACAAAAACATTGTCAACCTTCTTAACTTGAAATAAAATGTAAATTATGCACATTACAGTAAGGGCTACAGATTATCCTGAGTGACTGAGATATTTATTGGAACGAGATGTTTTTAATGCTGTGAGCACAACAAACTAACTTCCATTCACCTCCACTGTGTTGCTGTGGCAGCAAAAGACCACAGCAATAGTGGATTACAGTACTATGACAGTTGTTGGGTGTATGAGAGAGAGAGAATGAGAGAGAGTTATGGCTGTGTTTCATTTTGTTAGAAGGTGAGTACAGCACCTGTGTGTGTGTGTGTGTGTGTGTGTGTGTGTGTGTGTGTGTGTGTGTGTGTGTCTGTGTGTGTGTCGAGGGAAGAAAGAATAAAAAAGAAAGAAAGAATTACAGTTTTAACGTGACTTTCCAAAAGAGACACTGTTTCGTTTTTCAAATCGTATTTGTTAAATGAACACAAGTCCATTAACATCCATTGCACTGGGATAGCAGTGAAAGTCTCAGAGAAGATCTCCAAACCACATCAAATAGAACCAAAATGATTGGCAATTGGATGAGATGGCCCTTTTGAAATGCAAGCAAAGAATTATCTTTGCATTATTTTAACTCTAATTCGGTGTTGCACTTGTTCCTAATTACCATTCAATAACAGTATTACAATAACAAGACTGAAGCTGTATTTATGCTCGAGTCCCCCTGTAGATACCTCCAGGGTAGATTTTGATTTATAGTTCAGCGCTGGATTTCTCCCGCTGACCTCACTGCCACAGCACTTGCTGTCAACAATCTCTACAGGCATCAGAATATTGTAGGCTAAAACACAAGCAGCCGAAGCTGACCTACAGCCTGAGTCTACAGCCATGCTAACTGCTCTTTGAGGCTGTACTTAGGCACAGTGGTGTTTTGAGCTAAATGCTAACATCAACTGCTAATGTGCTCACAACGACAATTCTAACATGCTGATGTTAAGCAGGTATAATATTTACCATGTTCACCATCTTAGTTTGGCGTGTTAGCATGCTAACATTAGCTAATTAACAGTAAACAAAAAGTGCAGCTGAGGCTGATGGGAATGTCATTAGTTCTGCAGATATTTGGTCACAGACCAAAGTGTTAGACACATTAAAATGTTGACCTGATGTTGACGCTAGATGAAAAGTCAGAGGATCACCAAAGTTATTACATTTCATCCTGAGTGGGGCATGAATGTCTGAACCACATTTCATGGGAAACCATCCAGTAGCTGTTGAGATATTTCAGTCAAAACCACAAATGTCAACCTCATAATGGCACTAGAGGAAAAGCCAGGAGATCACCCAAGTCAGTAGGCTAGAATTCATCCTCTTGGTACCATGAATGTCTGTACAAAATGTTGTGCTAATCCATCTAAATTCATACTTTTAAAGAACATGAGTTACAGTAAATATACTACCAGGTTGAACCAGGTTGAAATAATATTTTGTCATTTTCCTGTGAGTTCTTATTAGTGATTTTGTCCAGGAGCGCCTGAGCCGCTCTGACAATGTTTGTGAGAGCGTGTGGAGAAGCTGTGTCAGCATTTAGTCCCTCTGTGAACACTCCACTGGGTTTGGAACAAAACAAGAAAAAAGGGAAAGGGAGGGGAGAGGAGAGGAGGAGGTGGAGGAGGCGATGGGTAGATGGATGTGAAAACGAGTGAGCAAACTGACAGTCAGGGGAGCCATTGATTCTCCTCTCTGCTCCCTCCATCCCATCCTGCTCTCCATCGGCAGAAGACAGATAGTGTTGAGGTGGCCTGTATTGGATTTATAAGCTAATGGCCTTGCCAGAATGAGACAGATGGAGAAATAAGGAAGAGGAGAAAGAGGGGAAGGGAGGGAGAGGAGAAGAAGAGCAAGAGATTATCTGTGGGGAGGGAGAGGACAGAGTACAGGGGAGGGGACAAAGAGGTATGGATGGTATGAAAAGAAAAGTGAGTAAGAACAAGGGCAGAAGAAGAAAAATAAGTGAAAGAAAAGTAATTTCATTTGATTTGGTGTCCCAACTTTGGTTTGTATGTGGTGAAGGGTCGTTGTTTTTTGGGTTATGCTAATTTAGATTTAGTTTACGCATTTATGTATTTATGCATGTCTTCAGTTGCATTTTTAGTGTTTTAGTGGCTGCTACAAAGTCAGTAGTCCTTGAAGCATCAATAAAGTAAAGTGAAGTGAAATGAAATAAAGTGGAGTGAAGTTGTAATACACTAGTTCCAAATAGCACAAGTGAATACAAAGTGTCTAAAATAGGCATGTTAGGATGTAAACAAATGTAAATATGAATGTAGTTATAGGGTTCTAATGAAAGACTGGATCCATATTTGTAGCTTAATGAAAAGATCTGCCCAATGAAGACCCTGTGATACAGTCAAAAGCTCCACAACAAGTGAGTAAGTGGACAATGTGTTGGGATAGGCTTGCCAAATGCTGCAGTATTTTACTCCCTAAAGGACAACGATTTAGTGAAATCATATGCCCGATGAAGACCTTGTGAATGTAGTTGACCATGTAGTCGAAAGCACTGCAACAAGCAAGTAAATGGACTCTGAGTTCGAATTGTTTTGTCAGTTGCTGTTTCAGGTTCAGAATGAACAGTTCAAATTACTGGCTCAAATAAATGAAATTGATACTTTGATAATTTGATTGATACTTTTTCAGCTAATCAGGATGAACCACCAAATCCTGATACACGCCTCTGCTCAGAGAATTAGGGTTATATTTCTTATAAGGGGATATTTCATTCTTGTACCACAAGATCACTTTGAAGTAGATGTTCATGTAAATGTGAGCTGCACTCAAAAGGCTGATCCTGTGTGTACTGCACACGCTGAAGAGGTACTGTAAGCCATATCTGTTGTCATACCTATACCTGCTATAGCTGTTAACTATTCCTATCGCTAGTTTCCTTTTCCTTGTGATTAAGTTGCACTTGTGAAACTGTGGTAGTGTGATCATGAACTAAAAATGAGGATATATGGAATCAAACGAGTCTCGAAATTAATGAATGCTCACAGGATTCACAAATGCATTTCGTAGTTAAACATAAATGACTCTCTCCAAAAAATATATTATATAGCTAACTTGTTAGCTAACACTAATGTTAAATGCCACATCACTAACTTAGTAAGCATTCATAACTCAAACATATTTAATCATGCACGCCACGAGAGTTATCGCTTCCTGTGGAGAGCAGCTACCAGACGCCATGTTGAGGTTGAACTCTGCTGTTTGATGTCCGTCCTCCTGTTCAGAATTGGAGACTGCACAAAGGTAACTATGTGACCACATTAAATCATACCCTCGAATTTACGCTTATGTGATAGGCTAAAATGGGGAGAGACATCTGATAGGCTGCAGATAATTCCCTTTAAAAAAAAAAATGCATTTGTGAATCCAGCTGTGGCAGGGAAGTTCAAACATGACCAGCAGTTTGTAAATGCAAGTTCGACAGTCTGTATATAACTGTAACATCCAAATATGGTTTGGATGAAAATTGCAAATACTTTTAAACACATATATTTGTGGATTTGTGGAACAGGTAATATTTGTATGTGCATGAGGAATACATTTGTGAACCTTCTTTTTTTATGTTTTTTTTTTACATTTATATACTACAATAAATATTTTTGTGGAGGAATTTATACATGAAGATACAAAATACATTTGTGAATCCTTCTGTGCACATTCATTAATATCAAGACCCATCTGATTTGGTTTGTTCTGATACAAACAAACTAGAATAGCAAAAACTACATTTCCTGTGACGGCCCAAACACGGAGTAAGACCCAAGCGCAGGAACCACACAGAAGATGAGGATAAAATTCAAATTGAGTCCTTTACTTGCAGATCCAAAGTCATACACAGGTAGGGCAATTAACAAGGCAGAGGTGCAGACAGGGAGTAGGCAAGGGTGAGTCCAAAAAACAGTCACAAGGTTCAAAACTCAAAAGGCAGGCAACCAAATCCAAAGGGCAAAGGCAAAGGCAAAAACCAAAGGTAACATGCAAAGGGTCAAAACACACAAGAGATCAAAAAACAGCATAGATACGCTGGAGAGCTTGACACAGGAACAAGACAATCTGGCAATGGACAAAGGGAAGAGGACTGGTAGATATACACAGGGAGCTGATTGGTAATGGGGCACAGGTGACTGGGGAAAATTGGTGGGAAAAAAGAACAAAGACAGGAAGTAAAGAGAACAATGAAAAACACACACAGGACTTGTCAAAATAAAACAGGAAATGCTTAAGAGTCTGATTGATTCATGACATTTCCGAACACAGTGAAGCTGGCCAAAACAGGGAACGCATGGTTGAATTCATCTGGAGCCAATATTCAAAGGACAGAAGTGTAATGTGACCATACCTTTACTGTTCTATTTGTGACTGTATTTTCTTTAACTTGTCACTTTTTTGAGTTTTCAGAACATCTTGCAAAGAATGGCAGCTGAAAATGAGACAGCTTTAATGTGATTTCCTTGTAAATATATGAAATGAAATAATCATAATCATACTGTTTCTCATCTTTTTCCCTTACACCTTCTATCCTGCTGTCAATAAGAAAATTATTTTAAGTCGTGGCTGTTATGTGAAAATAAATATACAGTCATGTCGGGGGGGGGGGGGGGGCAACACATTAAGAGCAACACTACAAGCTCTTAATTGTTCAACAAACTGCAAAAGAATACGTGTGCTAATGAACCGTTATCTCCCAAACTTTGAACATGATGTTTCTGCTCCGTGGTAGACACACACACACACACACACTGGGAATTTAAACATATGGACCATATAGGATCAGCATTAAGCAGTGAATGTCATATAATAATGCCATTCCACATGCATGTGTGTGTAAACATGCATGTGTGTGTAAAACAACTTGAGATGTTTCTTTACCACCTTTTTATGCAGCACTGTAGCAAAATCAGCAATTATTCAACTCCACCTGTTACACTGATAGAAGCCTTCAGGCAAGGGCAGACTTGTGGGCGTCAGAGCCAAGATATTGTAATATGAATATTACAATGGAAGCTGATGCACAGAGCTGAGACAATCCAAATGTTACTCACGTTTTTATCCATGAGAGCAGAACATGTTCTGCCCTCAACAGTAGGGGGGAAAATTAATTATATGTATGTATGTAGCCTATATATACTCTGTGGTCAGTTTATTAGGTACACCTGTGCAATTTAATCCAATACAACTGTTCTGCCATACCTTTTAATGATGTTTATAATGTTCAGTTTTTGTTGACACTGTCATGGATGTGTTAATTCAATTTTATGTTTTAGAATTGAGGTCATAGTCAGTGGTGGTATTGTACTGGACTGCATTATACTGAGAGGGGTTTCTAATATTCTGAGCCCCTCATGTTTGTAAATGGGATATATATAGTATATACATAGTATATACATTTATCAATATAAAGTAGTCCAATACAACAGCACCTTTAACCCTGACCTGAGTAATAAAGACAGAATTTAATTTAGACTTTTCCAATAATGTCAAGAAAAAGTGAACGTTACACTCTATGATGCCTTGGCCTTGACTGTCAGCTGTTTACATCTCCACATACCAAGACTTTGGATTGTTGTTTTGCTTTCATTAATTTAACTGTATTTTGGTGTTCCTTTAGAACACTTACAGTAATGTTTAAATAACATTATTTTCATTATTATTGAGTAAAATTAAATTCTAGGCATCCATCCTTTAATAAACACAGGCTTAGAACACAAAGTACACAAACGCATGAGGTGCAGAAAAGGAGCAAAAAAGAACAAGTTAAGAAGATGCAAGATAAAAAATGGAGCGACATTCAGCTCCGTAATGACATTTGGGCCAAGGTCATGACTCTTATTCTGCAGGGAGTGACGAGTGTTGTAATCTGTATCACTTACTGTGTCTGCTACCTCTACTTGTATGCGCGTGTGTGTATTCATGCAACGTGTGGGCATGTTAGGGGTTGGGGGTAGGAGTAGCTACAGACTGTAATGATAATAAATATGATTATTAATAAGATTAAAGTGAGAGATGATGTACTGTAGATGTGTCCTGCACAGGCCAGCCCACAGCCATCTGTCTGACAGAGGCCTGCTATTCACAGCAGCACAGGCTCCAACTGCTTCACTCCGTATCATAGTATCATAGTTATGCTCCTGTACGCAGGGTGGGTTTCAATATGTTTTAAAGTTGCCATGGTGCTATTTTTTATTCATAGGTTTTTTTATGGATGTCATTTTGTAGGCTGTGATGAGTTTGCTATCATCTTGATCTGACAACTTCCAAGCTTTCTGTTTAGTCTAAGCTAGCAAACTGGAATTAACACAGCTGATTATGTTGCCATAATGCTCCTGAAGAACAAGATTTGAAATCCAACTGTCAGGTTTCACTCTGACCTTAGGGCAAAATACATTACTGATCTGCTGCTACGTTCTTTGCTTACTGTCCCCAGGGTCAATACTAAATGTCTCTATGTACCACATATATGAAAGAAAGTCCCAGAAAACAACTCTCACTTCTTCAAATCAAGCCTTAGAACTTCTGTATGCTACTGCCTTTTATTCAATTCAATGTGTGGCTATTCATTCTTTCACACTGCAGTGTGAGTTTTTAGCATGGTACTAGGATAGTGTTACCTTTGTACCTTACCTGTTGGGTAAAAGTTCTGAGATCTGAGTGGGCTTCCAAATATGAAGTGTCCATTTGTCACTTCCTCATGTCTGACAAGGGGATGAATGGTTTGGTCCAAGAAGTTGATGTTGGAGACCAATCTTCACATCTCCATAACCACCATCTTTCCCCAGTGTTAGTAGGTTTAGTTAACCAAACCTTGACCACAGAAGTGGCCGGTCACAAAATGCTCATATCTATCATCTTGGAAGGTGAATTGTTTTGTCTATGGGATAAAATAATGAGAGCTGAAAGATCTATTTTGATCAACAACTGCATCTCATGGTCTCAAGTCAGCTGACACTGGTGTCCTAAGTGTCCTAAGTGTGTGAACTCTGACTTGTTTTGTCATGTAGTTAGACATGTTGGAATTCTAGTATCTCTGGTAAGCTAGCATGCTACATGAGACTGGGATTCTCAGGAGGACTGAATGGGCTACTGGAATGACATGAATTTGGATCATAAAACTATACAAAATATACTCCTCCTCCTACTACTACTACTACTCACCATGAGCAAAAGTGGATTCTCGGCTTAAACTACTGTGAAAAATGGACAAACCTGAATGTTGTTTGAATGTTTCTCCAGGCTGACATCATTTAACCTGTCATCTTTGTACTCTGAAGGTACTTTCAGACAGCGAGTGGTTGCTGCCTCCACTGTTTGGAACGTAAACACCATGGCTGCCACGCTGCTGAGGTTGGCTGCAACAGTAGCTTCAAGCAAGGAGCTGCTGCCCTCTGAAGAGATGATGGTTCAGCTTTTTTAACTGGTCATCAAGGCTCGCTGTGGGGCTGTGGCATCCAGGGAAACCATGCAGGAGATGACTTTACTGTTCTGCTATCTGAATAGCGGCTTCAAAGTCTGATTATCCCGTCTGGGCCAAAACTTGCTATGTTAATTGTGTCATATTGCTAACCATTGTCCTCTATTTTACCACCAGCAGCTGTAGACAAACAGTTTTAAATTTGGACACTTAAAGAAAATCAAAGAGTATCTCTCTGAGTATGACATGTTAAGTCTAGGTAATGCTTATGTTTACGCACTGGGTAGAAAATGGTTGAGTTTAGATATGAATTTGGTGCAAAGTATAGAGGTTGAAGCAGCAATGAAAACAGAAATTTGACAAATACATACACATCATTAAATGTTCACTGTTACCTATAAGCAAGTTTCAAATTTTTGCAAGTTGGTTTTCAAAGCAAACTGAAAGGAAGTGAAAGTAAAAGCTGCCTGGAGGGGAGGAAATTAGTCTAAAACTGTATGCTTTGTTTTGGAAAATGGTGGGCAGTATAAGCTCATTAGTAGTTAGTAAAACCTGAAAGTAAACCATCAGTGTGGGGCTTTAATGTCAGCCAATGTTGAGAGATTCTGTCTAGCCATACTGCCATCCCTCTGTTCATCTGCCCCTCCCCTCCCTCCCAGCTGACCCCTGCTGACCCCTCCCAGACTCTATATTCATCCACATCTAGAATTCTCTTCTCATTCCTCTATCGCTCCATCCTGCACTCATGTCTTTTTTGTCATCCATGGAGGAAAATTAAAAATGTAGATCTAATCGGAGGGGGGTTGTAATGTGATCAGGATGACAGGGGATCAATGGAGACTGTCACACACACATACATACACATTACAACCACTGATGCATGTCGTGGAAGGGAAGTATGGATGGATGGAAGGAAGAAAAGCAGTGCTCTTTCTTCCTTTCTTTTTTTCTATCTTTGGCTGCATTTTGGACAGTTTGCAGGGTATCTTCATATCTGCATGACACCAGACTGCAATTTTTTCTATGATGCAATTTTTCGCAAAATTCTAGCAATTGAATTTGGGTTGATTGTATTCTTGACAATAAACTGGGGGGTGCTGCTTTGGCTTTAAAAACACTGGCCATGGTCAATGCCAGAAGTAGATATCTACTGTAAAGGTGATTTTATTAGACAGAGATAATGTTATTTTGGTCTTAGTTCATGCCACAAGGCCCTTATTAAACAGAAACCAAACAAAGTGGTTGGAGCCTGGAGTCATGTTGACAGGGGCCAGTTCCTACAATCTCACTGGCTTCCGGTGATCGACAGAGCCTGTCGTATTCAACTAAATATGGTTTTAAGATCTGACATAGAGGGTTTCCAATCATTTCCTGAAGGAGTCAGTGAAGCAAACTTCAATTTTTGTAGATTGATGACTTTAATAAGGAGCTGTCAAGGCAAAGGTTAAACAGTGACTGCATTTCTAATTAGAATATGGATATTTCAGTGTGCTGTTTAAGATAAGATAAGATAAGATAAGCCTTTATTGTCCCACAGCGGGGAAATTTTTAGCGTTGCAGCAGCCAGCAAAAGTGTCATATATAGAAATACAATACAATATATGCTTTTTCACCTTTTTTTAACCCATTGATGTTTGCATCTTGAACCAGGCCATACAACTTTGGTATTTTATGATGCCACTGTGTAGTTACGTCACTGTCCAAAGAAAACCATGTATCTCCAAATGTCAACTTTTCATGACCTAAGGAAAACAGGCCTGTGTTCAGCTTTGTGATAATGCATTTTACAACTAATCCAGTTGTGTTTTAATGGTTTACTTAACTTAAGCAGTATAGGAACACCTTATCCTTATCCTTTATCTAAATAAACTCAACCAAATAACCACTTTATCTAAATTAACTCAACCAAATAAATTCACTTGATGAAAAGAAAATTCCTCTTTAGATAAACTAAAGGATGAGGTGGGTATGATGAACTATTAAATTAAAGAACACCTCAATTGTGTTAACGTGTCAACGTACACACTAGCTGAACAACATCACGCCACCAAGCCCTGATGTCCAAACCAACAATACAGTAAATTCCATTTCTATAGATGGCACTTAAAAAGTGGACAGCACGACAGGTGCAACAAGAATGATTAAGCCTCATTATTCATAAATAACATGCCGCTTTAACAGCAGAATAAAGCATCACCAAGGCAGCCAACACACAGATGTATCAACAACATAAACTCCACAGCAGCCACAGCCACAAACACACACATTAAAGCAAAGGAGAGACTGCACGGTGTTTACACACTGCGTAGCGTAGCGTACACACACACACACACACACACACACACACACACACACACACACACACACACACTAGGAATTTAAACATATGGACCATATAGGATCTGCATTAAACAGTGAATGTCATATAATAAACGCTTGGTTGTTGATGTTCTCCTCTGGAGACAGAGTTACACCCATCAGTGAGTTTGTTGTTGTACTCACCTCCACAATCTGATCCAGGTTCAACTTTTCAAAGAATAATATAACCAGTCCACTCAGTCTCTCTGTCCCACTATAACCAGTCCACTCAATCTCTGACACTTCGCCAGTTAATGTACAGAGTGTCTCCTCTCTGGAGATCTGCTCTCCTGCAGCCACAGACACACCAGCAGCTTCTTCTCTGCTTCAGCTGCTGACTTAACTCCTTTCTTCTGTTCCATTCTCACACAGTTCATCAGGACCTTTTTTATTTGACTTTTGTTCTGTAACGGATGTGACTTGAAGCGTACGAAGTACAATACTTGTGTTAAAAAATTCTTTAGTAAAATTCCTGATTTTTTTAAAAACTCAAAAAAGTTAAAGTTCACACCCCTCTGGGGGTCCATGAATGTCTATACAAAAGTAAATCTCAATATGTCCAAATAGTCCAAATAGCTGAGATTTTTCAATCTGGACCAAAGTGGTGGACAGACCAACATTACCATCCCTAGAGCCACACTGCTAGAACAGCTAAAAGAATATAGTGTTTGTCATTGTAGTTTTAGTTTCTCATAGTTGTTAAATAAGATGTGACTGGGAAAACAATGTAAAAAGTCTAGAACTTTCTCATTCTATAATAAAGTCTGATGCAGTAGGATGTGTTTTATAAATATATTAGAATGATGGCAATAAACCAAACCAAACAGGGTGAATACTGTTAGTCAGAATGTGACGCTCTTATCTGTTGCAACTTCACTTTTAGACTAATACAATGTATTTTTACACAAGTCTTGCACTGTGCAACTGCAGTGCAAACTGTAGGCTTCCCTGCCTTTCAGTGTTCAATAACAGGGGTATGAATACTTTGCAAACTGTTACTATGTTTAAGATTTATGGTGTAGATAATTTAGCGCTGATGGAACCACGTGAGACTTTGGCCTTTAAACTTTGCACTCCAACCTAATGTAAGTAACACATCCATAGTGTTCCTGATCCAAATCTAATCACACTTTAATCATTAACTGTCCTCTTATCACACTCACACACATACACACACATTGCACCTGCACATCTCCCATTCTCACACAAACACACTGGTTGTGCAAATGGAGGATAAATGAAATATTGACATAGTGGTTTCATGCATACTCGACACTTTATGTGAGCGATGTATGAATTAGATATGCTAACGAAGCGGCACAGACTGCCAATAAGAGATATGATGATGATATAGAGGAAGGCAATCAAGTTGTTTGGAAGTCACAAAGGCATCCCATCAGCCCCCTTTTTTATTTGTTATTTTGCAGTCTCAACATGTCCCCTGTGCCAGCTTGTTTGGGTATAGAAGCTTTTAGATAGAAAAGCTTCATAGCTCTAAAGTAAGAGCTGGATAAATAATAATTCAAACAACTCACATTTACACCAAAAATATTTGAAAAGCGTTAGAAAGTAATTTTCTTACTCACATTGCGAGCCTGATCGCCTCCGAAGTGGTTTGGCTGATCCGCATTCTGAACGCAGTGTGTTCTGTGTATATTTACACTTGCATTAACATGCATTTTTCCTGATCCAGATAGGACACCCAGATATAGACTGCATGTTAAGGGCAGGTGTAGCTGGAGTACAAGTTCCTTGACCGACAGTACAGATATTGGCTGTCTTTGCACATTGCTCAAATTGAAACATCTACTTTGTGTTATTTTACACTGCTTTTTTACTCTTCTGAATCCCTAATGTCACATTCACATGCACTTTTGTGCACAGTTGAATTTCCAATTGGGCTCTACTAAAACTTACCTGTATTTTACTTAAAAATGTGATACTTTGACAGAAGTATAGACACTTCCCAGTGTGAATGTACATCTTGTATACTGTTACGATGCTTCATTAAAAGTTTTTGTCCCACCTGACAAATAAGAACTAAATAATACAAATTCAATTCGTAAATTTGACCTCAGCCTTTTATAAGAATTTCATACTCTGCAACCCAAAATGTCAAAAAAAAAAAAAAGAGACACCAACACAAGATAGTCTGACTATATTCTTATTTCTGACTTTATATTGCGTTTGTGTACTATTACTCTAAAAGCAGAATATTAATAAATGACTGTACTGTAGGTAGATGCCCTTGACCTGGAATGCCAACACAGACATGCCTGTGTGTGTGTGTGTGTGTGTGTGTGTGTGTGTGTGTGTATGTTGGTGGAGAATTTTTGTGGGTTGTGTAAATCTTACAATGACTGACCACTGTGGTCAGACGCAGTGGTCAGTTTAAGTGCCCCCCCCCCCTCCACACCCCCAACACACACACACACACACACATCTTCATTAACAAAGAAACATTTCTATCGATCTGGTCTACAGCTCATGTTACAGCAAAGAAATATGTATGGGGAGCACTAAATGGGTTATACACACACACACACACACACACACACACACACACACAAAAAAAATGGACACAGACAGGTTGTTAGACTCACACACACACACGCACAGCCACACACGCGCACACACACACACACACACACACACACACACACACACACACACACACACACACACACACTCACTCTTTGTCACACATATTCACTTACACGAAAAGGAAAACATGCAAACATGCTCCTTCCTCTCTCTCACTTACACACACACACACAAAAATAACACACACATGCAGAGTGACTGGTCAGTGCTAAAGAGGTTAGGGTTAGTGAATTAGTATTGACCAGCTCCTTACAGCATTATCTGTGGCTACAGCTTGCCACTGGTGTCAGAACCGCTAACGTGTCTGTGTCTGTGTGTGTCTTTGTGTATGATTGTAAAATAACATGAATTTTATGAAAAATAATGATCTCATAATCCATAGTTTTAACTTTCCCAAACTTTAATTCCACCTTTAATAGAGTTTGTGTGAAATTCTTTGGATTCTTGCATTTATGTGTGTGTGTGTGGGTGAGTGAGAGATCCTTTAGCATCATAACTGTCATAGAGGAGGTTCTCCACAGACCTAATGCAGCCATCACTCATATACACTGGCAAGGAGTCTCATTTGTGTGTGTGTGTGTGTGTGTGTGTGTAGGTTGTCATTTCTCTGAGAGTTTTTATGAGGAGGATTAATCTCAGTTTGCCTGGAATGCAGACTTCCACACAGTGACACAGAGAGAGAGATGACTGAGTCAGACTCAGTCAAGGTCCTGTTGTGTTTAGGGACCAGGTCAAAATCACAAAGAAAGGAGCCCCAATGTGTAACCTGATACTGTTGAACAATGTCTCCACATGATTATGTCAGAATGCTTCAGAGGGTGTATGTACTTGTCAATGAAGACATTTCTACTGAACTTCTCAGTACTCATCAAGATGCAGCTAAAACAGCAACCAAATCTAATCAGAGACTGCTTGCCCTGGTCCTTGTGTCCTTGCGCCATCATGAGGTTGACATTTTTGGTTTAGTGCCATCACCAGGTCAAAGTTTTCACTTGATCTACTGGATGGATTAGCACAACATATTGTACGGACAGTCGTGGTCCCCAGAGGATGGAACCTAATGATCCCCTGACTTTTTATCCAGTGCCACCATGAATTTTTGGTTTCTTTTAGTTTTGAGTTAAATATCTTAACTATCAGATGGATTGCTATAACTACCTGAAATGACATTCCCATCAACCTCAGCTGTACTTGGAGCTTAGTTCTAATTAGCAGATATTAGTATGCTAACAGGCTAAACTAAGATGGGGACCATGGTAAACATAGCCTGCTAAACACCAGTATGTTAGTGAGTTTTTTTTTTACACATGAAAAGAATTAGCTGTGTGATGAATGAAAAAAATAGCTTGAGTGAGATGTTCAAACTCTGCTTACTTTCTCACCTCCACACACCTGGCCAATCACATGATGTCAGTGTTGGTTTCAGGAAGTTGCAAAAGTTGTCAGACACAACCCCTCCAATAGTCACTGCAGTATTAACGATTGATCTGTTCAATTACTGTTCTTGCCGATTGCTTACACACTGAAAGTGAATGCTTCGACAAAAGCATCAAAACCTTTAACTTTTGTAACCATGCCTTAAACAAAGGCATCAAAAATACAAACATATTTTCTGTTTTGCACTTTGTTTGCAACTCTGCAACACACTTCTTGCAAAACACTACACATTGTTTCTTACATTAGACACTTCGTTCATGAATGAAATCTCTTGCAATCATTGGGAAAACACTTTTCAAAATGCAAAGCATACCACTAATTGGCAACATACACACACACAAAAACACTTATACACTAAATGAACACCAATCAATCTGAGCCTCAGCATTACAAATAGATCTCAGGTAAGCTCACCTCTTCTGTGAAAACTTTGCAAACATATGGCCAGACCCTAACTGAAGGCGGGATCCATAAACCATCCACCCCATCCCTTACAGTCCCTTACAATACTATTTTTTTGTTTACCATTGCACTGTAATTTTACTGTAATTATTTTTGTTTTGGTGGCGTTACAGTAACATATTGTATTGATTACTGTGCTGTAATTCTATTTTTCTTTGTGTTTTGTTGTAGTTGCAAAAATGCCATTTTGAAAAAGGATTGTTAGGTTTTCATTACAGAGTTTTATTTTGACATAGAAGTGAAATGTTTAGCTCCAAGTGTAGTGTCTTATTTGGCTTGTATGTAGACTTTTGACACGCTGAGCCAATAGCAACAGCAAAAAACTGTAAAGAGTCCCACTAATCCATGACAGTGTGACAGTGAGCCAGCATGCACAATAGCAGAACCATGAAACTAAAGCAGCTACATGGAATCCAGACATCATTCAATACTTGACTTACATGACTTACACCTGTGCTTTTCCTACTGTGACATGTCAAAATGTCCTCTGTGAAAAAGGCCTATTCAACTGTTAGACTGATGTTAGAGAGCACTTCTGACCCCTTAAGAGCAAAGGACTGTACTGTTATTTAAAGGTAAATGTTGGTCACTTGAGGTGAATACTGTAAATTTGAAGGCTCATATGGAAAGTACCTGTGTAGGGTTTAATTTATTTTCAAGCTACTTTGATTTTTGAAATTTTGCTCCTTTTATAGATAGTTTTCTTGAAATGTCTGTAATGTAGAAAATCCAGGTTACTCTGCTGTCATGCTCCTTCTTGATCACATTAGCTTAATGTCAGAAATGTAACATGAGACACAGAGTACAGTACATGCCATCTGTATGACAGATAGCCAGCACTGGACTTCTGCAGACATCAGTCAGCGCTGACACTGCTTCAAAACCTCAAACCATGACATATGTCAACCACAATCACACACTCCATCCACCCTACCACCTACACACACACACACACAGTCTGTCCTGTCTGTACATCCACAGCAATAATACATCAGATCTACCTTCATTGGAGCAGAGCAAAAATCAAACCAGACCCCATCACCCACGCCACCCCCCCTCCGCCCACCCACCTCACCATGTCAGCCCCAGCCAAATCCAATCACAGCTCGATACTCACAGTGATTGATTGGCTTCCAATCCAATTGAATCTATCTCAGATGGGGGTGGGGGGGCTGCCTTGCTCAGAGCCATTAGGCATTGGCATTGGCATTGGCAGGAGGGTAAGGCAGAGGGGATGGGGGGGATGAAAATGGGGAGACAGAAGAGAGAAAAGAGAGATGGCAGGAGAAGAGAAGTAATTGAGAGAGATAGATAGGGAGTGTGCGAGATAGAAGAAGACTGAGAGAGAGAGAGAGAGAGAGAGAGAGAGAGAGAGAGAGGGAGAGATGATGTCCATATGTTTGCCTGATCCCATTTAAAACAAGAAACAGAGTGGAAAGTGTGCTTGTGTGTGTGTGTGTGTGTGTGTGTGTGTGTGTGTGTGAGAGAGAGAGAGAGAAAGAGAGAGAGAGAGAGAGAGAGAGAGTGGCAGGTTTCTGTGTGTGTGCCAGCTCCTGTTTTAATTGCCTTGTTAAAAGTTGACTGTAACAGTAAACTGCAGAAGTGCTTCAAGACACCAGGGAGGAAAAATAAAATGTCTCATATTTCTGTGTCTGTCTGCCTTTTCTAAAGTAGCAGACAGAAGACATAGCACAGTAAAGCTAGAGTTAGAGAGTTAGACTGGTCTTTAATCATAAATAGCATCTGATTACATATTTGTTGTAAAACTGGTCAGTACTACACTGATTGGCTTTGGGAACCCACTTAACCTGAGCATTTACAACACTATTAACAGCTCTCTCTAGTATCTAAGTATCATTACTGATGTCCTGGATTTTAAAAGACTAGGAACATGCTAGCGCTGGTCAGTCACAATGGCTCCCTGAAACTTTTACTACCTTGATATGAATAAAATTCAGAGGGAAACACTAAGTGCTTGCAGTGTCTGGAGAGGTGTATGTCACAAAAATGGTTCCATTTAAGGACCATTTAAAAACCGGCACAAACTGTTTATCTGTATGCTGTTTTAAGTCTAAAGAAAAGAACAACTGATGGTACAAATCTTCCTTATTTAACGAAATGATGAAAATACCAGGCAGAAAATAGAAAGAAGCTCTGAGAGCTTTAGAGAGCCAAAACCGGAACTTATGATACATGTAGTAAGAAACCCCCTTTCAAAATCACATGACATTAACATTTGTAACTACGCTGATAACTAAAATCCAGCAGCCACAGCCATATTCAATAGTATGTCTTGTGGTTCACTCCATTTGTCTAGATAAGGATGGTTTTCTTAAAAACGATCTAATATTGTTGTTTCTTCAATATTTGTGTTTTGTGAGATTACAGCTAAAAAGTTGGAAAAATCACTTTAGAAGAGAGCGATAGTGAGTTTTATGGATATGGATGAAATTTTCAAGGGAGCTGTAAGTTCTTCTGTGCTCACAAAGTAATCATTATTTAACTTAAAATCACAAAGGTTTCAATTTGTAATAGTGAGTGCTGTAGTGGAAGCCAATTTGTCTTAGAATATAAAGAGTAAACCTAAGGAACAAACTTCATTTTTTCAGAAAGTATGTGTCTGGCTGACATCTATCTGTGGATGTCTGCACACCAGCTGAAGCTCAAGACTGAGCTGCTCTTTCTTCCAGGGAAGGCATCTCCCATTCATGACCTGCCCATTACCACTGAGAACTCTGTGGTGTCCCCGGCTTGGACTGCAAGGAACCTGGGTGTGACACTGGATGACCAACATGGCTGTGAGGACCTGCTCCTGCAGATTCATGCTCCACAACATCAGGAGGACACGTCTGTTCCTCAGCCAGGAAGCAGTGCAGGTTCTTGTCTAGGCTCTTGTCATCTCACGCCTAGACTACTGCAACTCGCTCCTGGCTGGTCTGCCTGCATGTGCCATCCGACCTCTGCAGCTCATCCAGAATGCAGCAGCCCGACTGGTCTTCAACCTACCCAAGTCCTCTCATACTACACCGCTCCTCCGCACCCTGCACTGGCTACCACTGGCTGTTCGAATCAGATTCAAGACTCTGGTACCTGCCTACCGTGCTGCGGAAGGCTCAGGCCCATCCTACATCCAGGACTTTGTCACACCACACACCCCAGCCCGTCCGCTACGCTCTACTACTGCCAATCAGCTTGCTACTCCTTCAATACGAGGGGGGCCCAGCTACCGCTCAACAGAATCACTACTGTTTGCAATCCTGGCTTCACAATGGTGGAGCGAGCTCCCCATTGACATCAGGACAGCAGATATTCAACATATCTTCCATCGCAGACTGAAAACTCACCCGTTTGCACCATGGCACTTAAATAAAATAAATAAATAAAAAATCTCTTATTGTTTCTCAGTATAGCACTTGAAGTTGATTACTTGCATGATTCTTGCAATTCTTGGGTTGTATCCACATGGTTGAATGCACTTATTGTAAGTTGCTTTGGATAAAAGCGTTAGCTAAATAAATGTAATGTAATGTACAATGTTCTTAAAATTGAATGTAAAACAGGGTCATTACTATACAGTGTTCCTCCTTTTGGGAGCAAGAATAAATTCAGTTAATCTCATTACAATCTGTAAATCAGATTGTGAGATATATTGTGTGCAAAGTTAATATTTTGTTGTGAGTATGCCGCTATAGGAAAGCTCCTGAAGTGTCCAAAATTGAAGGAGTTCATCCTCTGGGGAGGATGAATGTGCTCAGGAAGATTCATCTGCCCATTAGATTTTGATATTTCTTGTCCCCAAATGGAACATTTGGCCTGGTCGTGGTACCAGAGGAAAGTTGAGGGGGTCACCAAAAACTAGAGCCATTCATTTCCATAGGAAAATTAGCCAGTACTTGTTATTATCTTGCTGTGGCCAACGTGTTTGATGGATTGACCTTTAATGCTTTTGGATGAAAGTAAAAGACAATGGAGTATATTTCATTATTTCTAATCGTAGAATCTCATAGTAATACTTTAAATGTTCACCATAAGGTGATGATAAAACATGTTATGTTGGTATAAACCAAATAATAATGTGTTGGGTTAATACTTATGAATGTACTGTGGAATCTCAAATGCATTTAATGTGTCATGAATATAGACTTTTAAAGAAGTACACCAAGTGAGTGGTAGATGCGCGCGCACACACACACACACACACACACACACACACACACACACACACACACACACACACACACACACACACACACACACACACAGATAAAAAGAGGGTTCATGTTGATAATGAGGCAGATTTGACATTACTCTCTTCGGGATGTAGTGTTTATTTCTCTGCCTCTTCTTCCCACAAGTCCCTCTGACCACAACTCCCTGTGTCCTGACAAACCAAGAGAGAGAGACAGAGACAGAGAGGAGCAGAAAAAAATGGAGAGGTGAAGAAAGAGAGAGCAACCCACAGACCACATAATGGTTGTGGCATCAGTTATATGGCTAATGCAGAGAGAGAGAGAGAGAGAGAGACTTCAGTTTGACTACTGTGTGTGTTTGGCTCGTCCTCAGCCAACTTTCCACCTGTAATGTTTTTCAGAACCACACAAAACAATATGACATATCAATATATTTTATATGCAATTTTCAAAAAAAGGTAGCAACAGTGTAAAGAACAATATAATTCTAGTCAGAATATAACTAATAAGGTGAATCAGACATAATCCAAAATTCCTATGGGTCAAGCAAACACGACTGGGAAGTGAATTATCAGCAACATCATTATTGGTGTGTCCAAATGCAACCCAAATCTACAACCAGACTTCAGATCTCTGATTGATTATATGGATTTATTGGGGGTAAGGCCATGTTCAGACCCACATTAGCACTGTGTTAATTCATGTTTTCATTTTTAAGTGCCACCACTGTTTGCCAGAGCCGAACGTTGAACCAGGCTCAACAGCCATGATGTGGATTCTGCATTCTGTTGCTTCACATAGTCATGCACATCATGACAAGTCATGTTTTCTTTCATTTATGCTTCAAAACAATCAGAAACTATCTTGAGAAAACAGTTTCCATACACAATGTGTAGAATGTGTGTTGCTGTCTGCTCACAGCAGGTGTGTTGAAGGCCACACATACAGTGCAGAGGGTGTTGAAACTATGAACAGGACAGGGATGATAAAGCTGTTGGATATCACCTCGGCTCTTACAACACCTCCTCATATCTCTGTCTATCTCTGCTCTAGTCTCCACTCGGCCCTCAGCCATAAAGATTAGATGCTTTTCTTCAAAGTCTACAGGTTGGACTAAAGTCCAGAGGTTACCTTGACCTGGTTAACAAGATCCAGCTGAGACACCAACACTCATTCCTCTCCAACACTTCAGCAGACCGACACATGAAGGTGAGTGATCCAGAGTCTTCAAGTTTTCTCTATTTTACATCAATGATCACATGTAGTTTTATAAAATTTAGCTCTATTTATTTATTATTTTTGTAAGAGATACAAAAAACTGCAAAATAAGTATACATTTCAGTTCATGGTTTTGTACCGAGATAGTAACCATGAAATAAGCTTAGAAGAAAACTTGTTTTTTTTGTGATTAATTAAGCTTTAAATGGATAACGTGCACCCTACACAAATAAAATGTGTGTTGTATCTTACAAATAAAATAAGTAGTTCACAAATATGTTTTTGCATTAAAGAAAAACATGGCAGGTGTGGAATCCCTTGTTTTATCAGCATTGTTTGGACACTCCTCATAGCATCTTATCACAAATTCTATTTAATTTAACTTTCATTTGAAGTTGGCTTATTGAACTTAACTGAGAGATAGTTATCGTGATTGTAAGTTAGGTAAGGTATTATCATTTAGATATAAAACTAACAATTTTCTCCCAACCTGTTCAATAACTTTATATATTCCAGCATTTAAAGCTGTATCTTGCATAACTGGATTTCATAGTCAAACCCCAATATAATATATAATAGTATAACAGTCACAGGGGCACTTCTCTGTGCTCTGTGCATCACGAGTACTTTAAGTACATTTTTCTAATAATTCTCACATACCTTTACTTAACATTTTCAATGCAGGACTTTTACTTGTAATGGAGTATTTTCACAGTGTGGTGCTCCTACTTTTACTTAAGTAAAAGATCTGAATACTTCCTCCATAACTGCTTAAAAGGTAGCAATAATTTGGATTTTAGTTCTAAGCTTATGTAACATTTTACTTCCAACATGTACCAGTTAATTATTAACTGTCACTTAAATGTCACTTTTCATTTAATGTTTTTTTTTTCTTTTTCAAAATGAATAAGATGGAGAACTAAAGAGCTTAAACACATTTTAGCCTTACTGAGAAGGTACACTCCCACATTTTGTTACTGTGCCCAATAGTGCCATCAAATCCCCCAAACCTCCTCACACCTCACTGTTGATGTTTTAATACTGAACTGTGAAGTGAGCTGGAAGGAAGCTTGTGGATTTGGGGCCACAATTGGGCACCATTACAAAAGTTCCAACTGCCAATAGCCCATATCTTCAAATGTCATAGCGTTCATGCTTTTATCAACAACTGGTCAGTGTTCCGTTTTTTCACTTTGGCCCAAAACATTGTTTAGTTTAACGTTCACGCCTCCCAATTACAACTGCAGCAGGGCTACAGCTGGGAGTGACATAGTGATGTGTTTGACTGTAAACAGAACAGGCCTCCATTTAGTCAGACACACACACACACACACACACACACACACACACACACACACACACACACACACACACACAGTGAGCAGCTCTGTCCCAACCCGCTCACACTGATCATGTGTTTTGCTGCGTAGAGATGTTACTACGTGTTAATGCAGTCAACTTGATCTCAATCCAATAGTGTCTAGATACTGCTAAAAGGCCTGATGCTAGCTCATACACATACTCCCACTGTAATCTCCATGCAATTAACAGGCCTCTGTCTGGGCAACTCGATACACACTAAGTGGAGGAGGAGAAGAAGAAGAGAGGAGCGAGAGACACTATCTGCCATTCTTTTTCTCTTCATTGATCTTCTGATTTGAATATTTCATATTTTGAATTACAATTCAAGTCTGTAGCATTTGAATGTAAAATGAAGAATAATAGTCTAAAGCCTACATGTTCATTACATCCCACAATATAAAAGTGATGAATGGAACAATTGAATTCGATTTCAGTCAAGTACTTTACTTCAGACCATGGTCCATAGTAGTTTACAAAATCAAACATTAAAAGATATCAAAGGAATAGCTCAACATTTTGTCAACTTATTCTCTTTGTTTCTGAGAATGAGCGGAGAAGATCAAACATTATGTTGTGTGTTAAGTACAGGAAACAGGGGGAACAGCAAGCCTGACTGTCCAAAAGTCAGAATACACCTACTAAAACCTCTGAAGCTCATTGAGGACCATGTTGGATCTCATTTGTATAATCCGTACACAAACAGAAGGACAACACACAGACCTGAGAGTGATATCAATCTTCTTATCTCACTATCACAAAGAAAGGGAGACATATTTCCCCAAATCTATTTCAAACCAACAACGTAGTGATAACTTGGTTAGCTTTTGGTTTGTCCTGATGATGGTGCTAGAGGAAAGGCCACAGAAGCCCAATTCATCCTCTGGGGAACATGAATATCCATAAGTCATTTCTTGGAAAGAGGACATTTGATCCTGACGGCGTTGCTAAAGGAAAGGTCAGGGGTCACTGAACAGATAAGGGATCATCATGGCAATCTGGGTGAACACAACTTGCCTTTATAGGTATTCTTTACTCTCCTCTTTTCTTTCATTTACCTTCCTTAGCCTTCTATCTTTTTATTTCTGTTCTCCATTCACTCTTTTCCTCTAGCCTTTCGTCTGTTTCTGTTCTCTCACCATGCACACTTCCTTTCTCCTTGTCTCTTCATTTTTATCTGCTAATCTCTCCATCTACCTCTTCTTTCTTTCCCCATCTTGCTCTGTCTTTCTTCTGCTTTTAGTTATCTGTGTCTTCATCTCTGTCGACACTACAACCTATCTTCATTGTCTGCTGCTTCCTTTATTCTCCTCCTCTTTTCTCTCTTCCTTCCATCTTTCCCTCCATCCACCTCTTGTCTCTCTTGCAAGCTCCTACTTCTTCATCTCTCTTTGGCTCCACTGGTCTTTCCTTCCATTTCTATAATCCCAGTTTCCTTTTTCCTCTCTCATTATTTCTTTTTACATCTATTCTGCTCCTCCATTGTCTTCTTCACCCTCCTCCTCTCCCCCTCTCTCTGTCTTTACCTTTGTCCCTGCCCCTCTCTCTATCTATCTTCAGGTGTTATCTGTATGCTTTAAGCGGAGGGCAATTAGGCTGTCAGTCTCATTAATAATACATCGTTAAGCTCGTTAATTATTTACCTTAATTGCTGATTTAAGTTTCCCTTCCCTTGACACAAACAGTCACCAGGGGAGACGCACACACACACACACACACACACACACACCTACACACACACACACACACACACACACACACACACACACACACACACACACACACA
>SEMN01000484.1:331186-399619 GCA_005408345.1 Macquaria australasica | reverse complement strand
GGAGAAGGATTTTAAATTATATTCTGGATTTTACAGGGAGCCAGTGTAGAGAAGCCAATATTGGAGAAATATGTTCTCTTTTTCTGGTTCTTGTCAGTAAACGTGCCGCAGCATTCTGAATCAGCTGGAGAGTCTTAAGGGATTTATTGGGGCAGCCTGATAATAGAGAGTTGCAATAGTCCAGCCTAGACGTAACAAATGCATGGACTAGTTTTTCTGCATCTTTTTGAGATAGGATGTGTCTGATTTTTGCAATGTTACTTAAATGAAAAAAGGCAGTTCTTGAAGTTTGTTTTATTTGGGAGTTAAAGGACATATCCTGATCAAAGATAACTCCAAGATTCCTTACGGTTTCGCTGGAGGCCAGGGCAATGCCATCTAGAGAAACTATATCTTTAGATAATGTGTTTCGAAGGTGTTCGGGCCAAGTACAATAACTTCGGTTTTGTCTGAGTTTAACATCAGAAAATTGCAGGTCATCCAGGTTTTTATGTCCTTAAGGCATGCTTGAAGTTTAGCTAATTGATTGGTTTCATCTGGCTTGATCGATAAATATAATTGGGTATCATCTGCATAACAATGAAAATTTATGGAGTGCTTCCTAATAATATTGCCTAAAGGAAGCATATACAAGGTAAATAGAATTGGTCCAAGCACAGAACCTGTGGAACTCTGTGACTAACTTTGGCATGCATAGAGGATTCACTAACGTACAAACTGATAAATCTCTATCTGATAAATAGATTTAAACCAGCTTAGTGCAGTACCTGAATGCCAATAAAATGTTCTAGTCTCTGTAATAGAATGTGATGGTTACCGTATCAATGCAGCACTAAGATCTAGTAAGACAAGTACAGAGACAAGTCCTTGTCTGATGCACTAGAAGGTCACTTGTAACTTCACCAGTGCTGTCTCTGTGCTATGATGCACTCTAAATCCTGACTGAAAATCCTCAAACAGGTTGTTGTTGTAGAAAGTCACACAACTGATTGGCGACTGCTTTCTCAAGGATCTTAGAGAGAAAAGGAGGGTTAGATATAGGTCTATAATTTGACAAAATCCCTGGATCAAGAGTGGGCTTTTAAGAAGAGGCTTAATTACAGCTACTTTAAAGGACTGTGGCACATAGCCTTTAAATAAGGACAGATTGATCATATCTAGTACATAAGTGCTAACTAAGGGTAAAAATTCTTTAAGCAGCCTAGTTGGGACGGGGTCTAAAAGACACGTTGATGGCTTAGATGAGGAAATCATGGAAGTTAGTTGATTACGGTTGATGGGAGAAAAGCAGTCTAAATGTACAGGTTTTACAGTTGTTTCTAAGGTTCCTGTGTTTGAAGATAAGTCAGTACCAACTGAGGGCAGGAGGTGCTGAATTTTTCTCTAATAGTTAGAATTTTATCTTTAAAGAAGCTCATGAAGTCAGCTACTACTGAGGTCTATAGGAATACATGGCTCAACAGAGTTGTGACTGTCTGTCAGCCTGGCTACAGTGCTGAACAGAAACCTGGGGTTGTTCTTATTTTCCTCTATTAATGATGAGTAGTAGGCTGCTCTGGCATTACGGAGGGCCTTCCTATAAATATTAAGACTAACTTGCCAGGCTAAACGTGATTCTTCCAGATTGGTGGAACGCCACTTCCTTTCAAGTTTTCGCGATGTTTGTTTTAATTTGCGGGTTTGCGGGTTATACCATGGAGCTAACCTCCTCTGTTTTATTATCTTTTTTTTTAGAGGGGCGATAGAGTCGAGTGTTATTCGTAGTGAGCCTGCAGCACTATCAACAAGATGATCAATTTGGGAGGGACTAAAGTTAGCATAGGAGTCATCTGTTACATTGAGACATGGAACTGAATTCAATGCCGATGGAATCAATTTCCTTAAATTTAGCTACAGCACTATCAGATAGACATCTAGTGTAGGAATGTTTGCCTAATGCATGGTAGTCCAGTAATAGGAATTCACAAAAGTTATAGAAATGGTCTGATAAAAGAATTCTCTGTGGTTAATCATTAGATGTTCAATTTCAATCCCATAAACAAGAACAAGGTCGAGGGTGTGGTTAAAACAGTGAGTGGGTTTATGTACACTCTGACTGAAGCCAATCGAATCTAATAATGAGATAAACGCAGCACTAAGGCTATCATTTTCTACATCCACATGAATATTAAAATCACCTACAATAATTATTTTATCTGTTTTAAGGACTAAACCTGAGAATTCAGATAAAAATTCAGAATACGGTCCAGGAGCTCGGTACACTATAACAAATAGAATTGGCTGTACTGTTTTCCAGGTTGGGTGTGAAAGGCTAAGAACAAGGCTTTCTAACGAGTTATAATTTAGTTTAGGTTTAGGTTTGATTAATAGGCTTGAGTCGAAGATGGCTGCAACTCCACCTCCTCGGCCTGAGCCTCGAGGAATGTGAGTAATAATGTGACTGGGGGGAGTGGATTCATTTAGGCTAACATATTCACCTTGACACAGCCAGGTTTCAGTAAGACAAAATAAATCAATATTATGATCTGATATTAGATCATTTACTAGAACAGCTTTAGATGAGAGAGATCTGATGTTTAAGAGTCCACATTTAATTCTCCTATTTTGTTGTACTGTTGCAGTGGAGGTTTTACTTTTTATTAGGTTTTTATGTGTAACTCTTCTTCTGTTTACTTTTGATTTAAATAATTCAAGTGGTGGGGGGGCAGACAACCTCTCTGTGGAGTTTAGGGTGGGTAACTGCTTTAATGGAAGCGCAGAGAAGCGTGTAGGACTGCAGCTCTGCCTCCTGGTCTGGACCACAGACTGTATTAATTAATAAGTCTATGGTCTGAACTCTGAGTTGTCATGGCTTTGGGCCACTAATAAATTCGGCCAGATTTCTAGATATGAGAGCGGCTCCATCCAAAGTGGGATGAATGCCATCTCTCCTAATCAGACCAGGTCTTCTCCAGAAAGTCCGCCAATTATCAACAAAGCCCACATCATTACCTGGACACCACCTCGACAACCAGCGGTTGAATTAGACGCCAACCACTTGACTGTACAGCACTTCTGAATTAGCAGTCTGTGGTACGTGAGCAAGATGGTAAGTGTTGTCAGTTACTTGTAACCAGTGGTCCTCAAATAACGATACTAGGTTAAAAACTAAAGAACACATTTTCTTCCACAATTTCGTCTTCATTTGTCCCAAAGTTTGTCAAGGACCTGGTGCAGAAAATTAATCTCAAGGTATTCTTTTAAGCCATTTGTTTGTTTGATTTTGTCCTTGATTTTCATTTATGATTATTTAGCTCCATAACTATCTTCTGTATGTATGATTCAGCTGCTCACCCCTCTGACAAATATACAACAGTGTCTGTAGTTTTGTTTAGCATTGCTGCCGTATGATCACACACACATGCATACAGCATGTGGCTTTCCTCACTCTTAAAGGTACTATGGAGTTTTCAGAAAGTCCATGTTATTAATGACACCTGGTGGCCGTTAAGTGAACTGCAGTCAGCATCCTGTTGCTCGCGCTCCATAGGCACGTTACGATGAGTGAGCATCCTGGGCATCAGCCAAAACAGTGACGTGACATACACGAGACTGAACGTGATTTGCAATCATATTTAGAATAACGTTACTGTCTGTAATGTTCCTATATTTTATTTGGACCATTGGCTCCATGACGCTAACTAGCTTGTCGTTTGCAAATTACTTCATCGGCTAACGTTACGATGCAACCAACGCCAGATCCATGCCGCTTAGCTACGTTACAGCTAGCTGGCTAACCTTAGCTTAGCTTACGGTTAGCTAGTTAGCCCCTGCCTTGCATGGCTCTTGGCAACCGTTAAGTTACATCATTTATTGTTGGCTAAAATCAACAGAAGTTAGTATCATGGATCACATTAGCTGGTGAAGTAATTTGGCAAGTTAGCCAACTAACATATCCACTCAGATAGTATTCTGGTAGCTAAGGTTAGCCAGCTAGCTGTAACTTAGCTACGCTGCATGGATCTAGCGTTGGTCGCTTCGTAACGTTAGCTAGTAAAGTAATTTGCAAACCGTAAGCTAGCTAATTCACCAGCCAGATCAGCCCCGGGAGTCTGGATGAATTAGCTGATGTTATCCACTCAAGACAGTATTTTGCTATGTTAGCTAGCTAGCAATTTGGCACTGTTAGCTAGCATGCTACGTGGACTTTGTGTTGTGGTGGGTGCCGTGGAGGTACCAGATATGCTCGGCCTGGCAGATCTGCTCGGGGTCCTGCATTAACAGATGACATAACACATTCACACAGCAGGATGTTAGCGGACTCCATGTTAGCTGGTGTTTCACACTGTTGGCGCTGAGGCGAGGCACTCTGGAGGGCACTTAACGTCTTATCGTTTGGATTTTCACGGAAAATCCATCCTGAGTCCTTTACACAGGCTGTTATAGGCAACCGAGAAAGTCAGAGAAGGTCTCATTTTTACGTTACGTTACAATCTGTTCACATATAGGCAATACAAAGTGATTAATACATGTAAAATGTTACATATAGTACCTTTAAACTAATCTTAACTTCCAAAGCTCAGTCCTGCCTTGTCCCTTCAGTTCAAAAGTTGCTGGGGCTGTCTCGCTACTTGTTCCTAATGGCTTACAGTCATCATAAATCCCGTTTTGGGAACTCTAAGCCACAACAGGTAGTAAACAGAGAAGCTCAGATGCAAAGTTAAGAGATGACAGAACCAAATATGATGTTTATGTCATGCTACAGACTTTAACATGACCATCCACTGAATCCACTATTTAAAGCCACACTGCCATTGGTAAATGCACTGCAACATGAGTTTATAACTGGTGTGTATTAATGTTACTATATATTATTAGGTTATTGGTTGTATGTGGAGTTTACATAGAAAAGGGCGAAGCAGGTTTCTGTATTGATAGCTGTACATTAGAATAATAATGCCTCCGCCCGGCCTTTTATGGATGAATAAGAATGCAAACTAACTGATCCAGGTCTGAGTCTGGTCAATTCAGCTTTAATATAAGCATTAATAGTCTAAGTACTAACCTGCTGCCAGAGAGCGGTGAGCGTCGACAGTGGAAATGTAAATATTTAGCAGTGTTTAAATATTAGACTCAAAAATTTATTGAGGCTGCTGTTGACCTGACCAATATAATATCACGCTGTTTGCTGCATGCTGATCCTGTTTGGGGGTAGTTCATTTTAGTTGAATCCTGAAAGCATCGTCTTACTAGCTGAGCGAGGATATGCTAAAGTAGTGTTTGTTTACACGATGATTATCACTTTTATATTATTATATGGCTGTGGAATTTGTCTTTTTTTCTCTTTAGTTAGTTTCTCACTGAGTGTAGAGGGCTTAATTCTTTTTTTTTTTTTCCAAAATTAATTATTGTGCTATGCAGGTGAAAAAAGACGCCTGACACTGTGTACGAAGCTGTGTACACACGAAAGTAAAAATATGCTGCACAGTCTTCATTTCACACTGTTTCAATAACACCCTACTAATGTGATATTAATGGACTAGTCGATTTGATCTCAGTCATGGTGACGCTGTGTGCACATTAATGCTAACTGCCACAGTTGACTGTTAAGGGATGTGAGCACAATCCAGTTCGACATGATTTGAACATTTAAGTCAAGCAGCATCATGGGACATAAGATTTCAATGTCTCATTCTGATCAGTGATATAAAACAGGTTTTCAAACTGACTTTTCAAACTCTTGAAAAGTTGAAAGGGGGTGACGGAGGGAGAGACAAACAGATCAAATCTGAATACATATTTTTAGATTCAGTGTGACTTGCACTTCCCGGGAATATTATTATTTCCGATGTCCATCGCGAATAACATCCATAAATCCGCTTAGAAAGACACTCCTTACATCTCTAGAGCTTGCCTGAGAATCATCACGTTTTTAAGTTGGGCGTTAGTCTTCATCAGAGCAACATCCAAGAGTGTGTTTTTTGTGTGGGCTGTGGTAGACTGCAGGGCACAGGGTGAGGAACAGAATCAGATGCCTTTTAAGAGCTCTGACACGCTTGTTGGGCGACCCTGAGCCAAAAGGGATTTTCTTCCAGTAATTACTTTATATTGTAGAGTTGAGAATGTGTTGAGGCTGCCTGCCCTTGACCTGCACTGACTTCAAGTCAAACACAGGACAGACCGAGGCCTCTGTTCTGTAAGGTTTTAGTGTGTTTGCAGTGCATGACCTTTCTTGCTCTGTTTATCTATTCTCGGCTTCATTTTCTTCCTGCCCTGCTTTGGAGGTCTCCTTCCCTATTTTTATGCCTGTCTCTGACTCAAATGTGATGCTGTATAAGGCATGATTTTTACACGCCCTCCCATCCGTTTGAATGAAATTCTAGTTTTGTGTGTGGACAATAAGGAGAAATCTGTGCTCACAGGAAATAACAGCAAAATCCAAACATGCTTCTGCAAAAGAAGTTAAATGTAGTTGGGGTTTTTTCCGTTGACACTACATTACATGATTTCTGGGTGTTTAAGTCTTAACATTTCAAACTCTTACTTCTCACTGCCATTTGGGTCTGCCAATGTGCGACTTTAAGTCAGTTTATCTTCCATTTCTTCTTTTTGTGGTTCCTTTTGTGCACTGCGAGAGATTTTGGGTTGTACTTTAATTTCATGGCACCTGAAATTCTAAGCCTGACTTTGATAAGCTCTCAGCACATTTGTGCATTAGTGTGTGTCTAGATCATTTGGACAAGGTGTGTGTGTGTGTAAGTTGTGATAGTTTTTGAAGGCAGCGTTCATAAGTTGCAAGAGCTGTCTACCTGTGTGTGTAGTATGTCTGTGTGAAACAGATATGTAACATTGTGTGTCAGACCATTTTCCTCCATCTGTGTGTGTGTGTGTGTGTGTGTGTGTGTGTGTGTGTGTGTGTGTGTGTGTGTGTGTGTGGTATAGCTGAAGCGCTGTGTGCTTGTTTGCTTGCAAAAGGCTCAAATAATTTTAAATCACAAGGACAATGTAAGTAAGAGTCAGTTTGGAACTGAAGAGTGAATATGCAAGAGTGCAGCCAGCCATTTATACTGTGATGTCTATAGTATCCATTCCTATTAACAAAGCACACATTGTTTAGGGCTAATCTTGAAATTCTTCTACAGCACAGCTGCTTCATTCTGCTCAACTGACACAAAACTTTCACTCAAGTCACACCGTCAGCTCAACATGTAATTAAGAGTTCAAGTCACAACTTGTTGATGGAATTAGTCAACTAAAGATGAATAAGAACAATCACCCTACAACAGTGATTATATCTTCAAATTCACATCTGTTGGTTCATTTCCGAGCTGTCCACACAGTTGATGTGATACATATCGACAAAGTGTTTACTGGTGGTAGAAAAGAACTGCGATATCACATGAATAACCAATGTCATTTTTCTTTCTAATTCTGATTTAAAGCTGCAATAATCGGTTGATTTTTGCGGGCCAGAAAACCAAAACAGCTATCCAAAATAGACTTTAAAGCTCTGCAGAGCTGAGGACTGCAGAGTTAGGGGATAGTTCTCTCTGGGTTTGGCACTATAAATGACCCTTTCCACATTACACATAGTTCTTTGATCCATTGGTACTATAAAAATATTAATTAGTGCAGCTTTAAATGCCCTTTTCTCATATCAAATGGGTCCCATGAGCCCCAACCTGAAGAATTAAGAATCAGGAGGGAGAACTTGCACATATATTGCTATCATGACATTTTTGAGTTGTTCAGACTCAAAATGATGTCTTGAGTGTAATATTTTTTTAAATACCAAAAGACAATCCTTATGACAATCATTTCCTTTTTTGGTTGAAGTCTTCCTTTTGGTTTTATTTGAACCCGTTCGGTTAAGAAGCAGTTTGTTGAATGTTGTGTAAAAGTTGGATTTCGACACTAGATGATTTGTGGGATATTTGAAGAAGTTGGATGATTGATTTGGCCAAATAAATTCTAATGATTTCTCTCAATGAAACATTGCAATATAGAGCTCATGTTAATTAGTGAGCTGTACTCCTATGTGAAATGTCCCACAGGTCAAAATGAACTGAAAGCAAATTATTGTTACTTTTTGTTTCGGAACTTCTGCCTAAAGGAAGGCAATGTGAGAAGGTCTCTGTATGCAAGACACTTACAACATGTATGAAACTGTGTGAGACAGTCCATGAGAGAGTGAGTCATGGCACTAATACTGTTGTGCTGGAGTATCTCATAATAAAAATGATGCTTGACTTGAACTGATGTTTGTCTGGTGTTTTTGGGGCTCAATAAGTGACTGATTGATGGTTGTAATGATTGACAGGACAATAGATATCTTCTTTTTATAGGCCATTTTAAGATGTATATCTGATGTCTATAAGGCAGATAGAAATTTGATTTGATTTCACTATACTCAAACAGGTAATATCCTAGTTTTATTCTTACCAACAGTTCTGCCATTTAGTAAAAATCACCAACATCATCAACAACATCAGGTTTTTAAATTTACAAAAATGTTGAGTTGCACCTTTTGTGACAATGACAACAAATTGAATCTAAGCTTATACAGTTTAACTCAAAATCCAACAGCTAATCTACTATGGAGACCCTGGAGACAAAATCATATCAAATAGTGACCAATAGAGCTCTGTTTGACTATTATGCCTATGCCATGTGGAGTTTGGATTTGATACAGGAATAAGACACAACACGTATTCCCTTTTTGAATTCACTCTGACCAATAATATTGAGTGTGGCGCCTCTCTGCGGTTGCTGTTGGAACTACACTCAACAGATCTGTCGGATAAATGACAAACTCTCACAGCAGCTTCAGCATTGTTTCACCCTATTCTAAATCATAACCAGTCTTTGTTTAAAGATGCTCTTTGGTGTCGGATGTGAAATGCCTCCTTGATCTGACAATCTCGTGATAAGTTTAAATTCAGATGTGTAGTACCTATTTCTCTTGTAAAACTGAAAATATGAGCTCTAAGCTACAACCAACTGAATGCAGGGCCATAGGGCCACCATTGATAAAAATATTGAGCTTATGAGTCCTAATTCCCCCTGTGCAACCCCGTCACCCTGAAGACATTTTAGATTTTTTTAGGCCTCCATAAAAGTCTGTTTTCACATTTATTTATTCATTCCACTGATCAGTTATGTTTTCTGTAAATGTTATCTTCCAATGTGATGGTTTAAAGGCTGTTTCAGAGGCATCACCACACAGCCAGGAATATAATTCTGGTGGAGATCCATTTACTTTACTTGAATTTAATGATTTTTGAGTTTGCCTAAAACAGTTGTAAAAAGTATCAGAATCAGGTTTCAAAACCTACCATGTCATTTGTGTAATACTGTAGAATATAAAGTCCTCTTAAGGTGATTAAAACCCCAATATTCCCAGAAACAATATGGAAGACATTACCTTGATGTCCTCAATGGTAGCTAGAGCCCTAACTGAATGTCTTCTAAATATGTATTGCATTTACTCTGAAGGGTCTGAGGCTTAGTTCTTTAGGCTGGGATAATGCCTTCCAAAAAGCTTCAAATGGAGCTGCAGCTGAGCCACAATGCCAAGAAGGTTATGGTGTCTGACGGACTACAATTATAAATCTGCGGGCTGCCTTGGTACACTCACAGCTTACAGTTACATAGTTGAGGCTCCTTAGAAGTAACCACATTATTGTAAATCACTCTGACTGGTAATGAAGAAGGTGTGCTGAAGGGAACAAATGATTTGAACATGCATGCTGTGAGATTCTATTGTATTGTATTCTGTCAAACATTCATTAGTAATGTGCTCTGTCTTTTGGGAAGTGCAGATTTTTTTTATTTGATCGGGACATCATGGAGTGGTGAAAGGATATGGTAAATCCATGGTTGGGTGCTCCTGTAATGAAATGGAGACACATTTATCACTGATTTTTCAAACCAAAAGTAAGAACAGTTTGCTTTAGAAGAACAGTGACAGTTTGCTTTAGACGGATTAGCATAAATGAGGTGTGGTAATGATGTGAATTAGTATTGACTCTAATGCAACTCACTGCCATGAATCCAGGCATGTCCTGTATGATCACCGCCTCGTCACTCTCCTGCTGTCTCCTCCTCATCCTCCTCCTCCAGGCGTTCCCTACGATTAGCATGGAGACCACCAACATGGCTGCGGCCACAGACCCTGCCATAGCTGTGACTATTGTCAGGTTATTAGCAGCTCCTTGTGGAGCGCCTTGGTCTGCAGCCTTCATCAGACTGGCATCAGCATGGACTGCAGAGCGGGGAAGAGGCTGCGATACCAGCAGGTCGGATATATCTGAAGACAAGTAGACAACAACTTTTCAGAGACAGAAAGATCTTAGATATAGAGTATAGTCGTGTGTGAAATCCTGATCCTGTCTAATCCTCTTGAACACGTCTGAATGACTCCACACCTTCCAGACTGAAGAGGAAGAAGGCATCGTCTCCTTTGATGAAGTTCCTGCTCTTTAGCCTGCTGTGGGTGATGAAGGTACTTGTTCCCGTGCCTGGGCCTCGATAGTAATAACTGCCATCAGACGCAGTCACTTTAGAGCCCACCTTCCTGGGATCGTCCCAGTAGTACTCAGAGCCTGGGAGAAACAGGTGATCTGTCATTCTCTGTTTGACGAACACAACAAAAATCCATTCATTGTATAAAGAGCAGAAGTAGTGGCTAGCCAAGCAACACTACAAGTTATCCACCCCTCTCTTACCATCAGAGGACATCTTGCCAGGGTCCGTGGTGACCATTCGGTGCATGTTCATTTGCTGTCTGATGTCAGACTGCTGATCCATCAGGGCCATAGTTCCCTGCTGCCACGGACACGGCCACTTGAGGTTGTGGTCGTTGGGGCCTGAGGTCAGGTGAAAGTAGGTAGCCATGTAGCCTGGACGATCGCTTCTTCCGTTAGGGTACACACCTACCTACAGATCACAGAGCAGTATGAAGTCACGTTAAAGTCACTCAAAGACTATTCAAAAAATTGTTGCAGAAGAAATCTGTGCAAGCATATGATAATGTAAGTTAACTGAACATTCATCAGTGTCATAAGAGGTGTTCAGATCTTTAACTTTAGTAAAAGTAGTAATACTACAGTGAAAAAATACTCTGTTACAAGTAAAAGTCCCACATTTAAAATCTACTTACAACTACTTTACTCACTTAAGTAAAAGTACATATTAGAGTCAAAATTTACTTTAAGTACCAAAAGTACTCATTATGCAGAATGGCTCATTTAAAAAATTTATATTATATTACTGTATTATAATTAGTGATGCATTCATGTGTAAGCATCACTAATGTTGCAGCTGGTAAAGGTGGGCTAATCTCAGCTACTTTATGTACTGCTGGGTGGCTTAATCCATGGAAATACATCATCATTTATTAGTTGATTTATATTTTGTATTAATAATCTGACTCTGCAAAGTAGCTACTAACTGAAGCTGTCAAGTAAATGTAGTGGAGTGAAAAGTTAAGTATTTGCCTCCAAAATGTAGTGGAGTACGAAGTAGCATAATATGGAAATGTTCTTAGATAAAAGTAAAAAGTAGGTCTGTTAACAGGTAGGAGTAAAGAACAAATGTTATGATGATAAATGATACTGCTGTTAAATTAAAGAACACCTTACGGCTACAAAATTAATTGCATTAAATGTCAACGAATACACTAGTGGAAAACAACATCACACCACTGAGCCCTGATGTCTAAACCAACAATAAATTCCAGCACTTTGCTCCTAACTCTAATTTTTTTAAAGTACACAAAAAACAAACTTTGTAACGAGAGTAAATGTAATGTGTTACTTCCACCCCTGGCGACCGTAACAATGCACAACAGGTGTGTCAAGCTCTGGATTTCTCCACATGATAAAGTGGTGTGCATGGGGCTCTAGCAAAAGCAATACTTGGCAACGGAAGGGTTTGGAGGGTTGTGTATTTTTTAGCCTCTCCAAAACCAAAAATATAAGAGTAAAAATAAAAGGAATGGATTCTGTGTGTTTATCCGCTCTAACATAAGCTGCAATTGTTAGCATGTCCGGCTAACTAGCTTACTACCTACAGCAGTAACTGAGTATTACTTGCAATGCTAAGGAGCATTTCATTAGCTAGTTTGTGGAGTTGCAGGTTATGTAAAAAATAAAAAATAAAAAAAGCCCCGCTGGCTCCTCCTGTTGCTGGCTAGAAATGGGAAGCTTGCTTTTGTCAACCACTGTCTGAAAACAACAACCCATGATTTGGAATTTTAAATGTAGGTTCTGCATATTGTTTGTTGGACCGCTACAGGCCTTGCTAAATGAATGCCTCTGTATTCTTTTTATTTATCAAGATTGAGAGAATAAAATATTAAAAAGGCATTTACCTGGAAGGAGTAACCTGCTGATGACAGAAAGCGAGGGCTGTACAGTTTTTTTCCGGCTGGCGTGGTGGCCAGCAGACCGGTGATGTTGCGGATGTGCCAGATGTGCTGAGGGCACTTTGTGGACGACAGGTTAATGTCATCCAGAGAGAAACCGCCCTTCGATGGACTCTTTCCCCTCACGCCCTCGAAAACCACACGGGCCTTCTGTGTCACATTCAGATTGATGTTATGCAGTTCCCAAGAGCCCATGACACCTCCTGTAAAGAGAATATACATTAGTCACTAATTTATTGTCATGTTTGATGTTGTAAGTCAAATCTTTCAGTTTTTGATTTGATTGCGTAATATATTTTTTTTGTTTGTTGAAAAGTGAGAGAAACCTGGTGAAAATTGGTGCAGTCTAAATGTTGCTTGGAGTCGCCAAAGTCAGATACTTCCAAATCGTACACATAGTGGCTTTAATTAAATCTACACTGTGGCTATATCGTACAAGTAAGGGAATGCCAGACGAGGTGTCCATTATTCCTGATTATGGACACCTCGAAGGGCATTATCCTGCTTATACCATGGTCACTTGTCAAAGAAAAAACATTAAGACCATTCATTTATATTTTCATGCAATCAAAATCTAAAGTTTTTCACAAGCCATAACTCAGTTTCCCTGGTAACACCTGAGGGTTTGACTAATATCTGGAACTATCATCACCATCCCATAAGGTTCTTATGCAATAGAAACGTTGTTCACTACTCCAGTAAATAGGACGAACCTTGGATACGACTTGGCAACAATTTCTAGTCCGCTCAGCTCATAGAACCCTTTGGCTCAGCTATGAGCCAGAAAGCTAACGTTATGCTAGCGAGATTCAAAGTCATTAACACTGCGTAGGTTGACAAACAGAAAATATAATTTGACAGTATGTTTAACAACAAGACTATCTAGCTATCCAGCCATGTCATTGTCCCCAAATCAATATCAAGTTTTTCACGGACAAATGATAGGCCGTGTGAACTGCCTGATGTAGCGAGTTGGATAGCGAATGGGATACAAAGTAAGTTCCATTGTGTCCATTGTCAGGAATTAATGGACACCCTGCAGCCAATCAGAATCGAGTATTCACCCAGACCGTGGTATATATGTAATATTTCATTGGTTACCTGAAATACTCTTGAAGAGCTTCAGTTTTCTGCTGGAGCTGGCCTTGTCATACTCTCGCACCCAGATATTGAGAACATCATCAGCTGCCCCGGTGTTATGGAGGAAGAACTGCAGACACTGGGCTCCAGGTTTGGGATGAAGCCAACGACTCTCCAGGAATGCACGGGCACCAGGTTCAGCAGAGGCTGTGCTGACGTGCATGAAGAAGCCTTTACCTGAGGGCAGGAGGAGACAACAGGGGGTCAGGGTTTGTCCTATTACAGTAAACTAGTAAAAAGTATGTTAGTTCTGCATGATCACCTGTGAATATCTCTGCAAATAATACATTTTATAAACACCCCCAAGGTTTGCTGTTGGTGGCTTTTATGGTACCATATTCAAAAATTCACTTCATTATCAGTTCAGTATGCTAAAGGTCTCCTCCAGGTCGTACTGCCTAGACTTGGAACATATTTTGCAAGCAGTTTCTTTACCCTCACCAGAGTTTGACTGGCTGGTTTTGTTGAAGTCATATCTCTGTTAAAATGAGGATGAGGGGCTCAAAGTTTATTAGCCCCACAGGGGTGGATAGCTTGTTAGCTTAGTATGAGCAGTAAATCCCAGAATTATGTTTCCGCTTTTACAACAACCAATGAAAGAAGCCCCCTCTGAACTGTATCTAATAAATCACGAATAAATAGATATTTATCGTGATACTTCAAACAGTAATCAATGCATTTTTACTGCCAGCCTGTACTTTGTACAGGTTATGCTATAAATCACCTCAGGCACCTTTATTTTTAAATATCTTAGGACACTAAACACCAAGGCCAGGTATCTACTGTATGAGGCTAGATAAGGTAAAGTCTAAGAAGTGATAAGCTTATTCTTTTGTAACTGCTAACTGAACAACCACACAGAGATGTGTATGTGTCCAGTCAGTATCTAAACTCCCAGAAGTGTATGTCCATTCATATATATGTTGTCTATGTCTGTATAATGTTAATACTGACGGCGATGCAGGTAGACGCTCCCCTGGTGTCCTGGATTATCTGAATGGTCGGCAACATGGGTTCCCACTGGGGACGGTGCTGTCATCCTTTCTGTTCACCCTCTACACCATCAGACTTCCTGCCACCTGCAGAAGTTCCTTAGACTCTTCTATTGTGGGCTGCATCAGTGAAGGAGCGTCATTGACTCCTTCATTGAGTGGGGGTGCCTGAACCACCTGCAGCTTAATACTGGTAAGACGAAGGAGTTGGTGGTGGACTCTGGTGGACACCCCTTACACCTATTTCCATCCAGGGGGGTGGACATGGAAACTGTGCAGGATTACAAGTACCTGGGAGTCCAAGCTGGACTAGGCTAAGAACACTGAGGCTGTGTACAAGCTGACTCTACTTTCTGCTGAGGCTCCGGGCATTCAGTGTCTGCAGTACTGTGCTGAGGATGAAGGCTGGCTCTGTCCTGGGGGTGGAGCTTGATTCTTTGGTGGTGGCTGTGCAAACTGCGGAGCATCATGAACAATGACTCCCACCCTCTCCATGATGTGTGGGTCACGCACAGGAGCCCCTTCAGCAGCAGAATGTTACCACCACGATGCACCACAGAACTCCACAGGAAATCCTCCTGTGGCATCCAAACTTTACAACTCATCTAGCTCATGCTGAGAGATGGACAGCAGGGGCATGTGGTGCTAAAGTGGCTCCAGCCTCCATGTCAGCTCTTGTTTGTTCACTGTCTCTCCGTGGATTACAATTATTACAACTCTCTGATTTACGGGACACTATGGGACATAATGTGCAATATCATGGACAAAATCATTGAACATTTGAAATAACCATACACACTTACCTGTACTTAAGATTTGATATTGTACATACATAGCTACAGTATATGCCACTTCTCAAACATATCTATGATCCTTACCGGTAACCTGTTTAGATTTTTGGCATTGTGTATATTTTGGATTTGCACCTTACTGATAATTATTTTTGCACTTTATATATTTGCAATCTTCCTACTTTGTACTGCAACTGCTTCACAACAATTTTCCTCTGGATAAATAAAGCTCTATCTTTTCTTATCTTATTCGCTTTTTCCAGTGTTTCATTATTAAATTGAAATATTCAAACCCAAGATGTAATTTTTCTGACTGTACTATTGCCTACAATTGAGACTTCTAGATATTGTATTATTTGTGACATATTTGGTATATCTGGAAGCTTTCAGATTTTAAAAGATAAGTTCAAAGTCCAGGACTTTGAACCAAGTTCAGCACCATAACATGCATTTGTAATGACTGACAGTCACCTTTGCATTGTCCCATGTTGGTGAAGTCAGTCTGAGGCCCTCCGTTCACAGAACTATGTTGTTCCCACTTTGTGTTGCCAGGACCCTGAATCATCCCACAAATGTTCTCCTCCTCAAAGTTACAACTGTCCACAAAGTTAGAAGAAGTGGCTGTGGAGAGAAAACACAGTTCCATCAAGATACTTCTGGACAGTAGACTTGAATGAGCAAGACTTTATCTTGTCTCATATTTTACCATTCCTGTGGCATGAACATATCATACTAATCATGTTTCCTAAGGAGAGGTAGGAAATAAGGAAAAACTGAATATCTCAAAGAAGTACTTAATTCGTCAGGACTCCATGAAGTGTTAATCGAACTCAAATAAATAAGAATACAAGTCACCAAGTACAAAAAAATAAAATAAATACAAATGAAATGTAAACAGCCATATAAAAATTCCTTCTTCTTACCAAACTATCAAAATTAATTTAGTGTAACTGCAACTCTACCCAAGAGTGAAAGTGATAATGAGGACCATCTGTTCATGTCCTTTTGCACACAATCTATTGTTGAGATCAAGTTTAATTTAATCATGTAATCTGGAAAATATGCTACCCTTACACCAAGATAACTGAATGTAGATACAGAGGGCAAATAGTACAGGAGAAAGGTGGCATCCCTGATGGGTGCCCCTTTGCAGGGTAAAATACACAGAAGGATAGCCATTAACAACCAAAGTATTTCCAAGCTGAAAACAGTCGAGCACTTCAAACAAATAGTGCCACTCAACACAGTCAAACGCTTTCCAAGTCCACATTTTTATAACGTTCAATTAGCCCTAATAATCTCATGTTGTTACTAGACTGGCGACCCTGTACGAACCCCATTTGATCAGGTACCACGACTGAAGGTAAAATAGGGTCTATTCTTTTAGCAAGTATTTTGTTATCGATATTCAGAAGAGAAATAGGTCTACAAGAGGCAGAGTCTTCAGGATCTTTGTTGTTCTTGTGTATTAATGTAATAAAGGCATCGCAAGTAGTAAATACCCGACTATTGGAGTTGTATGAATGAATGTACATTCTCAATAATTATTTGACGGAAACTTTTTATGTAAGAGTTTTGAATCAGGACACCTTTGATCAAATATGTTATCACATATCCAGCCTTTAATTTGCCCTGCTGTGATAAAAGGAACAAGATGTTGATATGACACAGTGCACTCAGCTTGATAACTCAGGGGTGATTATGGGACAAAAATCATTCTTATTTTATGATGTGATTTAGTGTATTGATTGTTCAAACACTCAAAGGACCCTTCCAGTGCAGGTTTATTTAGGCAATTTACTACAGATCATGTATACTTTACATTACAGCTACCGTTATCCAAAATATTTGTCTTAGATTTTTCAATACTTTTCCTGTCCTCATGCCTTCTCCTCTTGATCCACAATTCTCAGTTACCTGTTAAACATTTAGTGATATTTGAGCTGTTTGATCATAATATGATGAACATGCTTTGTCTGCACAGGCTGAAATCTCACCACATTTTGACCCTTTTTTCTTGGTTTTCTTAGCGAGAGAAAATTATTTCCTTCATGTTTCTTCATTGTTTGCTTCATGTTTTTGAGGACAAAGTCACACGACAGTATGCAATATTTTGGAACACCTTTATTGCTCTGTGCAATATTGTGGGAACAAAAAGATTGCATACTGCTGTCTGTCTACCTTTTTGATACCACTTCATAAATGTTCAAATTCTGTAGTAGCGTGAATTGAGCCATGAATTATTCTTGCAGCAGCTGTCAATAACCTTTGCAAAAGGTTAATATTCAGTTAGCTGGGGGCAATGACTGCATAACTAACAAACTAACAAAGTAACGGATTGATTTTGTAACAAATCATTGAGGGTAGTTTTCAAGAGATTTGTTGATAACAAGCAAGCTAGTTATCATAATGTTAAGCTAGGTTCAATCTAGATACCAAAATTAAGTCGTTCTTTGGAATTGTTAGCAAACTTTGATATGCCGTCACCACAGACACTGTAAACGGTCCTTTTTAAAAAATATATTTCAGTCTTATTCCAGAGGATATATTACATTTGATCTGTTTCACATGGTTTTATAGTAGGGTACATGTTAGCTTCTCCAGCAGGCTAACATTACCTGCACTTAAGCTAATGTCAAGCAGGTTAGCTAAGTATTTATATAGCCAGGTTAGCATGGTATTGCTTTCACTGTGATTTTTATTACCTCAGAAACAACATTACGTAAGTCCTGAGTGGGTTTTCTAATCTGGTTAAATAAAGTTCTTAATAAAAAAAGGCCACTAATAGAACCGTTAGCTACCGAACTGAGACAACATCTGTCTTTAACTGTGTTCTAATGTAGTTCCAATATACTGTATATGGCAGGTGTTACCCGAGGCTTCCTTTTGAACCTTGCAAAATGGCAGATTGAGATGACTCACTGCAGTTGTAGAGACGATTGAGCTTGGTTAGGTCATTAGCACTGAACCCCATCCTCTGACCAATCACATCCATGAAGTGGGGGATCTTGGTGACGATGGTGGGCTCAGAGCCGATGTTGAAGGACGTCTGACTGTAGTGCATTACAGAGCCGTAGTCATAGGGAACGCCTAGAGCACTGGACACTGTGTCATCGTAGGTTTTGAAGTTGTGCTCTTTACCTAAGGAAGGCATAAAAAGAATTTCAGGAAGAATCGAGATGTTGTTTTTGCAAGGGTGGATGGAACAACAGTGCTGCAAGCAACTGCCCATTGTGTTGAATAAAATGTATTCAGATAGCAGGCATGCATAACGAATAATTTCTGTACAGTTTGTCGTTTACTGGTATTGTATAAAGTTACTACACGAGTATACACTTAATTGAAATGTTGAGCTGTAATTCAAGGTGTTACAGATCAATGTTACCGGGTTCAATGCGATCCCACATGATGTTGACGTAATCATCACGGTCCGCTCTGGACTGCTCATGCCAGAAGCCCAGAGCGTGCAGGAACTCGTGCTCAACGGTTCCCAGACGATCACAGTTATTACCAATGGACAGCCGCTGCTTCCCCACATGCTGGTTGCCTACAGAGGAGAAGCATCTACAGAAAGGTGAAGCGAGATGCAGTTTTAACTAAATGTTCTTTTAAGCCCCAGAGAGGACAGCCAGACATAGGACAATATCAGCATTAATTTGGAGTCGTGTTTGTGGTCACTCAAAGTCTGTAAGTCCAATATTCACTTTCCTTTTAGCTCTGTTTTGGTCTCCATCAACTTCTGAGAGAAATATCTAGCTGCTAAATGGAAGTCACTAACTTTGTCTGTCTGCCTTTTGTTGCTGGGCAGGTCGCATATAGTCAGTTCATCAGAGCTTTTTCATTGAAAACAACTGCCTTGTATGGCTGGAAACAGGGTTGATAAAAGCAGTGAGACTAAACCAAAGCATTAAAGTTGCGGGCCATAAAACCAAAAACATTGACATAAACATGGTTCTGTAGAGCTGAGGAGACCTGCAGAGTTGAGTGATAATTCTCTGTGGGTTTATCACTACAAGCGACCTCTTTCTCATTGCATGTACTCACTTGCGTATATAAAAATATTACTTAGTGCAGCTTTAAACATTTGTTGAGGATGCAGTGTTAGCATGGACATATGTTGTGACTTCATGTACCAAGACACATTCAACCAGCAAGCATGTAATAAGTACTGACGTAGATTTGTCAACAACACAGTTTACATGAACTGGACAAAGCAGTTTGATGCTCAGCTCACCCGCTCCCTTTGAACACAGAGATGTAGTTCTCCTCTCCTTTCCATGGTGTGAAGTCAATGCAGGTCTTCAGTCTGTACTGGTCAAATGCCTTCAGGATCACTCCCTTTGCATTCATGTCTACACGTTACAAAGTGTAAGACAGAGAAACATACTGAAAAAGCATCCTAATTTGGTGCATATCCATAATTTCATGGTAAGTAGTTTGAATGTGAGTTTCCATAACACAGTGTCTTACCCAGACTGTCCTCTAGGTAGTAGGGAATGGTTGTTGGCCAGCGATACTTATCTCCTATGATGGAGTTTCTGTTCAATGTCTAATGGTAATGAATTCAATTAATTAGAGATGGATAAAGAAGAAACAGAGCACAAACTTGAACAACTTGACTCGATTAAATTGCTACCTTTCCTTGATTTCCATGCAAATTAGATTTCCTTCAAGACAATGTATTCCATCCTATTAGAAGACCTCCTCATGTGTAAGCTTGTAGTGCTATAAAACTGTTCCTATCAGGGTAGGGGAATTACTCAGTCTTTCAAAACAATCATACTTAAAAATTACAGTCTTACAAAATGAGACCTGAGACCAATTAAGCTGTAATATTTCTGAATGCTTCAAAGCTATGTCTTACGATTATCATCACATTAACACTGTTCATATCGCCCAGCTTTAGTTCCTGCACTGCTCAATTATGGAATTGTATTTGTGCTCAATGGGACATTTTGAGTACAGAAAAATATTTTTGCATGTGCATGAATTATATTTTCGTAGAGAAATCATTATCACGCAAACGATCATTTAATTTGAGAAAACACAAATTATCCACATAAGCACACAATAATATCCAAATTGAATCGAACAATTGGTGTAGGTCATTTCTGATTGGCTGTTTTGTCTCCAGTCTGATCACTAGTAGGATCATCGGAGACTGGGGAAATAGGGAAGCACGCTCTTTAAAATATAATTTATGTGTGTGCAAAAAAATCGTTGTCTGTGAATTTAGACAAATATAATGCCATACTCAAATAGGCCTCTTTGGCCTCTTTCGCTTACTTCCTCCTGTTCGATATCTCCCTCCAGCAGGTCCAGACCAGCCGCTGCAAAGGAAAATTGTATTGGTTGGTATAAATCCTCAGAGACGTGGACAGATCATACAACAAAGTGAAACAAAAACAATACTCCACAAACCTTCATTGATGTTAAAGATGTCCCAGTCATGGCCTTCATCAACATCAGTTTCTGCAGATGAAGAATCAATAATATGCTGCTCAGAAATGGGATGTACAGGAGGTATAGAAATATTAACGTAATTCTTATTGTACTGTGTACTGGTGCAGTTATTCTTACATTTAAATTCTGAAATTCTGCTGCTATTTTAAGATTTGAAATGGGCTTCAAGTGGGAAGTAGGACATTCTGTGTTAGAACTTTCCCTGTTGAGCTAAATGTACAGCTTAAGTACATGAATGGTTCATGAAGGGTGCAGTGGGGATACTGCTAAGCACCCCTGTAAAATGCCATAGCAGATGCAAGATATTAGGATCAGGCATTCACTGCCAAAAGATCTATGTGTATAGTGTGGGGCGGGGTACTTCAAATCTTCTCACTCAAGCTATACTCAAGTTTCTGTCTACCTTTTGACAGTAAAACATGAAAAACATCTTAATATGTGACTCACCTGTATCACCTGTTAGCTTAGCTGCTGCCTGGTGAATACATCAGAAAGCACATTAATCAGTCAATAGAGAAAACTGATGACATGATTTACTAAAGAATGAACTGATTATCCTGGGACTCAACTCAACATTAAAGCAATGTTTTGCACTGGAGATACAATATGGATGTTAAGTGTTACACTAAAGTTCAAAGGCTTAGACTTACCAGTCCCAGGCCAAAGAACACAATGATCCACCTGAGTGCCATTATGGCTCCAGCTGAAGACACACCGGCCTCAGTCCTGCTGTGTCTGCTGTACAAAAACAAAAGCAACAACATTTCTTCAGAGGAAACCCTGCAGTGCACGCAGCATTCACATGATCTGATCATTTTTATGACTCAGGTTGAGGGAGATTACACGGCTGTCAAATTAATTATTAACTGATTAATGATTTTCTTATCTAACTAATAAACACTAATAAACATACACTGGTGCGGGTGGTTTGCAAAAGTTCAAACATACAGTACACACACACACACAAACACACACACACAGACAGACACAGTGGTGGAATGTAACTAAGTACAGTTACTCAAGTACTGTACTTCAATACACAATTTTGCCCCTTGTACTTTACCTGAGTATTTAGTACCGAGTACTTTACACTTTTACTCCACTACAGTACAGAGGGGAATATTGTACTATCTACTCCACTCCATTTATCTGACAGTTACTGTGCCAGTTATTCTGCAGACTAAGATTTTATATACAAAGCATATGATGAACCATGTTTTATAAGTTCATAATATGTTTTGTATGTAAAATATGTTAAACTAGCCAACAGTATAAAAGAGTTCAAATCAGCTCCACCTCAACCAACTACAACTACTGGTAAAATGCTAACTACACATGAGTGCACCAGTAATAATTCAATAATACTATACTAATATATAATAGTAAAACACTCACAGGGGTCATTTTTCATTTAATTTCATTTGCATTATGAGTCTTTTACTTTTGATACTTTAAGCACAGTTCACTGATAATACTTACACTTAAATAATATTTTCAGTGCAGTACTTTTACTTGTAATGGAGTATTTTCACAGTGTGGTATTGCTACTTTTACTTAAGTAAAGGATCTGAATACCTTACCTGACAGTCAGATTTGTAACGCAGTTTTAATCAGTGGGCACACAGCAGATCACGACTGCATGGAGTCACTTTTTTTAATTCACATCAGAACCAGATGGATGTTGCTTTAAATCACATCGTGAGGCCGATCAATGAAATGTATTTGACCTCTCTAATTGAAATTTGGCAGGTTGTTATGGTGAATAAATCTTTCACCTGAAACAAGGTTCAGGGTTTGTCAGCCTGGCTGTACATGGAGGACAATGAGGCATAGTGATAGAGAGAAAAACAAATAGATAACTTCAATAGTTTGCAAGGAGACACATTCAAGCTCCATATCCGTGAATAAAAGAGTCAGTATTTCTGCACCAGTTTTATTCCTGGGAGCACAGAGAGAGCTTTGAGAAAAATCCAAATAATTAAAAAGAAATTCAGGGAGGCTGCTTACGGGGGACTCATGACCTCAGCATTCCTAACAGCCCTACCCATGGCCACCCAAGCCAGGACAAGGAAAAACTTTAGTCTTAGGTCATTACAGGTAAAGCACTTACAGTACATCCAGTGTGCTGGAGTAGAGCCAAATGAAAAACATACCATAGTCCACATATTGTACTGTGACTTTAAAAAGCTTCAGAAGGTAGTATACAATATATTGCATCAGCCTGTTTCCCAGCAAACCATATTTCTTATTTTTCATTACATTTTTGTAAAAGTTGTTGTAATAGAACCAGATATTATATAGCTTAATTAAATTCCTCCAGATATATTGGCTATCAGTGAACTCATTTATAGGGGCAAACCAACAACCACCATATCAGCTCCTGTTTCTGTAACACCTTTGATCATAACACTGGATCGGTCATTGCACCCTGGGCTCCTGCTCCCTTTGGAGGTCCACAGCAGTTAGACTGATTAGACTGATTATAAATTAGCGAAAGATGTTAAATGAAGGGAGGATTTCAGAACAAAAAATGGGTCCTTGCCTCTTCGATCTGTGACCATGCCAACCATCCAGCCAGTCACAGGGCTTGTCAAACTGTCAATCATCATGACAGTTCACTGATATCGAACTGTGACACCATCAAAATAAATAGAATAACTATTGAAGGGTCAAACATCATTATCCAGTGGTAACAGGTACATTGTGTTTATTTGATAGTACAATCATTCATGTAACAAAGATAGAAAGATATAGAAAATGTAAAATCAATCACAAGCAGCATTTGGGGTAATGTGTGAAGCCCTGTTCAGCCTGATTAGTAGAAAATGGGTTTTATTGGTTTTCTGAAGGCCATTTCCTTAATTGCTCTGTCCTGCATGATGCACCAAATGCAGAATACTGTATCTGAAAGGCTGCACCAACCTATCCTCTGGTCTTTAGCTTCAGCATGACAAGAGGAAATTAAAGAAATTGATAAGTGAGCTTACACTGGAGTGAAGCAGAAAATTGATCTTTTTTATTTTATGCACTTTCCTGCAGTGGCATTTCAGAGCTAGACGTTATCAAATAAAGTTGGGAATCCTCTGAGAATCCCAGAAGTCCAACCTCATGCAATCTTTACATTCAGACAGAGTCAGTATACACACTTTATAACATCAGAGCAGTACTTAGTAAACCTTCTCCACATACTCCTAAGACACAGGTACAGTAAGGCATTAGCAGCCCTTGTTACACGGGGACCCAGACAGCCCAAAATGCACTTTTTGGTACTAAGATACAGTTTAGAAAAATCTGTCTTTAAAGGAATTGTTTGACATTTTGGAAAATACATTTCTTATTCACTTTCTTGCCGAGAGTTAGATGACAAGATTGATACCACTCTTATGTTGGTATGCTAAATATGAAGCTACAGCTAGCAGCCTGTTAGCTTAGCTTAGCACAAAAATTGGTAACGGGGGGAAACAGCTAGCATGCATTAAACAGCATTTAAATTAGCTTTAGAGGTCCTGGTAGGCTGATTTTGTTTCCTTTGGACAGAGCCAGGCTAGCTGTTTGCCCTCCATCTTTCCAGTTTTTGTGCTAAGCTAAGCTAATTGGCTGTAGCTTCATATTTAATGAACAGATACTAAAGTGGTGTCAATCTTCTCATCTAACTCTTGCCAAGAAAGCGGATAAGCGTATTTCCTAAAATGGTGAACTATTCCTTTAACAACTAGCCTTATAATAGATCATGGAATAGGTGCTTAAAAACAGTATATCACATTTGTACAAATTCTTTTGAAATTACTGACTGGCCAACAAAAATAATGGAAATTATAGTTTGAAAGATTGTTACTGAGCTTCAACCACCAGCAGGCCTAACTAGTGTCAAGTGGCAAACCAGCCTCAGTTTATCTTCAAATCTAGATTTTGACCATCTCAAAAATATATGTTTCTCATTGTAGCTGCTTTTAGATTGTCACTGAGACATGTCTTTGAATCCCACCATTCCAGCTGTCACAGACAGATTACATCTGAGCTTTCCCTCCTCTTTGTCTTTCAGTCTTGGCTCCATGAAGATGCTTCAGTTGTCCACGTGTCCATGTAACGGGAACTGCCCTTTGAACTTATGGCCTTCCTACCCTTCACCTCTTAATGCGGCTTAGTCTGTCGCTCATGATGGACAGGTACTGGGTCAGCTTCACCATGGCAATGATGATGGTTCCTCCAATCAAGGTGCAGGTTGGCCAGAACAGGGAGTGGAAGACGGCGACCCGCCCGTAGATCTGTGTCAGGATGGCACTGTCCATTCTGTCTGTTGGGTCCACGAAACACTGAACTGTGCGCTGAGACCGGAGACGCTCAGAAATGTTCTGAACTATCGCATGTGTGGCTGCATAGTCCTTACGGCACTTTGGGATGTAGAAGCACTGAAGGAAAGAATAGAAAAACAGAAAAACAGAGCTGATACTGTTGAAATGTGTTTCATATACAGAGAGGTGTTTCTGTTATTTAGCCTCCCCTCATTGACATAAATAGGGTAGAAAAAATAATAGAAATAACTATTAGTATAACACAATACAATTCAGCAGCACCACAAAGTGCAGCCTCCAAAATGATCACACAGTTCAATCAACACCTCTCTAAAATAGTTTCAACAAAAACTGAAACAAGATTACATGCCAAAATCCAAGCTACTATTAGCCCAATATATTGAAAGCCTGATATAATGATCTGACTCTAAACTCAGTGATCTTTCTCTGTACTCTATGCTAGTGTTGTACAATTCAAATAAAATAAAACAGACAGATGTCAGTCATTAATGTCACAATTAGTGTCTTCTATTCACTCAGTAGGAATGCTGCTGTAATTAACACCAAGATGATGTTGTTTCGAGTCATTTCTACTGACACATTAGCACAAAATGTTAAATTAATTTGTCAATCCAAGTAAATCCATATATGGATGACTGTTCATCATGGTTTATTGCACTTTTACTGCATATTTTGACAAAACATATAGCATAGTCCTTAATTGTGCATCGGTCAGGATTTTTAGCTACATGCAGCTTGCATGGGTATATGCAGCTGTTGAGAAGGTGCATTTCCATATAACAGAAATACTACAAAAAAAAGCATTTGGGTCCGGTGAATTTGCCAAAACAAAAATTAAAAAAAACATATTTATCCTCTCCACCAAATCCAATGTCACCAGTCATGTCACAGAGAACAGGAAACGACAGCAGCACTATCAGTTGTGAAGTACCTCAGGACTTCTGTCTTGTGTCTCCTCGTTGTGCAACAGCCGTACCACCTTTCCTGAGGAGTTGAGGCTGACGTAGACATGGAGACAAGGGTAACGGGAACTCTTCCAGCACTCTGCTCCACAGCTGTATGAACAGTTTACATCCCACACGATGGTGGAGTTCACGATAGTGCAGTGAGCCTCGTCCGTCCATACACTGCAGTGAAAGAGCAATCAATTTCAATGCATGCTGCAATTACACTCTCAATGGTTTTAGTGGGTAGTTAGTCACTATGTGTGAATATGGAGATGAACACAAGCTTTGACTCAAGACAATGAAGTCACACAAAAAGAAGATGCATTTTTCCAAACTGAAACAGTCTGTAAGTGACCTGTCATCACCTGTCAGAGTAAGAGCGTAGTATGGTGATTCCCAGGACAAAGTACATCATGACAGACAGGAAGACCATGCTGAGGCCCAGCAGTATGGCTCTGTCCTCTCCTGCCCTCAGAGCTGTCACTGTCTTCCTCTTGTCCAGGACCTCATATTCACGAATCTTCTGGTAGATGGATCTGAAAACGGTTAACATTAAAGATGCACCTCGACGGCTTGAAATGTATTCTGTACTTTTTCTTTTCCAGTCAACAATTAACATATCTCTGAACCTTCTATAGTGTGAAAAGCACTCAGATCTCTTATTAAAAATATAAATCACCATATGATGCTAAAGTATTTGATCATCCATATTGAAAGAAATAGGGAACTGTGTGCTGAGAGACCTGAGAAGCTACAAAATGCAAAACTATTGTGTGTGTGGTTGCATAGTCTTTGCCTTTTTTGTTTAGCATTAGATTAGTTTATTTTAAAGCAGCTGAGCACTATAGAGAAAGCTCATGGGGGGAGTGATAACAGCCCATCTCCTTTGCTAAAGTACATGAAGTTTTGGGTGATTGGCTACCTGTGACTTCATCGATTAACACATGTATGAGTCTGGCTCCTACATACTTAATAGAACCTTTAACGCCTTAAGAGCCAATCAGATAAAGCCTTGCTAGTTTTTCCTGAGCTGATCCTGAACACTAAATGTGATCGTACCCCTGGGCTTCAGAACAACCAACATGACAACAAGTAGGTTAACCCTTTGACTAAATCACTTCTAAAAACCCATTTCTGTAGACTGGCTGTTATTTTTGTTATGCCTTTCAATAAGAATTATATTAATCTTTTATTTTTACATTATTACGCATTACACACTCTACCTCTTCAACCATCTCTGACCCTGCTTTTGTACATTTAAACTGATCAGTTCATCTCTAGCCCTTCAGCTGACTAACTGCTTTCAGCCTCTGACCTTTTACCATTCAAATACGACATTTCAACTGTTATCACTGCTTACATACCAAATGGCACTGAATTGTAATGTAATTTCTTTCATCATTTACACTTCAACTGACATTTCAGCCGCTTCATCTCTTACACTTTAAATGACAGTTCAGCTACTTTTATCTCTTACAGTACACTTCAACTGCTTTCAATGCTTTACTCTCCCAACATTAGGTCAACTACTTTCAGTGCCAAAAAATACTAACTGGCAATTCAACTGCCTATAGAGCTTACCCTTAAAATTAAAAACAATTTAATTACACTTTAACTACTTTAAGTAATTCAGCTTAAACTGCAACTCCCATCCAACATCTCACTTTCAAACAAGTAACATTTTAAGACGTTTGAACCTGTTTACTCATTTGTATGAGCAATTTCCAGCATACGTAAATTTTCTTCAGAATTTCTTTTTGCATTAACATTGAAACAAAGTGAGCAAGGCAGTATTCAATACCTGCCATCACTTCTTCCATCTGTTGCTTTACTTCCTGCCCATAGAAACATCCTTTCTGAGGAACGAGGGAGTTGTAGCCCACCGTTGCTGCCAGAGGGGATGACACACCTGCAAAATATACGAGACTGTTATTCAAAAACACTTCAGACAGGATCTGACTTCATTTGTCCTAATGGGAAAGGAGAAGTAGGCCAGAAATCCTATGGGCTATGGCTCACATCTACAGAAAAACTACAATGCTGCCATTAATGTGTACAGTACTTCAGTCAGGGACATTTAAAAGGTAAATACGCTAGTAAATAAGTTATCAACAAGGTCTGTTGAACAGACTAGATTAATAAACTACATCATGTCCACAACTACAGTAGAGCAAGGCGTACAATTAACATCATACATGCAACACTGATAAGGAGAATTCATGATGAATTTTTAAATTATTTTTTGATCTTGTATTCTCCACTTTTCATATAGATTAAATCAATTTCATAATGTTATAGTGATTTTACAAACACCCTTACAGTGGCCACAAAGGTCATGACAAAATTAATTGCAGAGGACGTGTTCGGTTAACATTTGTACATCATTAAAAATATCAGTGGCTGTACCTCTTTAAAGTGCATTTCAACAACAACACTAAATATATCAGTTGCCCTAGAGTGTACAGACTGCAGATAACCTCAAGCTGGTTGTCATGCTCTATGTTCATATGTCATCATTGAACTGACAGCATGCCTCACAATTATTTACAACCCAGGCTTAACAGGTGTCTTTCATCAGTCATCAATAAGAGTACACTCACTCTTAGAGGTCAAAGTATTGTCTCAACTGTGTGTGTGTGTGTACTGTTTGTGCATGTGTTGTAGGCTGTATATGTACTTTCACTCTGCAGGCAGAGAAACAGGCCTCTCCAGTGATGCCTGCAACCTGTTCAATCTGGTTATATTTTCCTTTCAGAAATCACATCTATCCATGCAAGTAATTTAGTTTTCAATGACTTGTACACTTGTCTGTCTTCAGTCAGATGCGGAGAAGTTGGAATATCCCTGGTGTGCAAAAGTGATCCTTGTCTTTCCCAACCTGAATCTGTTTTATCCACTTATTTTGTTTTTGTTGTTGATTTGATTTAAAAGCCTACTAGGGACGGGGGACCCCCAGGATACATTACATCTGTTGCATTGCTTCTCCCTAAATAAACTAACAAATAAAAGTAAATTATGAGTATGATTTCCATAATTTGATTGTCAAACTATATACTATATACCTTCTGACATGTTCTGTCGTTTAAGTGCAACCATACACTTGTCAGGGAAAATTAAAGGAGAACCCCACATGATGTCATCAGGGTTATCTCGTATTGGGTTTGGAGACTACATATATTTAACAGAAAGCCTGCATTACAAACCGGGAGCATGGAGTTTGCAGGGGAAGTCTAATGAAAGAGGTTGAGCTGCATTATGTCTCTTGCAATTCTCCCAACCACAATACATCTTTAACTCATACAAAGTTCCTTCCTACGCTAGTTTACAGTTTGCATGATCCTACAGCTAGTATAGCTACTTTAAATGAGGAGGGTCAGCCTGGCTAACAGATAATTCATTGCTAGACTGGAGTTCACAATGGGACAAGTCTTCATACAGTTAAGTTCTCCTCTCACTTATAGGGCTAGGTATTGAACCTCAATACTTTTGGGTATCGACCAAGAAATATACTTGCATACTTGTTCAGATTAGGCTTGTATATATTATATCGTTTGATTACATAATCCAGAGTAGCCTTTGCCTCGATGAAATGTCTGTAGACAAACACATTCAGTGCGACAGCATATCAATCTGCCTGCATGTCTCCCTGTTAGTGTGGAAAAACGTAACCTAAAATAAGTGTGTGGCTGACGTGTGTGTGTGTGCGCACGTCTTTCCTGAGAACATGTGTTGGTTTGATTTATGTGTGAAGAGTGTGTTGGACTGCATGCCTACACAGGTCTACATGTGTCTGAGTGTTATTTGTCTAAAGAGAGTTCTCTTTGTAGACTGATGGGAAATCTCACATAACTGTCGTTCCTTTACAGTTTAAGACCTCCTCCTGCTGTTGTGAAGGTCACACAGTGCTGTCACTGGCAGCAGACAGAAAAGCTGTCACAATGTCCGCCTCACTGTCCCTCTCCTCAGCCATATCTCCACTGTCCCGGGCCCCTTCAGCACTATTCCCTACCTGTCCACCAGATGCCCTCAGACTTCCTCATTCACCTGCTCACCTGTTCCCACTTCCATCACTCACTACATATACCAGCCCAGACCCTTTGTTCCTTTGTCAGTTTGTTCTAGTTGCTATCTCGTCTTACCTTGTGTTTTTGCTTTCGACCTTCTGTCCCCTGAACCCGGACCTGAAGCTGCCTACCTGCCTGTAAGCTATTATTAATAAGTCACCAAAGTCATCCTGCTGCCTGCATTTGGGTCCAATTGTGCATTTCCTGAGCTGTGACTTAAACTAACATTATTCAATGCTGTTACAATGTATTTAAGCTTGTAAAGTTGGAAAAAAGAAACAGACCATTGCAACTTCCAACCAAAGCCATGACCTTGGTGATACTACAGAGGAAGACCAAGACCAAAAGGACTGATGCATGTGGATGAAGCTGCACTGAGTCGGTGTAAATGTATGTCAAAAATATAGGTGTATAAAAACCCTTAGAGCTGAGACACAATGTGATTTAAATGGTACAGTAACTGTTGAATAATACACTGTTGGGTAGAACACAGGTGTCATTAAAGGGCTGCTAGCTGACATGCATCAACTGAAGCATTCACTTATTGCCAATACACTACAGGTGAACTTATAACTGGCTGGAGGAAATTTCAGTTGTTTAGAGACAGCGAGTCACATCAGTTTACCTGTTCCGAAGTGGTTGTTTATAGACTTAAACCTGTTGCGGTTTGCCATCTAGGCAGCAGGGGAAGGACCCAAATGCAGACAGTCGAGGCTCGAGCAGTTCAAAGGTTTATTTCACAAAAACACTTACACATAGGAGCAGGCAGGACCGGAAGCACACAGATAACATACAAAACTAGCACGAGACGAGCAGTATGAAGCCACAGAGAACAAAGGAAGGGGACCGGTATATATAGGGAAGGGGGTTAACGAGCGAATCAGGGGCAGGCGAGCACTGAGGAGCAGGTGAGGATAATCAGAGAGACATGAGGGCAGGAACTGAAGAAACAAGACAGGAAGAATTTCAAAATAAAACAGGAAACACATAAGTCCCTCATGGGACATGACAAAACCTATATTAACTGATTTTTTTATATTATCACCTTATAAATTTGATATGGTGAACTTGTTAGCAAACAGTTGCATATTTACCCATGCAGCAGATATGAAGCGGCGTTAGTATTAATTTGGAGTCATGTTGCTGGTGACATGACTTGACAAACTATATATCAAAATAATGACTTAATATCTAAAAATAATGACTTAGTATCACAACATAATGAGAAACTCTCAAAATAATGACTCAGTATCTCAAAATTCATAGAAACGTTCTCAAAATTTGCAGAGGCCTGTGTGTTGTTTTCTCATATGCCCCATAGCAACAGAAGCTAGTATGGTAGGCCTAAGTCAAAATATTGAGAAAGGTTCTCATTATTATGAGATACTAAGTCATTATTTTGAGAATTTCTCATTATGTTGTGATACTAAGTCATTATTTTTAGATATTAAGTCATTATTTTGAGTTTCTCATTATAATGACTTTCAGGATGTTTTTTTGTCATCACATCGGCAGAAATGGGCTTCCTTAATTTTTCTTATTTTCATTGAGACCCATATTTCCTGTATTTTAATTGTAACATCAATTAAAAACCATTAACATAAAAGAAAAGTATTTGAAGTTTTGTACTTTTTGAACCAGTGGTGGAAGAAGTACTCAGATCCTTTACTTAAGTAAAAGTAACAATACCACAATATAAAATGACTCCATTACAAGTAAAGGTCTGGCATTTAAAATCCTACTTAAGTAAAAGTACAGAAGTATTACTAGCTAAATGTACTTAAAGTAAAAGTCTTGTTCTGCAATAAAATGTCCCCTGCTGATATATTATTCCTCAAACAGTTATTTGAAAAACCAAGTGAGAAGTTTAGAGGGGAAATGTCTTGTTAGTGGAAGTGCTAACAACTGACAAGGGGCCCAACCAGACACTGTTTTCTGTAGGGGTCACAAGCCAAAAAAGGTGGTAAGCACTGATTTAATTCTCAACAATGCATTTCATTTTGTAAGCTTATATGTTTTTCTTTTTAAGTAAAATCTTAATCTGAAAAGTAATTAGTAACTATACCTATCAAATAAATGCAGAGGAGTAAAATGTACAATATTTCCTTCTAAAATTTAGTGGAGTAAAAGTATAAAGCACCATAAAATGGAAGTACTCAAGTACATCATAATTGAAAAGTACTTGAAGTTACATTTGTGCAAGTGTTTCCATTAACACTTTCTGTTTTTAATTTGGAAACATATTTTTTCTTAGTATCTAACTGCCTTTTAAACACAAACCTTCAGGTGAGATCTTACAGTGGCTAAGATATGCCAACAGTATAAGGTCATTTCTTGACAGTTAAAATCTCTATTTTTTTATTTATTTATTCATTTATTGCTGTCTTGAATGCATGCCATCATCAAAACAATCATACAAAAGCTAACTACAAAACCTGTTCAAAATCTGTCGCTGTATTTATTGATACAATTCAATTCAATTCAGTTTTATTTATATAGCGCCATATCATAACAAAGTTATCTCAGGGCACTTTTTCGAATAGAGCAGGTCTAGACCGACTCTTTATATTTACAGAGACCCAACAGTTCCCACCATGAGCAAGCACTATGCGACAGTGGCAAGGAAAAACATACACACATGCTAATTCACACTCAGTAAACCAATATAGTCCAAAGGAACTCCTACACCCAGATTAATATTACAGTAGATGTTTTATCTTTAAATTGTCTTAATAGGTAAAACTAAGTAAAAATAAGTCAGGTGGGGAGTTCACCATGAACTAAAACAAAAAGAACACCAAAACATCAGGAAGCTACTAAAGCAGGAGCAGTCAACATGACAAGACTAAATATTGACTGAGCCATGCTTCACTACACACACAGACACGCTTGGTCTATAAAAGTAATAGAGCCATGAATGATGGACCACCTGATGGGTGCCTGAGTCAATATTTGCGTATCCTGTATATGTATGCTATCTGGTTGGTGGTTGTGAGCACTGTTTCAGAAAGATCTTTTAGCACCAGAGAGCTCTTAGCTGCAGCTTAGTGACAGCTTGACTTCACTGAAATCTACACTGGTGATAAGATGGTCAGTGGTGGGAAATGTCAACACAGATGAACCTGGAGGTTGAGGCCCCCTAAGGGGTCACAAGATAAATCTAAGGGGTTACAAGATGAATAACAAGAAGGGGAAATATATGTTTTTGCTTCATAAATTATGTTCATTTTTACTCATGAATCTTTTTTTAAAATTGAAAATACAGGTTAGTTTTACCTTTTCAGGCCTCATACAGCTATCAAATTGAAACAATCTGGGAACGGAACATCACTATTTGGCTGAACTGCTCACAACTTATAGACATGACAAGGGGTCGCGAATCAAAACTGCTTCATGGTTAAGGGCCACAGGCCAAAAAGGTTGGAATCATGTCATAACTGTCATAAACCTCCACACACTAACAAGATCTGATGTCACCTCACAGGATTTCAGGGTAATGAAGTCTTCATTGTTTTTATATTGAAACTGCAATTTTAAAGAGTTTTCAAATTGTGGCTCTTGTGAGTCTAATGAAAATTTAAGCTTTTTATGGCGATAATGACATATAATAATGGTTGCCAGAAAATGTGCACAGCTGTAGCTAATTATTTCTGTGAACAAAAATAAACTCTTGCCTGTTGCCCTGTTAATATTCTATCTGTATTCTATTATTAATGCTTGATTAAAGATGGTTTTGTTGAACATACACCATTGCATAATTTGAATGTTTGAGAAAATTAACTCTTTTTTGCAGTCAGAAAAGACCAAAAAATTGGTAAGTTTATTTTAATGTAGCTAGGTGATTGATTTTAGCTGGTAGCTCAGTAACTGTCTTAACAAAAGACAGCTTGTAAACATAGTTGTCAAAATCGCCCAGTTAAAGTTGAACATCAACGTTACAAGCTTACCACCTTAAAAGCTCTAAACTGAGACTTCCAGAGCCGTGAAGTAGCTCATCTTGTCAGCATTTTGTCATTATTACCATAACTGGCCAACTATGCAGCTGTATACCACTTTTGATTGTCATGATTAAATTTTAATATCATTGATTAATGCCAAGTATACCACTAATATCAAATAGCAAAAAGCAAAAGCATTATTTTTTCTGATTGTATTAATGCAGAACAAGATACGTTTGTGATTATACTTGGTACAATCTTGTTTAATATTGTGTAGATGACATACACACAGGTCTGTAGTTTAATTTATAGAAAATAATGGCAATTTAAATCGCAATTGCACTAGTCAGAAAAATCACAATTAGATATTTTCTATATATTGTTCAGCCCTGCTAGGATGTTGGTATATGTTTGGCGCCTTTGTCAACTGGCCTCATAGCTATTTCAAATAATGAGTAACAAAACAATTAGATTATACTGAATGGAAAACTAACAAACATGTATACATGTTGTATGTAGTATATAGAACAACTGCTCAGTTTTTTGTGTGGACAAATGAATATCATTTAGATTGTCACAGGCCAGTTTACTACTGCAGTAGAGGAAGGCAGCAAGTACATTCAAACCAGCACAAAGACTGAAAAGAATCATCAGGCTTGGCTCGACCCAATCATATGAGGATTGGAAATTATACAGAACCTAATGTGCCCCAGTAACAACACCCTATTTAACAAATGCACTTACTTTAGCTCACATTTGTCTAAGTTCTATATGAGTACAGTGATGATGAAATGGAGCTCACCTGATTTCTGATGGTGGTGTCAGACAAAAGTCAGTGGTCAAACCGTCGGAGCAGTTGCCCCCTAACATGGCACCTTGCACTTTACAACACCTTTACAACACCTCCACCCATGGGCTCGTGTTTACCTTTATCCAAACTATTGCTGCCATTTAATGCACTGAATAGTTCAGACTGCTGACAGCGGGCTCAGCAGTCTGAACTGCTATTCATTATATTTCAGAGGGGAAAACATTAAATGAACAGCAGCACTTAAAAAGAAAACGTCTGTTGATTGTTTAAAAAAAACAAAGTTACAAAGTAAGTCATGACAAAATCTGCTAATGGATTCTACTTCACAGAAAGCAAACCAATGAAAACTGAGACGGTCAATAATGATCCATTATTCTCCAAACAATTAAAGCCCATAAGTCTTTGTGGCCGAGGTGAAATAAGCCTTGTCTGAGGTGTCCGGCCTCTATAACAGCAGTGTAACTGAGTTTACGTCAGCCTCATCAGCATCTGTCAGTGTGGATGTGGGAGGAGGCTGACGGAGAGGAGAGAGACGTGAAAACACTCATGTTCCACACCAAAGTCAGGAATCCTCGCCACCCTATATCAACAACTTCTGTCCTCCCGACTACTGACCAGACTCTGGAAACAGTCGCTGCTAAATAAAACTTGACAAAGTGATGGCAGGAAGAGTGTAAATAATGCTATTTAAATGATCTGGGCCAATCACTCTCAGTGCACTGTCATGCCTTTACTAGCAGATATTTATTTTAAGTATACAGATCTTACAGTGGGCCCAGTTTCTGGTCTAGCATGAGGCAAACCATGTCCTTTTATAGTATGTGCTATGGAGATGGAATGGAGCTGGAAGAAAGTAGTTTCTTTGAAAAATAAATATCTCTCTTTTTGCTGGGTATTTTTCCTATAAATAATATTCCCAATAAATATGTGGACAGACATTAGCTCAGCGGTTGGATCCAGCTTCTTAAATGTGAGGATTGGCTGCTTTTCTTTGTCATTTCTGACATTAAATGAAGATTCTTTGGGTTTTGGACTGCTGGTTGGACAAAGGACGTTTGAAGACGTCACTTTGGGCTCTGGGAAACTGATGAGCATTTTTCACAGTTTTTTGGACATTTTATAGAATAAATAATTACTCGATTAATTGTGAAAATAATCGTCAGATTAATCCATAATGATTATAATCATTAGTTGCAGCCCTAGTTTGCATGGTGTCCCTACGTCAGCGTGTGTCCACTGTCCTCCCACAGTCCAAAGACACACAGTTTACCAGGATTTGAAATTCTAAACTGACTACACGCTACCTCCATAGCCTACCTCCTCCAACCCTGTCGCCAGGAAAAACCTTTGATATCGGACGATTCTGCAAAACTCCAGTTTGTGTATGGATTAAACAAACAATATCTAACGTGTTATTTACTGAGCTTTAGTGGTGCTGCTAGGCAGATTTTTCACCTGCTTCCAATCGTTACGCTAAGCTAATCGCCTGCTGGCTCTATCTTCATACTTAATGCACAGAAATGACCGTGGTATTTATCTTCTCAGCTAACTCTTGTGAGTGAATACGCATATTTCCCAAAATATCAAACTATTCCTTTAAGGTTTGGGAAAGATTGTGATTATAGCAAATAAACTAAGGTTAAGGTTAGGCAACTAAAACACTTAATGTTTGGGAAAGATAGTGGTTATGATTTAACCACGTGTTTGCTGACATGTTAGCCGTACGCCCATAAAGGGTTTGTGTCTGAAAAATGGCAATTATACAATGTACAGAACTTGAAGTGGGTGGAGAGGAGTTTCAGTAAAAATCATCATAGTCCTCTGCTACTTTTTTCAGTGGATGGGCCAGAATCCAGATTGCATTGCCAGCCGTTATCTAATGTCTGGCACCACAGTCCCCGTGGCTGCAGCAGCCTGAGACACACTGCCTTTGACCTTTCAAGGGATGACAGATATCTGAATTAATAGCTTTGTCTGTATGTGAGTGTGGTGTCTAGTAGCACATTATTGTACCAAAAGTTACGTCGTACTGGATGGCAGCAGAAACATAAAAGGTGATGTAAGTTGTGCAAAAATGTAGAAAGGAACAGGGAAAAAAGTCATAGTTTTATATAAATGTGTTAACTGCACTTGGACACAGCAGTAACTTTAACATAAGTGGTGCCAGCTGTAACTACCTGTATATAATATAAAAGTCTGCATGTGTTTTATAAAAAGCAGAAATCAAATGGTTTATACATGTCATTATGTGGGCACACAACGGTCACGGGCAGCATGTCTTGTGCTTTTAACAGCACAAGACATGCTGCCCGTGACCTTTCTATCTTCTCTGATGTGGTCATACATCCTATGCCAAATACACATGCTCACACATACGTCCACATACTACGAGCTGTCCTCTAGTGCATCTTTAGACATACCACACCATGACATACATTCTCACACACACACACACACACACACACACACACACACACACACACACACACACACACACACACACACACACACACACACACACACACACTCATGCTGGCTTCATCTCAAGCAGTTCATAAGCTAAGCCACTTGTCTCTCTTTGACACATAAAGGTGGCACAGGTGCAGACACACAAGCCTGCCACACTCACACACATACACACACACACACACACACACGCACGCACACACGCACACACACACACACACACACACACACACACACACACACACACACACACACACACGAGGTGTGTCTCAGCAGTGATGTCATGGTTCTGTTTCTGGAAGGTTATTTGGATGGTATGTGTTTCAGTGTGTGTTAGCCTGCAGTTGTCTTTTGCCACCTGACTGACTGCAGAACAGACAGTGAGTCTGACACAGCTGTTTAGCCTTGTTTAGAATCAAAGAGTTATAGTACAGCTTATAAAACACAGCTGCAGTAAAATGCACTACACATGTGGGGTAAAAGAAATGGGATCGTGCTGCTGTCACTTTCCCCCTCATCTCTTATTTTCAACTTCCACTGCTGTTACAGTGCGTTCAGATTAAACATAAAGTGAAACCTTGTTTTATTCCCAAATGTGACTCTAGAGTGTTTGTTTGCCACAAACAGCCAGTGTACCAACTGTTTAGATAGCTATAGCTGCTATATAACTAGTGAAGAGTAGCACATTTTCTGTTGAATTGTTAGAGACACAGAGAAACAGATATATCTCAATGACATATTGAACAGCACAGTTGGGGTTAAAGACAGTCAGAGAACCAGGCTTGTGACTGTAGAGTCACCGGTTCGAACCCCGGTCCAGCAGGATAAATCTGTGGGGAAAATCCCTCCCATATTACCACCACTGAGGTGCCTTTGAGCCACTGCTCAGTGGCTAGCAGATCAGATTGTGGTTGTACTGTGCTGGGCAGCCTCCAGGTGTGAATGTATGTAACTGTGTGATCAGGATGTCCCTGTGTGTTGTAGTAGCAGTACATATTCCAAGATTATGGGTCTCCCTTTAAAGTTTCTGGCAACCACATGCAAGCAACACACTCTCCAGAAGGCCAATAAAATCCTTCATGACTCCACATGTTATCTTCCAAAGTTGCAGTCTTTCAGGACAAATTCCCACCACCCCCCGTGTTTCCGTGCTGAGCTGTCGTGAAAGGGTTGTAACAAAATGAGGAAATTAGGTTCTAAAAAGATAGCCACTTGATTTTATTAACTCAGACTGCTAAAGTCTCATTTTAACTTCAGATAAATGTTAGAATGTATTTTGGATCAGGACAGGAAATGTGGATTTTGTCCCCTATCACTCCAACTGCAAACATGTTAGGAAGGGATCTCTTATGGCCAGTATGAACAGGAGGGAGGATTACAGCAAGAAGAACCAGTTTCATTGTTCATATGGACATCTTTTAAGACAAACTGAACCTATGCTTTAAGCCAAACAAAGAGATGGTGTAACTATTGCTATTGTACAACCCAGGCATATTTGTATATTTACAACTAGACAGTGGTGAAATGTTTTTGAAGACCCTCAGCAGAGTTTGTCCACTTAAATGCAAGGCTTGTTTACCAGGAAATGCTGGCAACAGGTTCACTGTTTGTGGAAAGGTGATTAATTGCAAACATGTTCATTTCATATCAGAACTATAGCACAATATAAACTGTATTTTTACCTGATCTCGATGTCCTGTCTTGTTGCCGGGACCTTGTGTAAAAATCTAAACCTTTCATATTTCATGATAAATGGTCAAACTTTGTTTCTTGACCTTATGAGAATGTGTGAAATAGAATGAGAGTGAAATGGGAGAGACAGTGTGATATACAGCAGATAGGATTAGAGTTGGCTTGTCTAAGACGTATTTTGTTGTGAGTTAGAATGAGTGCTAATAGAAGAGGGCTAGAGACAGCTGCTGTTAATGGTTCAGACCAGACTTGGTGGCTCCCCACAGAGAGGTGCTGTTATTGGAATGATCTAGACTGCTGGGAAGTCATTTTAGTACATGTAATTAAATTATCAGCTGAACTAGTTTACAGTAGCATGGTGGAAGTTCAGCTGGATTCAAATTTGGAGAATTATTTTGAGAAAGTATTTTGAGACTGTAACAGCTATTTCTTTGCATGACAAATCTAAAGGAAAGGTATTTTTATTTTTATGTATTTTTCTTCTGTTTTTGATTGTCATACTGAACGCAACATGTTATAAATACATTTTTGCATTTCACATTACGTTTGTCAGTGTGGCTGTTAGACACGAATTCATTTTTCCCTGCAATTTGCAAAATTAAATAAAAATTCTCCTCAAAAATGATTGAAGTTGCTTCCTCCACTCTGCTCCCATCCAATGGGTAGCCACTGCGCAGCTAAACACACAAACACAGACACATGCACACGCACACACAATGCATTTGTGGCTTTTGAGAGCCTGACACAGTGGAAAAAGTGATAAGAAGAGGAAATTAATTCAAACAACACTTTCAGAAACATCCTGCATTAACTGATTTTTTGGTCTCTTTGGGGGCAGCAAAAACAAGCTGTAACAATACGGTAAGTTGAAATGGCAAACATGTTAGCTAAGCGTTGCCAACACATCTAGCTGACACAGAGAAACTTTAGCATTTATTTGGAGTCATGTTTCCGGCCACTTGATGAATGTTCGTCCAATTTTCACTTGCTCCAATATGTTCACCAAGCTAGTTGCTAACTGTTCTGTCGGAGTGGGTTTTTAGAGCTTTCTGATGAAAACAGCTGCTTGCTGCGACCATAGACTGTATATAAAGATGGAGGACATGACAGTTCTCCAAAAGTGAAGCCTGCAGCTGCAGTATAGGTCATAAGCCCCGCCTCCTCCATGTTAGTGGATGGGACATGGGCCAAACTGAAAAATCAAAGTACACTTCAAACAAAATGTTCCCAAAGATGGTTTCTGTCATTTTAGGTAGTAAGTTTGGTTTTAATTAGTTATGTGATGCTATAAAAAGAGGGTGTGATGTCATGATAGACAACTGTGATTTGCTCGCGATTGGTTCAGGCGGGTGTATGGGTGGGACCTACTGCGCAGACTCTGGCTTCAAATGACGTCACCAGTGCAAGATGGCAGCGCCAGTATCCTGGATATTTTTGAACAGTGGGTCGTCCATCTTTATTTACAGTCTATGGCTGCGACCAATAACAATGTTGATGAGAGCGGTGAGACAGAACCAAAACAGTAAAGTTTCGGGCCGTAAAACCAAAACGATGAGCTGAAAGATGCTAAAACGCTTCGTAGAGCTGAGAGGAACTGCAGATTGGGTGATAATGCTCTGTAGGTTTATCAGTACGAGAGACCTGTTTCACATTTATACTCATTTGATCCATTGTCCAATATAAAAATATTTAATATTGCCAATATATCCACTACAAATATATTGATTGTATCAGCTTTAAAATCAGAAGTGTTGTGTAGGAGAGTCAAATAAAGCTTCCTCTCAGAATGGCAAGATGTCAAATTTTAACCATCATTCAACTGATATAACACAACAGTGGCTCAACCTGTTACCGAAAGCTTTTACATGTTTTGTTCTAAACAAAAACATCATGAGCTTTAAACCACCATAATGAAGGCAAAGTTATCAGATGTCAGAAAGTACAGCTGACATAAGACACATTGCATTCATTTTGTTTTCATTTCCGTGATTGACAAAGACAGCCATTACACAGAAGAGCTTCACCAAGAAGTGGTGGAACTAACTCTTACACCAAGGTTTCACCTTTATCATATTCAGTAATCCTGAACCCCCTCAAACTTTCGGCCAAACACCTTCTTGAACACCAAAATGCCATCAGAGGTTTTCCACCTTTTCTCATTCTGTCAAACTGTCTGAACTTACCTTCAAGTGCTGCTGAAGTCAGAAAGTTCCCTGGCTGCAGGTGTTCATTTTTTATATTTTAATCCCATGGCATGTTACTGTAAGAAGTGTCCTCTAGGCTGAGCCAACATGTGATACTCTGTCTATCAGGGACGGAGCAGCCCTCACTCAGCACGCCTCCCATACTTCAGACTGAGGGACAGCCATAATAACCACACTGCCCCTCACTGCTCACACTAATAATCAGTGTGTGATGATGACAATGGAGAGAGACCGTGGTTGGCGCGGGAGGCAAAGAGGAGGAGATGTGAGACTGGAGGAGGAAAAACAATTCAGGGGATGGACAATATAACAACAACAAAAAAATTACTTTAAAGCTGCAAGAGGAATCTTCTTCTCATTAAAGCACCAATAATTAAGCCTGGCTAGATAACAGCTCAAAATGACTGCCAAGTGTTGGAGGACGAACTGGACCAATAAGCTTAGCAATACACCTCCTGTTTTAAGGCAATTACAAGTCCTCATACCCAAATGACAACATATTGTACTGTAGGTCAGTACATTTTTCAACACTTCAACTTTTGTGTACAACAATTTGGTTAAACTTGCATTAACAGTTTTTGCTGTCTGCTGTTTGGTGCTGGGCATGTAACGTAGTGGGTTTTTCATAGCCTGACGCAAATGTGAATTAGTCTGGGACCTCTCAGTTCATTTTCCATTTCCAAGGGGCGTTATCAACGGACACAGACCAAAATGCCTCTGGATGCAATTGGATGGACCTACAACCAATCAGAGCAACAAAATGTGTGATGTAGTGCTGAGCGAATCCTGTCAGATGTACAGCAAACACATCTTTCTTATCAACAAAAGCTTTAAGTGCAGTTCTTTGTTCTTCTTTTAGAGAAAATATACCATCCAGTTTGTTTAATACTGACGCGATAGCGGATTCAGAACGTTCCACATCAGCGGCAGCCATCATGGTTGTTTACGAAAATACAGTCATCGTATCAAACCCGCCCCATATTAGATAAACCGTTGTGATTGGCCCGACCCAGGCCAGGTCGGCTGGACCTCTGTCTGAATGGGAGGGAGACTGAACGCATCTGCCAGTGCAAATAAAACATAAGCTAGGTTTTTAGAGCTTTTATACTGAAAACAGCTGCTGCTGGAAACAAGGTTGATGAGAGCGGTGATGCTGAACCAAAACACTAAAGTTGCAAGCCATAAAAGCAATGAAAGCTGAAAGACGCTAAAATGTTCAGAAGAGCTGAAGGGAATGGTACAGTTGTGTGATCATTTTCTGTGTTTTTGTCACTACAAGTGACCCCTTTCCCATTACACGTAGTCATTTGAACATAACAATGTTCATTAGTGCAGCTTTAAGGTTAAAATCAGTCAATTATTTAGGAAAAGATCACCATCATGTTTAGAGAAAACAAACATGACCATTGCTGCAACCTCATCCCTATATCATTATATAGGACTATATAGGGACAAGACTTATGACAAGACAAACTCACATCACATTAGAATACATCACAAGACAAAGCCACAATCTCAAACAAAAAGACAAAAGAGCACAATAGCACAACTAGGAAAGGCATCTTCAAAGGATCAAATAGTAAGTTCGTTACTCACTTACAAGCTGCTTTAATTTAACCCAAGTTCGTCAACCTCGATGGAACTATCATTATCCATGAATGTAATTGTTTTAATCTGTTGATCATCTGCATTAGGTTTGGTTCCACAATTTAACTGCTACATTTGTGTTATTTTTTTTGTGACTGTTGCTCTTAGATAATCAGTATGTTCTGCTGTGGTTTTTAATGTTTTCACTTGTGCTGAAGAGTCCTCTCCTCAGACGTGGGCTTGACTGACATCTCTCTCACTCTCCTGTTTCACCTTATGGCAGAAAAACGCACACTTCACACCATTATCCTTATTGTTACTTTCAGTTTGGCAACCTTGCCGATAGCATAGGCTTTAAAGTTCATGTAGGGAGATGTGACACATTGTAAATGTATAATTACAAAATGTACAAATCCTTTGGTTCATACTTGAGAGTGGCCTATGTTGTACACTGTATATTACATACATACACAATATTTTTTTTTGGAAATGTTAAAATGATCAGAGCAGTACAAATCTCCATGTACTAAACTCAATGTCCTTAAACCTTAGTTACTGTAAGCTATATGCAGTGGGTGAGTATTAGGTTTAGACACAGTGACCTCTAGTGGAAGCTGGATGCCTTCTACAAACACAGCTGCTGGGCTCAGGCCAAAACAGCTGAGTATTAAAGTGAAGCATCTGAGGACACAGTACTGAGGTGTCAGAAAGCAAAACTATGATCTGCCTACCAGCACCTCTAAAGCCCAGTAAAGAAAAAGCTGAGTAAAACATGTAGTTCACAAAATGATTGCTTGTTGTTTGTAGTTACCCTGGAAAACATAGTAAGCATAGTAGAGTAGTTTTTCCTAGTCCATGTGTTAATAATTGCTACACCAATATGGTTTTCTGACAGTTAGTATACAATGTTAAAATAATGAGAGAGAGAGAGAGAGTTACCGCACCCAAAGGCAGTAGATTGTGTGAATGACTCAGTTACAGTCCGTTCTCTGTTTGCACTATACAAAAATATGCCAACAAGGGTGTTACAGTAAAAAACAGGCGATGAAAACAGGCATAGAGCTGCTGTGGACTGAATGGAGAAACAGATCAGTGGGCTCACCCTGGGGTGCACTGGACGCCGGCCTTTCTGAAGCTCCTCTGGTGTAGCATGCTGTTGGTGTGTTTATGTCTGACTGTATGACTGACTGAGAGGACTGCCTACACACACACACACACACACACACACACACACACACACACACACACACACACACACTCACTCCTCACTCACACAAGGACCACAGGATGAAGTGCAGTCCAATAAGCAAACAGAGAGAGAATTGGAGGAAGTGGAGGCCTTCCTTACTTTCCTGACGGTGGGAGATTGCAGTTGCGATTAGACGTTTCCATCCAGTTCAAACTGTGATTCAGTTTTAATGACGTGCAGCATTTCAGTGTGTAATAATCATTTTCAGTCAAAGGCATAATTTCCACTGGGGATAAGGGAGACATCTCCACCTCACTTTTCAATATCCACTGTTTACACTTTCAGTTTGATTTACTCACAAAATGCTAAAGGAGATAAGAAAGGAAGGTTTTAGCAGGCATAACATATACCTTGTGTGCCATCTTAGTTCTACGTGTTAGCATGCTAACTACCCAAAGTACTTTTGAGGCTGATTAGAATGATTAGTCTTTAGTTTTACAGGTATTTAAACCAAAGTATTGGACAGGTTAAAATTTTGACCTGGTGATGTGGCTAGATGAAAAGTCACAGGATCACCAAAGTTATTACAATTCATCCTGAGGGGGACAATGTCTGTAGCAAATTTCAACATTAACAATGTCTTAATGACATAGATTTCAATATGCAATTAGGGATATTCTCCTGAAAAGCAGATAAAATGACCATCAATCAAAGATAAGACTCTTTTTAGTAAAGATACAAATACACCATTATACAATGACAGGCCAAAGAAAATATGTGATATTAAGCAGGGTTAGTGAGTTAATAACACAGCAGTTTATGGCATTTCAAATATTGTTGTAAGACTAGCATTATTATGAAAAGCACAATATCCAATTTTACCATAATGTCATGTGTTCTTTTCAGGATCGATAAAAGTGTACATACATGCAGCTTTATATGTGTATGTAACAAAAGAATGTAATACTTCATTGTGTACCCCCACTTTAATGCCATTTCTTTTTTCAAATCACTGAAACGTGTTTTTGATTGCATTTACACACATTTACACTGATGACAACAGACCAAAAAATTTTCACTTCTTGTTAGTAGTAGCACCATAGTTAACAGCATAACAGCTGCATTTGTTACATTTTGTGTAGAATTGTAATTGAAGAAAAAAGTTATCTGAACATGCTTTCATGGGACATGTGTTCAATCAACAGGATCATCATGTAGAACAGGATTTATTCAGCCTGCAGTTACAATGCTGTCACCACTAGGGGGAAGCAGAGAGGCGATCTGATTGTGATGGAAAAATTAAACGTGGTTGTACTCTTGAACAAGGCTCAGCAGGTGGCAGTGTGGAGTTATACATGTCAACACGGAGGGGATGCTGTTTGTCCATAGGAGGCACTATATCCTTAACCTTCCGTTCTCGCTCTCTCACACACATACATGCACAGTTGCACACACACACACACGGACACGCACACACAGGCAGTGTTCTGAAACAGGGTTCACTCAGGGCTTAGCTTGGCATTCTATTTTAGAACTCCACCCTTAACAGCTCTAAATGGATTTAGGGACTCCACCCCACCCCCATCCTTCTGTGGGACTGTGTGTATGTCTTAGTGTGTGTGTGTGTGTGTCTTTTAATGTGTGCGGAGGTGGTACAGAAGAAAATACAGGGAGGAATCAAAGGGCCAAGGCATGGGAAGAAATATAGGTCATGCTAGATAAGAGGGAGGAAGAAGTGAAGAGAATGGAGATAGAGAGAGACAAGAGGGAGGAAGATGAAGGAGGACAAGACACTCTGCCTCCCAGAGCCTCTGAACAGCAAGGACAGCGAGACAGAAAGAGTCACAGAGGGATGGAGACAGCAGAGCAGCACTGAATCAATCAGAAGGGTACCCTGTGTATGTGTGTGGTGTGTGTGTGTGTGTGTGTGGTGTGTTCTGACCAATGAACAACACCCATTACATTGGGATGCTCCTTCCCTCCTCCCTCTCTCCTTCCACAAAGAGGTGACCTAAATACTAAAGCTGCCAAACTGTTGGAGAAAAACTAAAAGAAACTGCTCTCTGAGTGTGTGTGTGTGTGTGTGTGTGTGTGTGAGAGAGAGAGAGAGAGAGAGTGTGTGTGTGTGAGTGTGTGTGAGAGAGTGGGTGGGTGTGTGTGGCGGGGGTTACGGTAAATGTTGCATCAGTCATGAAAGCCATAGTACTGCAGCTCAAAGCTTTTATCTCGCCTGTTGGCATAGCAACCACTGAGTCAAACCAGGATGATCAAAGAGGGCCTGATTACCCAGTGTGTGTGTGTGTGTGTGTGTGTGTGTTCTTTGCTTGATACACTGTTGGATATACAGAGAGATTATAAGATTATATTATGTACCAGTGGTACAAAATTGCTAGAGATAGACAAGACATAGAGGTAATACTGGTACATCAGTGGTATCAGTTATGCCTGTTGGCAATTTCCAATCTGGTATCAGAAGAAACAGACAAATATGTTGAAGTCAATAGCAGAAGTCACAATGCAGAGTTTCAGTTTTACAAATCCTTTTGAATTTAGAGCTGTTTTGGGAACAGAAATAACCGTATTGGTTAGCTAGAGCTAAAGGACAGCTGTTCATCAGAGCGTATGTCATCAGCTAATGTTAGCTAATGTACTAACAGCCATGGAATAACTAGTCTGGTGGTAACTGAAGCAGGAAAAAAATGAGTCAAAAGAATTTCCAAAATCTCAATTTACTGCTCACTATAGTGTTTTTTTTTTCATGTAGGGAATAGTGACTGAGTGAAGGAGGGAGTGATTTAGGACGCAGCCATTGTTTTCTGATCTGCCACGTCTATGGTAAAGGTCTGGTTAAGTTTTAGATAGTGGTTTAAGGTAAGGGGAAGATCGTGGTCATAGTTACGATAAGCAAAAGATCACATTTATTGTTAAAAGAAACAAACATTGACTGTTGGTAGGAGACAGTACACAAACTGTGGTCTCCAGTGTCGACATCACTGACTTTTTATGGTGGTATTAACAACATCACGCTTCTACTGCTTTTGCTGCTTACAGTAGAAAGGCCATCATTATTTGCACAACCACAAGAGGTCACTTGCCAGGAAAAGGTAGGTCGTTTTGAACGTTTCAGCTAACAACTAATGCTGTCAGTTTTCTGGTGTGGACAGTTTTAACCATAACGTACAGTTCCGCCAGTGTCATATAAAATACTAAAGGCATACTAAAGGCTGGGGCATGCTTGAATCGAACTAGTTCGTACGAAGTTCTGTCTGACTGTTGGAAGGAGACAGGACACAAACTGTACGACGGTTTGTCTGACTGCGTCTAAAGGTAAAAGTGTTTATAGCTTTTTAGAATGGCCACACTCGAAGGTGGGCTCAAAAGCCTGTCGTCATGGAGATGACGAGACGCAATGATCACTCAAATGGAGATAATGGTGCACACTTTTGTACAGTCTCTTTTCTAAGGCATTCATGGTGAAGAGCTTGAGAGTGAAGTTAAAATCCTGCATACTTTCTAACCCCAATGAAGTTGGCCATGTTGGCTGACACCTTTGCGAGCATCTGCACACCATGCTTGTGGACTTGCAGATGTAGAAGCATGTTTCAGTTTTAAAATAACTCTTCTTTAGCACACAGCTCTGCACACATGTTTTCAGAGGCAGAGGTATCTATAGACAACCTGCACCAAGACCATGACTAGCTAACATTCATATACATGATTAGGGTACAGTACATTTCTCGGCTCAGTTATTATTATATGTCTGACATCACTGACATATTCTATCCTACCTTGTGTATCTATGGTACTACTGTACATTCTTATTTTATTTCATGAGAATCACAATGCTGGTTCACAGTGTTCACATGATCATATCAACATCATACCACACTGGCACAGTAAATCTACCTTGCTGCTTTCATTTGTGGCCATACGGACAAATATTAAACAGTATACTGTTCATACATTACCATTTACAATAATGGCTAATGGTTGCATCTTTCAGTGGCGACAGTAGCGTTGGTTGTATGATAACAGGCAGCTCATAGCTTTTGTCATATCTCATTCTCTCTGCAGTCACTCTAGGCTAATGACACAACACCAAAGAAATCCTATGCGTTTATTAGAAGGGTCACAGTTTTTTGTCCTTTTCCTCAGTCAGGTAAGAAACCGAAAGCCACTAGATGTGGAATTAATTGCAACCATTTGAATTAGTGAAGTTACAGTTTGGTAAAGAGAAACCAAGAGGAGACAAACAGGATTTCTGCTTTTGTTGACTGGGAGAACTGAGCTGTTTTTATGTTTATGTGAAAGAAAACTATCATATAAAATGTGTGTGTGTGTGTGTGTGTGTGTGTGTGTGTGTGTGTGTGTGTGTGTGTGTGTGTAGGTGTGTGTGTGTGTGTGTGATAGAGTCAGTATGGGGGTGAGCCTGGTGTTACAGAGTTATAAAAAAAACATGGCATCAATTCTCAGAAACCACAGAGCTGGTTGCCATGGGAATGCTGCAGGGAGCTCCTCATCCTCCCACCAATGGGCTTCAGCCATTTGTTACCGCGGGAAACCTGGCTTGTTGCCTAGGAGACCAGAGGCTGTGTGCTCCAGCTCATATGAAGAGTTGTTTCTGCTTGGTTGTTACTAAAGATGAAACACTCAGCAGTGAAAAAATAGGTTTACACAGATATACGGCTCTACTGGTGTATGGGGCCAATATTGATCTGTTAACTGAAAATTGGATATCAGCCAGTGAGTGTCGTCTGTATGAATTATATACTGCAGCTTTATTGATTTTGTTTTATTGTACAATTTGTCACTACAACTGTATACTGTCTTTGTATGGTAATATTTTAAAGGAAGAATCCACTCTAAAACACATTAACATGGCTAAAATTGTCGCATGTTCTTGTACCAAAACAAACATGGACGCAACCAGCGGCTTGCATTGCTTACATTTGCTCTGAAAAGGCCAAAAAAGGAGGAAAATAGCGCAGAGTTTGGGTGAGATCCTGGATGGAGAGGCATGGACAATGCAGACAATTCCCTCTCTGTGGCACAGAGCCGCTGGCACAGTGGCTTTTCACACTGCACTTAGCCCCAGGCTAAGGGAGCTTTCACACTGCCACAGTCCTGGCACATTCTAACCCCGACTTTAGCCTAGGGCTTGCTGGCCCTGCTCCGGGGCAGGTTTGCAGGGTTATCCCCTGAAAATCGAATAAACACGGGACTAAAAGGTGCCAGTAAGGATAGCCCTGGGCTAAGAATATGCAGTGTGAAAAGCCTACAACTATTCCTGCAAGTAGTCACTATACCACCAACCTTCTAACACCACCTTTCCCTTGGACGCGCAGAAGAACTTCGCTGTTCCACTTGCTGGTGATACTGGGCCGTACAACAAATATAGAAAATCACTTGACTTATCCTTTTATCCCAAATCATACTACCATAGAGACACATATTCTGTATATGTGATGATGTGAAGTTTACTAGTGATTTAACTGTTGCTGATAACTACATTTACACTGATGTCAGTTTTGTTTATAGGAATAGAATGATGAGATGGTTTTGACAAATAATGAATTGTCCAGAAAATGTGCTTTACATTAGTTAAGTTTGAAAATACAATGTCAAAGCAACTTTGTGTTTCCAAGGTTCGGGTGACAAAGAACTCCATGGGAGCATTCTATGTTAAATTTCACATTTAGATGTTTCAGCGCAAAGAATGAAGAGCAAGAGAAAGTATTCAAAACATGATGAATTATTGATAAGTGAGCCATCTGGAGATGCAAATAACCTCCTACTAATTCACCAAGGACATCACCTGAGTGCACGGCAGCACTGCAATGCAGGGGGAAATATCACAAAGTAAATTATATGACAGGGACCTTTACCTGGTTTTCAAACTTTAGTATTTCAGTGTCCACACCTACAGGGCAGAGGTTTGATACTGTATAGCTATAGAGGAGTTCATTGTCTCATAGGGACTGTTCGATCTGAATTTGTCTCCTGAGCTAGCATTAATCAATAGTTTCATACTGAAACAAATCTGCATGATAACTACACAACACTGCACTACATATATCAAGTGTCTATTGCTGCCTTCAAATGGAACTCGTGAGCTCGTGGTTACGACACGGGAAGTCGCAAACTAACAACATCCTTCGACAAATTGCTGAGGAGATAAGCCTTATGTAAAACATTTTCTATCAAAATTTAGAGTGCTGTGCCTTTTAACAATGCTTCTGTCAACAGGGTCTTTTTTGAATGTTGAAGCTTTTTAAATTTTAAGCCAAAACGTGAAAGAAGAAATAATAAAATAGGAAATAAACAAAGAAAAGACAATAGGGCTAAGTAGATCTGCAGGACATGATAAAGAAAACGTGAAGAAGCTGAAATCAGCAGTGGAAATCAGTATAAAATATAACATATTTTGTAGGCATTTTTAAGAAATCCTTTCTCAATACAACCTAGTGCATTAGTAGTACTAGTTGCTTACGGTCACAACAGACTATAATTGGCTTCAAATGACTCTAGCTTTTTGGTAATGTTATATAGCACACATTTGTGCATATCTCCTTACAATAAAAGCCTAGCAGCAGAACAAACAGAACACCACCACTGTTTTGTGAATCCTCTGCACTGCAACCTTTTACTGTGCTCATGACACCACTAAGACTTCACACCAAACAAAATGCTTTCTGTATAGCTTGAGTGTTTTGATTGAGGTCAACAGTTCCAAAGCTTACTTTTATTTTCCAATTGCGTATTTTTCCTCAAACTATCGACGATAAGTGCACAATATCTGAATATGGAATTAAAAAGACACAAACCCTCTGAGTGTGTTACATAAGGTTCAGTCACTTTTTGATACAAAAGGTTAATAAAGTACTGGCTTTTGAATTGCTAGTGTTTTGACCATTATATGCTGTAAAGCATTTTTGCTGCACAGTGGAGCGTTTGCACCACTTTAAAAAATGAAAAACACTTATCCACATTGTAGAAACTGTTTCAGGGCTTGGAACATAAATATGCTTTTACACATGTTAGGCAACCGTTCAAAAATGAAATTCCTCATCTTTTAAATTACACTGAATTGTGAGCTTGAATTGGCACTGGCCTTGAAAAGCCCATGCCTCTGTGTCGTGCAAGGCGTATGTCAAGACAGATTTTGGTGTGTGATGCTCATGGAGTGCTTCTGTTTTTATCTTTACAAGAGAAAGAGGCCATTCTACTCCCCTGAGTATTTTCTCTGCACTGACACAGACTGACAGAGACAGAGTAAAGGGAAAAACAGGAAAGGAAAGGAAATGATTCTGGTTAGGCTTGATCCCAGACCAGCACACGAGGATAAGACCACTGAACCATCTGTTCTAGAGGTTGTGTGATTAGACGGAGATGGGGATGCTGAATGTTGAAGGTGTTTTTTCTCTCCTCAAGGGAATTCTGCAACATTTGGTTCTCTGTGAATGTGTGTAAGATAAATGTGTGTTAATGAACAATGGAAATGGGAATCCAACAAAACTTTTAAACCTTTGCGCAAGAGTTTTTGGCTCACTTGAGGTGGAACCATGAAACGGAAACACATCTGCTGAATAAACAATGATCATTTCTTACTGGACTCATAAGAAGACCAAAGTCTTTACTGGTGTCATTTTATACATTGCTTATCAGTACTGAAGGCATTATGACCAAAAATGTCACAGTGACCATCATTTGTTTGTCAAGTTGTAACATGGCGTGCTGCGAGCTTGGAGACACAGTGATTGCGAGTCATAAAGTGTCTATAAGGAAAGGTCTCATGACATTGTTTTCCAGCAGGGTAGGATTTTACACAACTGGATGGTGTGACACAGCTAATTTGAGATTATTCCGTTCCTGTCAGAGCTTTGAAGCTGGGATTAAAAATGGGGACGTCATCTTCCTCCAAAGCTGCCAACCTATCTAGCTAAACCCATGAAAAACAGTGACAGAAAAAGGCCACAAAATACAACATGCATGGATGAGATTGATGCAGCTGCAGAGGTTGTTGTATGTCGACTTACAGTGAGATTTAAGAATTGTTCAACCTGTATATTTCTTCAACTGCAATAAAAGACCTGCAATAACTTTTTTTTTTGGCCACTTGGGGGCAGCAAAAAGAAGTTGTCAACACAACATTGACATATTATCACCTTTTTAAAGAGGTGCTGCACTGTAATTGAGCTGTAAACTAAATGCCTTGTGGCATTGATCAACACATCAATGCCACAAGGCCATGCCTCCTACAGGTGCTGTTCCGTCATTTTTGAAATTTGCTGAGAGAGAGGCTTCTAGCAGAATTTAAGGGTGGAGTTACACTTTAAGTTGATATAGTGCAAGCTTGTCAGAAACAGTAGCTCACACATCTAGCAGTTACAAAGCAACTTTATCCTTCATTTGGAGTCGTGTCTCTGGCCACCTGGCGAATGTACTGTACGTCTAATACTTATTCTCTTTTAGCTCTGTGCACCAACTCCCCTGGAGACACAAACCAAGCAGCTTACGTCTTAGCTGCCAATTTGGTGATAAATGACCTTTTCACTAAAAGATTCTGTTGGATATCTGCTATTTTTTTTCAGGCTGCTATAGTTCAGGGTTACCCTGATGTGACTGGGTGGAGGCAGGGGGGCTTTGATCACCTGAGGTCTATGTGTGAGGAGATAAACTGTCACTCTTGCTACCCCTCCTACCATTAGAGGTCAATTAAGGTCATAAATGACTTACTTTTAGACTTCACTTGACCCTTTGAGACTGTAACAGTGATTGGGGGCTTTACAACACCACTTGACAGTTGGATGGAAACAGCTAATGATGACTGAACAGTTTAACCAGAGATGTATCAGGAAAGCTTTCTAACACCCCCTCACTCACACCCTTCTCTCTCCATCAACCTCCTTCTGGCTCCCTGCCTGCCTCCTGTTGAATATTTCAGGTTATCACTAATGAAGGAAGTTATCTGTTTCTCACTGCGGCAGGAGCTTTAAATAGAACTGGAACATCAATTCACTACTAACAATCCCAGAGCTGTGTGTGTGTGTGTGTGTGTCACAACCTCACCAACTGGCCTGGCATGATTCTAAAACACAGAGAAATGAATGTAATTATTGAGCATGTGAAATAGATTTCAATGTTTTGTTTAAACTGCCCTGCGCTCTGATAATATTAACAACAAGTTCAAAACACAGATGAAAACCAAAGGAAAAATGACTCTGAAGCTCTGCTGCAGTTAAATGAAGAGAGGTGGTGGCTCCTGATTACTCAAGCTTCAGACCATCAGGGCTCATATTAAATCCCCACACAGATGAATGTGTTTCATCACATAGCCTGGCGTTGTTGTACCCTTGTGCTGCTGTAAAGATAATTAAACAGAATATTTTTATTCATGTGAGGACCAGATGGAGGACTGACATATCTGGTAATGGTGATGTCAGTAAATATGTTTTGTTTAAATGAGATTATGTTGAGTCAGTATGGGCTAACACTGATTTGACAGACATAATGAAGTATGATTTATTACAAATTTGGTACAGAATTAATCAATGCAACACTGTTAATTACTTATATGTACCCTGTGGAGTACGTGACCACAAGTATTGCAATGGAGCAGTGTTTTGATGAGCGGGTCCCTGTTTTGTTCGTATCACATGCTCCACTAGCAAAAGGATGCACATTTTTGGCCGTCGTTCTCTGAGCATTCCCTGCCAACTGCTGAGGACAGCAGTGCCAGTGTGTAGTGCATGCAAGTTAAAAAACATGAAGAAGAAGGGGACAAACAGGTGAAACAAGTTGGACACATCAACTGGAGAAAGCGAGCCAGTGTTGGCATGAATCTAAAAGATATGGAAGCCTACAGGGGACTTTATTAAAATGATAATGTAAACTTGAAAATGAAAATGTAATTTCACAATAGCATTATAGTTTTCCACATATGTATGTGTTATTTGAATAAACATTTAAATGAAATTTGCATTTTCATTTTCACATACTTGTATGGGCGTTCTATGACCATATTAAAATGAAAATGGAAAAGCTGTTTGACATTTAATTTTCAAAGTCGTGCCCTGCTGTACAGTGGACAATATTCAAATGTTTATTCAAATTTGAAAATTAAAATGCAATATAAACAATGTAACCAGATTTTCCACTGATTAAAAGTTGTTGGTTGTAAGAAAGAAGGGGAAGAAGAACTATTAGCTGATGTAAAGACTGATGTAAACAATGCAGGTTTCAAAATATTCAAAAAATGGAAATGTATTTCTTTGTTAGGCCTTAAGGATACACACGATGTGTTTGGGTGAGAAACGCTCACTGTAAACATAACTCTGTTAACTCCACAGGGCATGTATTCTGTGGACTGCTTTCTTTTCAACATTTTGATCAGGTTCTGTATAGAGTTCTTAATTATAATAATAATACATTTTATTTAAAGAGCGCTTTAGTTAAAATCGTTATAAAAAGCAACACACTAAAAACATATAACAACATTAATCACACACAAGCAGTTCTGAAAAGGTGAGTTCACTGATAACCTACCTGAACCTGAGGTGCATACATTTATTTTCAAAGAATAAGACCTGATCTGAAATGGACCCGAGGATAATAGGACCTGGTCCAAAATGCGGTCAACCTGAACAGACCCAAACAGAGAAAGAGAACAGCAGCGGCATGATGCACCACCAATTCACACTCTTTGTCTTGCCTCACAAAACACATTTCCTTCATCGATGATTATGACACACCATGTGATGAGAGCCAGTCTGCTTGGATCCACTCAGTAACAGACATATTGACACACAGACACGACACCTGCAGCAATACAATAGTTCTCGGTTACTAGGAACTGAGCTGACCAGTGAAGATAGTTTGGCAGATTTATATGTGTTAATATGTATAGGCACAAATAGCACTTCATTGCCAGAATCATCACGCTGGTTTTTAATGAAGGTTTAGAATTCACTCAAACAATAGTGAAAAAGTGAACCCTACATAAATCAGTGTTCGTTTTAAATCCTGACAGTATCTGAAACATACTTCAGTGCCCTTTCTCAGTTCCCCTCCCTCCTCCTAACCCTCAGTTTCTCTCTGTTTCTCCCTCCCTCAAGAGAGAGAGAGGGTGAGAGTCTTTAGAAGTGTTCAGTATCCAACAGAGAGACAAGCTGAACAGACAGACACACAGGAGGATTGCCAGCCTGTAGAGATATAGGCAGGCAGAGAAGAAAAGATGGCAAGTCTGCAACAGACAGATTTCCAGAGGAGAAAAAAAAAACTGAGAGATGATTAAAAGAGAAGCCTGGCTACATGAAAGTTCAGGCTAAGTTAAGATGTCCAAGCAAAGTTCACTGGAGCTCAGCAAACTGAGATGCCCTGATTTTTTTTTTCTTTCATACTGCGTAATAAACTGCAGCTTCACAATCCACATTTTGATCTCTACTGTGTCATTGTATAGCAGCCGAGGAAATGTGAAAAATCTAAGCCTTTATTCATCATCAGTACAAAGGTCTACAGCCATAAGACAGCAACAACTGCTGAATATAAAGGCTCTGTCTTATTATGCAGAATGTATTCTCAAGCAGTATTTTCATGTGCGTGTGTGTGTGTGTATTAGGGGTGTGAGTGGTGAGCACTCTAGGCTACACTCCTATTTATAACTGACATTGGCAGAGTTGCATAAGGACACAGCAGCACATCAGACTGTGGAAGACAGTGAGAGAGATGCAAAAGGAGCTCATGTTGGATTATAAATGCCCTGATTCTACTTTAACCTCTTTCTCTTTAAATCTTTTTGATTTGAAACAAAACACAACATTATAACAGGCAAATGTCCACGTAGTGCACCGTGTTGTCAGCTGCCATCTAGCACTGATTTTATCCCTCATAGATAGAGAGAGACTTGAGTTTTACTTCAGCAAATATTTCTCAGAAGCAGAGCGAATGTGGACATAATTTCAACACTTGATCAGTCCGCAGTGGGTGGAGCCAAAGAGCAACCGTTCTTTTGTTGTTGTTTTTCTGTAGCAGAACTTACTTTTGTTACAAGAGAATGACTGGATTGTGTCATGTAGATGCAGAAGTTCTGGCACCCTGGACATTTTAGTAGTAAATGGTTGTGCCCAGAACTATTATTGTATTAGTCTGTGTTATTGCCTTGTTTCACCAGTAGATGGCAGTAGCGGCTTTGTTATGTTAGTGACCGGCACTGTAATACTTGCTAAGAAGGAAGTTAGCCCAGTCTGAATGTATGCTGCCTTCAAATGACATAGGAAGTCGTATACACAATATGCTTGGCGTTCAAGTGGTCGTGAGAACACCGCTGCTAGGCAACGGCAAAATGGACACCAAAAGACTGCTTGTTGTTCTCTTGACATTCTTCAATTCTTTCCAAGAAATGTTGACTTACTTTCTATTTATCAACATTTTCCTCAGACAAAATTATGAAGAAAAACTCTATATAACTAAATTGATATATTAATTTAATATCCACTAAAAAATGAACTTCCATGGCCTCCGCCGTTTCTGAATACGTCAGCAAACACAACTCGTGACCTCTGAGCTTTCAGAAAATCTTTACTTCCGAGGTTGTGAATACCACAACAGGTTCATATGGACACGGTAAACACGGTAAACACGACCCCATTTGGAGGCACCAGTAGTCACACAGTCAACAAGGAAGCCTCTATTCAAAACTGCACTTTTGCTGTATTTGCAGGTGAGGAAAAGTGCACAAGCACATATACATTTATCTTAAGATTATTTTCATTTGTGGTGCCATGTTATTATGTTTACAAGGTTATCTATGTCAGAAAATAAGGCAGCTAACTAACGCTAGCTTCCATGGCTAATCTGGGCACATCAAGCGCGCTAACTGTAACGTTATGGCTTTATGGTAGTGACCTGACCGTACAGTATTGTCGTTTCCATGCTATAATTGTATGCTAGGCTGTTTCTAATGTGAAGACAGTACGTAAACTGCACATTGTTCTCTATTAGTTTTTATGTAAAAGCTTAAAAGACGGGAAGAACAGTCATGATAGCAGCCAACAAGGAGGCCTATATTTATCTAAGACTGCTCTTTTCTGTATTTGTAGCAGAGTAGAGCCTGCTGTCACTATTCCACATAGAATAAGCAACCAGCACTCCAGCTCTACAGAGCTTTTTAGCCTCTTTTAGCTCATAATTTTGGTTTTACAGCCTGCAAGTAGTATATGGTTCAATCTCCCTGCTCTTCCTAACCATTTCCAGCCACAGCAGGCAGCTAATTCAAGCAAAAAAGCTCTGATAAACCCACTGTACGCTACATGCCCAGCACGACGTGGCAGACAGAGAAAGCTAGCAAGTAGCAAAGTAAAGTCAAACATTTAGTAGCTAAAGAGCAGATATTGTTCTCTAAAACGACTCAATATTTGACTTGGTTTCATCAGGGGGACAGAAACATGTTTTCTGGTTGTGTAACAACTTTATAACACTGAATGTCAGGGATATGATGTTTCTTCCCTCTAGTGGCCAAAGTATGAATAATGCAGCTTTAAATTATCACTGATAAAACCGTTTGTCTTGAATAATAATTGCAGATTAACAGAGAGGATTTCAGGGAGATTTGAGTTGCACACTACTGACTCCTAAAGCTGACATGCTACCACAGTTCAAATACTTCTTGAAGAAAATGAGGAACTCAGATGCATAAGACACTTCTCATCTGTCTGAACAGTCACACTTTTTTATTCATTTTTATTCAATGTCAATAAGCAATTGAAGCAATTAGAGCAACAGCTTTTAGTGTTTTACTTTGGGCTCAAATACAAATCTATCCTGAGAGTAAATGTGTCAAAAAGTAACAGCTACTTACTGGAGGTGTTTGAAGTGGAAAAAATGGAAGGATGTGGACAAGTCTGTTTTCACTTCTCGTATGTGAGAGTCCACTTGCAGAGCAGTTGGAGAAGTCCAAAGGGGTCAATGGATTTAAAATCAATTGCATGATGGATTACGAGAAAATGACACAACAATTACACTCCACTCTGGGTATGAAAGGTAGCTAACCTTGTTTTAGTCTGAAGCCAGAAGGCGTAAGGTTTGATTCTTCTGTGAATGATTATGGATCTGTTCTCTCTCTGTGTCCTATCACAGTTTGGTGGTTGGACATGTCAGTACAAGCAAAGGCACTCTGCACAATAGTGGAAAGCTAATATTTGGTAGTTCTCCACCTGGTCTCCATTGGGACAAAAATGAGATTAAGTGAGCTACACTGGGTATTGTTCCATCAACACCTGAACTAGTGTGCCCCTAATTTAAGGTCCCAATGGGAGCACAAAAGGAGGAAGAATTTATCTTAAAATATCTGCTCTGCTTTCAGAAAACTCAGGAGCCAGGACTCACTGTGTGTTATTCTGTGAAAGTTTATTATCATTTTTTGAACTGTGAAAATGTAAATTAAAAAGTTATTTTAATTATTTTACATATTACTGTAAGATTATTGACAGGTGTTAGATATTTTGATGGATGGCACTAAGTGCTGTCTATGTAAGACTGAATGAGTAGAGTCAATTTTGCAAAATGTGATGCCTAAAGGCTGATTTATACTTCTGCGTTGAATCTAGGCAGACTACGCCGTAGCCTACGCAAGTGACCTACGCCGTTGTGAGTATTTATACTTTTGCGTTGGTGTGTCTGCATCGCTCTGCAATTACACCGTCAAAATGATAGGCGGCGGCGGGGTTTCTATACCACTGTAATGAGTTTCTTCCAGTTTCTACCAACCAATGGTGACTGAAACTGAGCAGGTCATGTTTGAGTTGGAGCTAGCAAGATGTCGGAGTAGTTGGTGTGTACAACCATTGAACCTATTGAGGCAGAAGCCTAACCCTTCCTCATTTAACCTCTCCTTGATTTGGTCCATGTTTGTGGAACTCGAAAATAGTGGAGAAGAAGGAGCAGCCGGAAATGTGTAGGTGGAAATGCGATGCTACCAAGCGGACCAATCACAGTTGTTGTGGTCTGCCGATGTGTAGTTACATTTCTGAGGAGGTGCACGTCAGGATACGGCGTAGGCTATGCCGATTCAACACAAGTATAAATCAGGCTTAATGCTAACTATGTAAGCTGTGTTCAACAGCTTGAAGAATGATACTGAGCCTGCACAGAGCAAAAGCCGAAATATAGGACGTCGAACCAATTGGATAGAAAAAAACCCCAGAATATATTCACATTACATATAATTTGTTAAAATTTTATCATTAAGGTAATGATGTGATTACCCTATTTGTCACCTTTTCTTATACAGTATCAATGAATCCTCCAATTTTATTCAACTCTATATAAGTATGCCTGTGCATAAAAAAAACCCTCAGACCTTGCAGCAACCACATTTTTGTTTGTGTGTGTCTCCTTGCTGAGCCAGCTAGAGGCGTTGAATGAAGTCTGTCACCTCTCTTAGACATCAATAGTGCAGTGAACTTGCCTGAGGTTGTTTCAGTTCCTGTCTGTAAAATCTTACAGGCTCGGTTACCTGTATGCGGCAAGGGGTGTCGGAAATACCTTACAGATGCGATTTCAGATTTCTAAGATATCGCAGAAAAAAGTATCGTCATATCATAGACATGAACATAGAGCGTGGGAGAGTAGGCATGTGTGTGTCTGGTGGTTTTTGGTGCGTGTGCAAGCATGTGTACATTCCCTCCCGTGCTCCAGTGTTTGTGTTATCTGTGCAGCCCTACTGTTAATCCCAGGATCAATAACTGGAGCGACTCTTTCATGATTGCTTCATAGTGGCCTCGATCTGTCACACGACATCATGTCAGTGCCTGCTTACACACCCACACACACACACACAGATATATTTCTATATAAGGCTTTGTAAGTGAGCACACTTGAGTCACGCACAAGAACACACACAACTACACACAGTTGGTACCCATATGTCACCTTGAGGCTTTATTTATGTTGAGGCATTTTTTCAAGTATCACAGAGGAGATTTGATTCTCTGTGTGTTTACTTCCCTTCTTATTTACAGGTGGATTGACCGTCAGCCTTACACCAACCTTCACTATCATGCTGCTTCCAGTATAACCACATTCTATTATTCCTATGCTGCAGCATCTTCAAAGGCACCTTGACGGTAATATTGGAGAGAGAGACGGTTACTCATTCACTTTCCGTGCACACATTTTCTCTGGCAGGCTGGAAACGTGTGCTGGCACCGTTGCAACTTGCAAGTTCACGAACACTTATATAAAAGTCTTCTTATTCTAGTCCCTTGGGCAGAGTTGGGAGAGAAAAGCCTCCTGGCAGGCGGCGCACTGTCATTACTTTGCAGAAGAATATAAAAAACAAAACAGATAAGCATTAAGGAATATTAGTAAAGGACTCATATTGGCTCTAAACAAACCAAAAATTCATTTGTCAATTTGAACCAATTAAAGGAATAGTTCAACATTTTAGGTAATATGCTTATTTGCTTTCTTTAGATAAGAGTTAAATAAGAAGATCAATACTGCTCTCATGTCTGTGCATTAAAGACGCAGTGAAATAAAGTTTTAATCCTGTGTCCCTGTGTTAAATTGTTTAGTTATCTGTTGGTATAGGTCAAATATATGTAAAACAAAAAAAATCCAATGACTCATCTAGAACTCATCCATTAATGTATCCAATCAATAGGATTTGGAGTGACTATAGCTAACCCCACCCATCATAGTAAACCACACTTGACAGTTAGCTTGCAGGTCGTAGCTTGAAAAAGGAATAGCATGGGCGAGGTGTGTGTTTGGATGTTCCCTTGGAAGTGTGTGTTTGGATCTCAGCTGGCAAAAACTAGTTGCGCTCTAATTTATTAATTTCTCCCTCGTCCTACTCCTGTGAGGGAGGTGTGGGAGAAGGCTAACCTCTACAGCACCGTACAGCTTGTCACGCTAGTCTAATCTGAAGGATCTAATCAAATCCCTCTGGTAATTACACCCCGCCCATGGACACTCTGCTTCACTCGAAAATACGTCACTTTATGGAAGCTTAAGACGCTCCTACCTGACGCTTCACTGTGACTTTAAATATGGAGCTAGAGTATGGTGGTTAGCCTAGCTGATCATAAAGGCTGAGAGCAGGGGGAAACGGCTAGCCTGGCTCTGTCCAAACACGTTGTCTCTTGTTGTGTTTAGCTACAGGCTAGCTGTTTCCCCCTGTTTCCAGTCTTTATGCTAAGCTAGGCTAATTGCCTCCATGCTCCAGCTCCACACTTAATGCATAGATGCGAGTGTGGTATCAATCTTCTCATCTAGCTCTTGAAAAGAATGCTAGTAAGCATATTTCCCAAAATGTTGAAATATTCTTTTAAAGTTTTATTTTTTTCATTTTTCTTCTTCCTAACAATACATGTACAGTAAATGACATGCCATTTGGCTTATTTACTGTAAGTCAGGACTTCGTTTGACTGCAGGTCTGTATAGTTTGCAGCAATTAAGCTGATGTGCAGAGCAAGAGTATCATTTACTTAAGGTTTTTCACGCAGGGCTCCACACGGCTTAGTCCAAATCAGGTGGCTTTCTGATGTCATCCGAGCTGAAGAACTGCCAAACAGCTGCAGCAGCACTTCTCTTTTTCATTCCCCTCAGCTTCCTCTCCCTGTGGCTGTTTCTGCATGAGATGACTTTTGTCAGAGGGGAACAAACATGGAGCTCCAGCCCTAAACTAAAAGTGGCACTGTGGTGAACAAAAGTCAACCACTCGCATACGCCTTGAGCATTTTCAGATTCCCTGGTATAATGCAAGGATACTGCCAAATCACAAATGCTAAGTGAGTTGGTGAGAGTTAACGTTAACTATGCTTTTTTGGTATGATATAGCTTAAACCTTGTCTATCATGATAAATACTCCCAAACCTCCCAGTTTCAACCCAACCCAACCTAGTATTGCTACAGACTTGCCTCTGCTGCTCTGACACAGCTGGCACTGAGCCCATCTCAACCTCTTCCACATACACACTCTGCTTCACACTAGCTATTTCTGGGTCTTTCATTCTGTATGCTTCTCCCCCTCTTCCACTGTGTTTATCTCTTTTTCTGTGTGTGTGCGTGTGTGTGTCTTTCTCACACATACACACCCTTTCTCAGCTCTTCGCTGCCTTCCTGCAGATTCATCATTAATTCATCCAATTTCTTAATGTTCCTCCTCTACCTCGCCTTCACATGGCCTCAGTCTCCCTACCTCTTCAACCACCCACTGGCTCCTCTCCATCTGCACTACTTTTAGATTGAAGAGCTTCTCTCTCTCGATTTCATTGCCTTCTGTGTCATTGAGTTCTTTCATAACAACAGATGACAGAGACTCAATTTGGAGCCTTTCGGAGAAATGGTGAAAGGATGTTTGAATTTTACAGGCTTTGCTGAAACACTTTCTACTGTATATTATGCAATGAATGGGCAGCAATTTATCTGTGAAACTGATAGAGTAGAAGTCACACAGTTATTTGTTCAATATTTTCATGTTGATGTGTGTAATACTGACATAATATTGACATGGGATGAATGTTTTGATTACTTACAAGATGTATATTCTCCCATGATTACTGCTGACAACTCCGCTGTCATGAAAAGCTACATTATAAATATAAGTGTCATTGGGGAAAATTGTCACCATGAAATACAAATAGACAGGGCATTTTAAAAAGAATAATAAAAAAAGAAATAACTCCAATTAACCTCTAAAAATAAGAATGATAAATAACATTTCATAATGGCTTGATTTTTGAAAATATATGGAATTATTATTTTACAATTTATTAATATTTTCCCCCCTCATGTTTGTAAAAGGGTAAATTTGTAAATTTGTTTATGACCGAGTTGTTGTATCGGATTGATTAGATTTTACAGGTGTACCTAATGAAGTGGAAACTGAGTGTTTTTTATAAATATATATATATATAGTGTATATATGTATTGTATATACATGTAAATATATATATATGTATGTGTGTATTGCTTCATTACATTATGATTGCTTCAACGTAATTATTTATTCAATATTGAATATTTGGCTCCCTAAAATCACTGATGGGACATACCAGGGCCGGACTACAATAATAATTCGGGACGGGAATCAGACGTCAGCCCAGGCCAACCTCCTCACATTCAAAACAGACCACGTATACTGTAAACGTCTTGTTTAAATATTTTTTTAGATTTTCATATGTTTATGCCAGTAACATTTCTTTTAGTTTTATTACTACACACAAAAACAGCCTCAAAAATAGCCAAAAAACAAAACACCAAAACGAGTTCAGTTTCAAGAGTGCACTTCCATAATTAAGGCTGCAGGAATAAATCTTCATACATATCATTTTTGTGCACCTTTGGAGTGTTTGTTTTACTCCTTCCATTTCCTCAGAGCTCTGACTGGAGAGCTAAGTAACTGGAGATGCTTCTACTTAAGTGTTAATGCCATTTATTCGTTTTTAAAACAGAATCAATGGATACCTCCATTGAACCAATGGATACCTCCTCCGAGGCCAATCAGCTGGGCAGGCCAGCTGGAATTCTCCTGGTGCTCCTGATGGCCAGTCCGGGCCTGGGACATATTGTATGTTTATGTATTTAATGAAACACATTTTGCCCTCAAGGGCAGTCCATTAAAGAAGTAGGGCTAGACCAATACATTGGCTGGGCCGATATGTCAACCAATATGAGTTTATTGAGAATATATATCGAGAGAGAAAAGACATCACTAAACTATAGCAAGCCTGAAACATCAGTTATGCATGGCAACATGTTGCAATCCACATTAAAGGATTCTGACCATTGATTTGGTTATGATAACATCGTTCTTCTTGAAGTAATCTCTGAGATCTCAGTGTGGTATCAGGTGGCATAGCTAAAAACAGGTTCTACAGGAACACAAACACAAGTACTCAGATTATCTTCCTAACTTATTTGCAATGAAGGATTACTACTGACATTGCGATATCACTTATTTTCAGTTTTACCTCCAAACAAAGTGGTTTAGATAATCTGGCTTAACTGTTGGCTTGGTTATAACCTGTGCATGTTCCCAGATCATAAACAAATTTTCCTTTTTTGAAAACCCCTGTTGTGAACATCTAATATGAAAAAATGCATACTGCGACACAGAAAGGGTCTGAGCACTGGTTTTATATCAATCATGGAATGACTTTCTTGAAATGAAGCCAAATGCAATGGTGTGGCCTGTAAATAAGTTTAAGGTTAGGTGAATGATAGCTTTGTGGGCAGCAGCTAACACTGTTTTACAATGATGTTACTCATTGTTGGTGTTGTAGTTGTGGATAAACAGAGCTGTATTTGTGTGTGTCACTGCAGAACATTTAATCGGTATAATAATACTAATGAGCACAAGGCTAAAAGCCCTGAAGTATTTATTCGTGAGTCAGAGCATTTCAGCATGAGCAGTTCAGATGGGATGGAGGGTGAGAATGTAATGTGAGACTTTTGTTTTCACACCGTTCAGCTAACCTTGGCAATGAGACAATGACAATGAGAATAGAAATCAACAGAAGGAGGGAACAGAGGAGAGAAGAGTTGGATCGTCTTCTCCTCTAACACAGTACCCCACCCTGTTTAATGAACTATCTTGTTCTGTGTAACTGAGTGCCTTGTATTGTGTAATGAGTGTCTTGTACAATTTGATAACTACTGTATGTCCTCTCCTGTGTGATTCAGGCTACATCCACACTACGATGACGCAGACACCCACGTTCGCTTCCTGATTGGGTCTTATCAGCCACGACGTGTCCTTCCCTGATTCGTCACGCCCCTATCACATGACCCTTTTCCGGAAAAAAACAAATGACATCAGCCTTGACTACCAGTGGTTAATTCAACGTGATGAATTACTTACTTTCAGTAACAGTTCCACCTGGTCGTCGGTCCAAGCAGAGAAATCTCTGCTCATTCTTTTTTCCATTACTGTTCTTCGTTCGTAGTATTTTCTGCAGAGTAGACAATCTGCTTCCTGTGCATGCCCAGTGCACGTGAATGGTCACGTGATATGCGTTTCCAGGCATGTAGTATGGATGGAGATTACTTCTAAAACGGTGATAAAACGCTAAAATGAAAATGTATTAGTGTAGGTGTAGCCTCAGTATGCTGTCCTGTGCAGTCCAATGCCTTGCTCTGTGTAGAGTGTCTTCTACCACTAGGTAGCTACTGTGGCTTGTCCTTGGTAATTGCAGGTACTAAAGTAGCTAGCTGTTCTTTGCTGCATAATTTAGTATCTCTCCAACAAACTCCAGTGTTGTAAATGTGCAGAGATGTGATATCACACCATATTACTTGTAATGTTAATCAAGAGTGTTTAACTATCTGGTGATGTGTGCTCTGCTACGCGCTCAGGTACCAGAATATTACTCTTGCTGAGTCACACAAATACTTAGGAATTTGACTTGACAGCAGACTATCATTCAAGATTCATATTCAACACTCAGAAATTAAAAATCAAACGTGGCTTCTTGTATAGAATTAAAGGATGTCTCATCATTGTTCTCTGTATCACACGGCTGGATGGACTTCCTTACAGTCAAGAAGAAATAGCCGTCTCATGTTATTCATTTATAAAGCTCTGCTGTTGAAGCTTCCAAACTACCTCGCATCTCTTATCTCATTTAAATCTAGTAACTATGATCCAGTAACTACTTAACCTTAGACAGCCCTCATGTACACACTAATGTTGGCAGAACTAGTTTCAGGTATTATGCACCTTTTAAATGGAATGATCTGCAAACTGCCCTCAAACTAGAGTCATACATTCCCTTTGGTGATTTTAAAACTTTATTATCTGATGTTTTGATTATTCCTTATTTATTGTGTAACTGTGTTGCTTCTGTTTGCTGATTTGTGTTCTTGTGAATGTTTCTTGTTCTCAGGTCTCTCTTAATAAAAATATGACAGGACTGCTGTTTCCAGGGGCGGTTTTAGGATTTCACCTTAGGGTGGGCTTAGCCTCTCAAACAAGAGCACAATATATCCTATTCAAAGCACAAGAAAAACTGTCAGTGCTGGAAATGGACAGATTTTACTGGGGGACTCAATTGGAGAAGCATGCTGTAAGGGAGGACAGTCAAATACACAATTTTCAAGCAATTTGAATTGCAAAATATGCTTCCTTTTAGACCACATTAAGGCCTACATACTGTTAATCTCACTCAAAATAAGTTATTGAGCCCTACAAAGTATTGTTTATTTATTCATGCTCAACTAAGTATAGCTATGCATCTGTGTGCAGTAATCAGGTTATTCCTCTTGCTCCGCCAAACACATTGCCCTCCTCTTCTCTTTGTAGTCACAACCATAAGCAAACAAGTACACGTAACTCTAGGATTAAATGTTTTAATGTCAAAGGCTGTCAATTCTGTTAGATTTTTACTCCATACTACTCTAAGGCTGAGTGAGTGTGTGTCTAATCTCACCTGGCTGCTGTTGCTTTGTTCCAGTTTTAACAAAAAAAACTCTGTATGTCCATCTACAGTGAAACATGGATATTTCTGTAAAATATGAGGCCACTTGTGGAGAATGTGTGAAGAAAGGCCACACATATAGTCAATATTGCACATTAAACATTTATCAGCTGCACCATACACCTTTCCCCCCACAAGGCATTAGTGATGGGAATTATAGCTCTTTGACGGGACTGAAGTTTTACTGACGTAGAATAATTCCAGAACGTTTGTCATCGTTTTACTAGTGATTCGAATGTCGGCGTGGGTTAAGAAGTCAGAGGGTGTTGGCGGGAATTAGCAAGTCCAAGGGTCAGAGTATGGAACCCCCTCCTCAGACTGCAACCAGAACACGTTAAAACTTGTTTCAAAAAAGTCTCAATCTGAATTAAACATAGTTTCTTCCGGAGCTGATGATGAAAGTAGCTAGTGAGCCATCTCGCTTCCTTTTCATCTCTGTTGAGAGTTGCACATGTGCAGTAGTGATCGGGCAGGATGTAGGGATCGGGCGGTGACAAATACAAACATGGAAGACAACTGCTTCCCTCTCCTCAACCTCGTCCTCGTCATCTGCTCACGAATTCGCTGGCTTCCACTGCACATCACCGTAAACCCTGACTTCAGTGACCTCCATGCATGCTGCATGTGACGTCTTTGTACCTGCAGGTCAGTTCAGGACCGTGACCAGTTCACATTGGAATCTGATATTGGCCACATTTAAAAAATAATGTGAACAGCCAAACAAAAACACGGATCTGAGTAATAAATCTGAATTGAGCACTAAGGCTTGTGGTTGACCGTAGCCATAAATTGTGTCTCAATTCACGTTCTTCTGTACTTACACTTGCTATTTTGAGTGCTTAAGTGCGTTCACACTGACAAGTATGGCAAAGTGCAGTGCACTGTGAGTACCTGGATGGTGTACTCGTAATGGTCAAAAAGTTGAGTGTGGAACGCTGGACGCTTCTCACCCTCAATGGTCGCCTTCTTGGCTACGTAGCAGAATGGGAGGGACCACCAACCTATGAAAATGGCGGCCGTGGTTGTGATTTCTACGGTGAACACCGCACTAAAAGTAAAAGCACATTCATTTTTATTCATTTTTAATAAAATTGAAGTCAAGTAAGCAAGCCGGCAGATATTTTGGTGGGCGACAATTGCGGTCAAATGTTGGCGAGAATGCTCTGCCCGGTTGCAATTCGCCATTATAAAGAAGAAGAAGAAGAAGAAGCGGTCAAATGTTACGATCATCATTTCCGGTAAGTGCACAACGGCCGTGTTGATTTGAGACAACACTACCCTGTCAAAATTCACACACTATGCAAGTAAGTACATAGTGTACACAGTGTTCTAAGTGTACCAACGTAAGTATCCAAATTGAGACACAGCATTAGTGTTCCTCATGCTACGGTAAGTACTAAGCTAAGTACAGTGATTTAATTTGTACAGTCATTTGAAACAGCTGTACTGTATTTAGAAACAGTCAAATTTAGTAAATAGCGAAGTTGTCCATTTTATTTTCATTTTATTCAGTTAAAAAAAGTTGGTTATAATAATCATATATAGTGACCAACTTGACCTGGACAGACGTGATCACTATAAGAGGTTTCCACTGTATAAGGAATGAAAAAACGATGCTTGAAAGAGAAGTTTAAACCACACCTACTTCCGACACCTGGCCAATCAGTACATAAAGTGGGCATAATTGTCAGAATGTCTGTTTCAGAGAGTTAAACAAAAAATGTCAGATGCAGGCCCATGATGCTGTCCTCAGAAAGGGGGTTTCAGATGCTGTTAGACAAGCCGACACGCACTTTGTTTGAAGAACGCTGAGTCCTTAATACTTCTTTACTGCATTGCATATGAGGATCTCTATGAGCAAGAGAGCAAGACAGAAAGTGAACTCTAATCTAGCAGTGAGGAGTGGCATAATACACTTTCCACATCTTAACATGCCTGTATTTGGTTCTCAT